>JAHOYR010005912.1:0-69251 GCA_023213295.1 Bruguiera hainesii | reverse complement strand
GAATTGGCACAATTCAAGTTTTATTTTCTTTTAATATGGAAGAACTAAAGCGATGGGGGGCTTGTTTTCAATTATGAAATCTTACCGTAAATGCCACGTCACCACAATCCTGAGTAAGCATATAAGCTGACCCTTTGTTGCAAAACATGGAAAACATCGGCTAGCAGCCAACATTGTTGTCTGGATTACGTTGCAGAGGCACTTGGTTCAGAATTCATAACAACAAGCTGAGATCATAGTTACCAAAGGAGTATTAGCATTCCTAACTCATCAAATCTAAAACTTTAACATATATATTAAAATAAAATTTAAGATTTCATGGGTTATTAATAAGAGTTTAATTGAATAAAATAGAAGTGAAGAAATCAAAGTAAAACTAAAGTTTTAAATAAATTTCATTAAAAAAATAATACTTATATTATAATTTATACTAATATTTTAAAAAATAAAATATAAATATTATTAAAATATCATTTGATGGAAGAAATATATAATTATAATTAAGTGATATAATTAAATTAGAATTTGCTAATTTAAAAAAGAAGAAGAAGAAGAAGAAGAAGAAGAAAATTGAAAAATGAAGCAACTTGATGTAAGCAACTGCCACCCTTGCCCATGCAGTTGTCACGGTTCTTTGCTCTTAGGGATAGGCAATACGTTGAATCTAAAAGCCTCTTAGGGAAGGACAACACAATGTATGTAGAAGGCTCCTAGGGAAGGCCAACACATTGGAATGTGTCATGAAAGTTGAAGGCATGGGATATCCACCATTAGATCAAAGAGGAATCTAAAGGTTGTGACTTGTCCAATACTTGTATAAAAGGGGACCTCTTCTCCCTCATTTGTATCATCCAATTCACAAGTTAAATATACTTTTAAGACTTTTCTCTCAAAATTTTTCTCTTTAAAGGTTCTTGTGAGTCATCTGTGTGAAATGCTGCTTAGGAGGAATTCTTAAGGCTGCACAGGTAAGGAGCATTAAATCCATTAGGCCCATGACAAGTAGTATTAGAGCCAATTCATTCTAAGCGCTATGGTAAAGTTACATTCTGATGAGGCACTTATCATGGGTGATGACTGCGATGATCGTGGGAGGAAGGTCGATAAAGGTGTTACCAAAGGAAAGAAGAATCATGTTGTTTTGAGTTCAAGGCATCTAGTAGGGAACCTGGCACATCGTATGATGAAGATTGAATCGTTCATCATTGATGTCTAAGGTTCGGTTGATGACCTAACCCAATCCATTGAAGGAGTAGATGCCGAAAAAAAAGAGCTCATGATCGAGATACAAGAGCTCAAAATTGGCATGGGAGAAGTTTGAGGTGAGTTATTGGGGACGTTAAAGGTAGAATTCCATCAATAGGATAAGTCCTTGGAGGCCATGATGGCGGTTATGTGCGCAAAGATAATGGAGCTCAAGGGAAAGCTTGCAGAATCAGAGGAAACATGTATGAACGAGGTGATCACCATGTAAGGACCATGTACAGATGCACCTAAGCCAAAGGAGTTCAAGGGCTCGTGAGTGGCCAAGGACATGGACAACTTCCTATGGTACATGGAGCAATACTTCCAAGCCATGGGGATCAATGACAACCAATCCTGAGTAAACACTGCATCTATGTACTTAGCTAATAATACATTGTCGTGGTGGTGTCATCAGTTAGATAATAGGTATGGAGATCCTATCATGACCTGGGATAGATTCGTTAAGGAGTTTCAATGGAATTACTACCCCGCATATGCAAAAGAAGAAACTCACGACGAGTTAAAGCATATTAGGCAGAGAGGCGCAGTACATGACTATGTGAAGTAGTTTTTGGAGTTGCTACTCCAAATCCCTTCGATAAATGAGACATAGGCATACCACCAATTCATGAGTGGTCTCAAGCTGTGGACCAAGCAGAAGCTAAAGCGGTTCCATATGGGAGATCTCATAACAGCCATCACAGTGGCTGAATCTCTTGTGAAGTACAAGGCACCTTCCACCTCCTAGTTAGATTCCTGTCTAAGAGATAAGGCCAATGGTGGGGGAGATCGGGGCAAATTCAATCGCCCAAATAGAGGTAGACCACCGGCTGGCCCTTCCAAGGCTCATGCAGAATCCAGCAGTGGAGGACACAGGAAGGTATGTACTTACAAATGCTTCTTTTGTAATGGTCCACATATGGTGTGAGATTGCCTGAACAAGGCCAAGCTGGCTGCCCTTTGCAAAGAAGATGAGCCAAAAGAGGAGGATTCATTATGGATCCTTAGCTCAATCAAGTCTAAGAAGGAAAAGGAGCCAAAGGGACTTATGTTTGCCAATTTGAAGATCAGAGAAACCAGGATGAGTGCGCTCATGGACACTGGGCGTCTGATCTTTTTATATCGGAAGAAGCTGTAAAGAAACTTAAACTTCGGGTTGAGAAAGGAGCTAGGTGGTTCAAAACTGTCAACTCCCAAGAGTTCCCTGCTATTGGGATTGCTAGGGATGTGGAGCTTCAAATTAGGCAATGGAGAAGTCAAGAGACCCTTGAGGTAATTCCCTTTGATGACTATGACTTTGTCATTGGGTTGAAATTTTTGGATAGAATCTTTTGGACAGAATCCATGCAGTTATATTACCCTTTGTTGAGTGTATTTATGTGTTGGACAAATGGTGCCAATGCGTGATTCCAGTCCATTGTAAGTCAGACAGTAATTGGAAGATGATCTCGGCAATGCAACTCACTAAAGGAGTGAAGAAGGGTGAGATGACCATTCTAGCAACCTTGAGGACTGAGGACAGCAAGGGTGAAGAGAGCAAAGCCCCAACAGTAGTAAACCAAGTGCTCGATTCATTTAAGGACTTGATGCCTCCTGAGTTGCCCAAGAAGCTTCCACTCTGAAGAGAGGTGGATCATCAGATTGAGCTAGTGCCTAATGCTTAGCCACTTGCCATGGCATCATATCGCATGGCGCCCGCCCACTGAATTAGAAGAACTAAGGAAACAACTAAAGGAGCTGTTTGATGCTAGGTACATTTGACCATCTAAGATTTCGTTTGGTGCTCCTGTCCTATTCCAAAAGAAACATGATGGGTCACTCTAAATATGCATAGATTATCGGGCACTAAACAAGCTGACCATCAAGAACAAGTACCTGATCTCATTCATTATGGATCTCTTCAATCAACAAGCTTGATCTCTAGTCAGGTTACTATCAAGTCCAGATTGCTGAAGGAGATGAGCCGAAAATAGCATATGTGACGTGTTATGGGTTGTACAAGTTCCTCGTCATGCCATTTGGCCTAACCAATGCTCCGGCCACATTCTGCACTCTTATGAACAAGGTACTGCACCTGTTCTTAGATTGGTTTGTAGTGGTTTACCTTGATAATATTGTTGTGTACAGTTGGACACTCGAGGAGCACATTGAGGACTTAAGATAGGTTTTCCAAGTCTTGCACAAAAATGACTTACACGTCAAGTGCAAGAAATGTGTCTTTGTCCAAAAGGAAGTTCCAGCACATTGTTAGGGGTAGATGAGTACAAATGGATGTGGCAAAGATTCAAGCCATCGTTGAATGGGAGCCGCCGACAAAAGTGACTGAGTTAAGGTCGTTCCTTGGTCTCACCAACTACTACTAGCATTTCGTTCGGAACTACTCAAACATCACTATGCCACTTATGGAAAGAGAAACAATGGGAGTGGACGGATCAATGCCAAAAGGCATTTGATCGGTTGAAGCAAGTCATGACTGAGAAGTTGGTGTTGGTGTTGCCCGATCACACCAAGCCTTTCGAGTTAGAGACTAACGCATCAGATTATACTATTGGTGGTGTTCTTATGCAGGAAGGACATTTAGTGGCATACGAGTCGCAGAAGTTGAATGATACCGAGTGACGCTATACCATTCAACAGAAGGAGATGATTGCAGTGGTCCATTGCCTACGGACATGGAGGCATTAGCTCCTTGAGTCTAAGTTTGATGTAAGGACAGAGAACGTGGCCACAAGTTATTTTTAGACTTAAAGGAAGCTAACTCCAAAGCAAACTCAGTGGCAGGATTTTCGAGCAGAGTTCAACTATATGATGGAGTACAAGCCAAGGAAGGCTAACTCCATAGCCAATGGTCTTAGCCAGAAGATGGAGCTACCGAACACAGTGAGTCAACCAAGTTGTCCACGAATCGACCGCATCAAGGAGGGGCTCAAGCATGATCAGAAGGCTCAAGCTCTTGTTGGATATGCGCAAGAGGGCAAGACCAGACAGTTTTGGTGCAAGGACAATCTTCTATACAACAAAAGGCAATGACTATATGTGCCACTTCATAGGAAGTTAAGGAAAGAGGTGTTACGTGAGTGCCATGATTTGAAGTGTGCAGGTCATTGAGGGCCACTATATGTGCCACCGCACCTAGGCCCTTATCGAAGACTAATACTATTGGCCTTAGATACAGGATAACATTGAAGCTTATGTGAAGACATGTCTTGTTTGCTAACAAGACAAACTTGTACAACATTCGTCGCCAAGACTTCTAGAGCCACTTCCTATCCCAACTTGTCCATAGGAAAGTGTTTCCATGAATTTTATAGTGAACTTGCTGAAGTTCGAAGGGTGTCGGACCCTTATGGTTGTGGTGGACAGATTCTCCAAGTACGCAGCATTTGTGACGGCAACAAAGGATTGCCCAGCCGAAGAGGTTGCCAAGTTGTTCATGAAGCATGTGGTCAAGTATTGGGGAGTCTCACAAACAATCGTGAGTGATTGTGACCTTTGATTAACAGGGCATTTCTGATCCAAATTATTCAAGCTGCTGGGGTCGGAGCTGAATCTCTCTACGAGCCTACACCCCCAAACTAATGGTCAAACTGAGTGGATCAATGCATTCTTGGAGATATATCTTTGACACTATGTGAGCATAACATAGACAAATTGGGCGAAGTTGATTGACGTAGCCCAATTCTCCTACAACTTGCAGCGAAGTGAGTCTACTGACCAAGTCCATTTGAGATCGTGAATGGGCAACACCCACAAACTCTAAGTGCAGTTGCATTGAGCCATCAGGGAAATAGGCTACCTACATACAAGTGCACTAAGGATTGACAAGAACAAGCAGACTTGGCAAGGGCGTGTCTATGTAAAGCCTCCAAACGCATGAAGAAATGGGTCGACAAAAAGCGACGACATGTGGAGTTCTAAGTCGGGGTATTGGTGCTAGCCAAACTACATGCCATTCTTCAATACAAGGATGTGCACAAGGGGCTGATCTGTCACTATGAAGGGTCATTTTGTGTGATACAATGGATCGGGAAGGTCGTATACAAGCTGGAACTGCTGCAAAAATTAAAGGTACACTCGATTTTTTATGTGAGTATGCTTAAACCTTACCATGTAGAGAAGGAAGATCCAGATCGAAGGGAGTCGCAGCGCACCCCACTTAGAGCAAAAACTTCATATGATCGAGAAGTTGAATCCATAGTGGTGGATCGAGTCATACGAAAGCATTATTATAAATAAGAGCTGATATCTTCTTTTTATAAAGTGACTTTTGCTTTTTTAAATGCAACCTTTGCTATTTTGAAAGATACCTTTGCTATTTTGAAAGATACCTTTGCTCTTTTGAAAGATGTTTTTACTTTTTGTAAAGCTAACAATCAAGAGCACTTTGTCTCTTTTTTCTACCAAAGTTTGTTTTGTCATTTTGTGGAATTGGTAGTCACGAGCCATGTTTCTTGGAAATTGTCAAAAACTATTTTTTGTAAAGTCTCTTTGGTAGTCTTGAATTTTTGTCTTGGAACCACCATCTCTTGGAAACAAAGTCTCTTTGGTAGTTTTTAATACTCCAAAGGTTAACTTTGTCTAAATGAGAGTATTAAATAAATGCCTTCCAAATCCTTTTAAGCTTCCTTTTATACCTAAAAAGAAGAGGAGTAGTGGTAGATAAATGGAATCTCTTTTCCAAAAGAGGCTTTCAAATTTTGTAAAGCTAGCATCTTCTTTTTGTAAAGTAACTTTTTTTTTTCAAAAGCTACCTTTATTTTTTTAAAAGATGCCTGTACTTTTTGTAAAGCCAGTGATCATGAGCACTTTGTTTCTCTTTTCCACCGAAAGTTGTTTTGTCATTTTATGGAGTTGTTAGTCATGGGTCATGTTTCTTAGGAATTGCCAAAAGCTGTTTTTGTAAAGTGCCTATAGTAGTCTTGCATTTCTAACTTGAGACCACCAAAGATAGTTTTGAATGGATTTATAGTTAGCTATCCTTGGAATGCTTTATTTTTGGTAGCATGCCAAAGCAATCATCTTCATTACTTTCTAGGCTTTATAGGGATAAGGGCTCACTATTTTCTAAAAGAGTTAAGTCCTATCCTAAAGAGATTTTGGATTGTAATAACTGCTACATTATTGCAAAATATTCATCTTTAGTTTAGATAGTAGCTAGCTAAGAGGGCTGCTGTATGGGATTTTTGAGGCAAAAATGTAGTATTTTGAGCCTTGGTTTGTAGTGGTTGGACCAATATGGGCTAATTTATGTTATCTAACCATGTTTTTAGAGTGGGTTTTAGTAGTTTTTCAAGAATTTTGAATAAATCCCACCATTTAATTTTAAATTTTCTAATAAGAACAAGAGTATCATTTTGTGTGTGATAGTCAAAATTCCAAGCTAATACCCATGGAAGAAA
Organism: Bruguiera hainesii; assembly: GCA_023213295.1. Taxonomy (NCBI): domain Eukaryota; kingdom Viridiplantae; phylum Streptophyta; class Magnoliopsida; order Malpighiales; family Rhizophoraceae; genus Bruguiera; species Bruguiera hainesii. The sequence goes on along the minus strand of JAHOYR010005912.1, from coordinate 62,607 downwards.
AAATTTTGTAGAGAAAAATAATAATGATGAAAGCCCTTTCTTATTAACAGAATATTCATCTTTAGTTTTGAATAGGTCATAACTTTTTTGGTTCATTTAAATAATCTAGTAGGTTGTCATCAAGACTTCCTCTTGATGATTTTTGTAGTATTGAATCAATTCATTATAGTAAGTATTTATATTAAAATTTACTCGATATAAGGAATATTTTTCCATGAAGATCTTTTGAATGGAATCTTTTGCGGCCAAAGTGAATGCCTTTTATTGATACCCAACAAACCAATTGGTTGCCGATGTTTTGGACCTCCAATTTTGTATCTATTGAATTAATGGAATTGTATAATCCCAAATACCTTATCTAGGAAGATTGGGCTAGCAACAAAATTGACCATGCATAGCGATGACATGTTTTGCCAATTCAATTCTATTTATGTATTTTAGAGGTGAAGATTTTATTTTTAAATGGACATAGTGATCTCCACTAGCCATCAATTGTAATACAAGTGATGCTATTTTTTTGCCTACCTAGTTGAACTAATCTATATCATTGAAATTGATACTCATAAGCATTCCATAGTCAATGACCAACTAAAGAGTCATGTACAGGTCTTCAAATTTGTAAGGTTAATAGAACTCTAAATCAATATTGGCTTTGTAAATACAGAAATCTAATTGGGAAGAACATGTTGTTCTTTCAATGGGATCTACATACACGTTTGGAGTTGTTGCTAGCAGCTTAGTCCTTCTTTTAATGGAAAATAGCTAGTTTCACAATATGTTGTGATACCTTAAAATTGTTATGGAGAGGTTGTCATTGTTTTGAGGAGTTTTTAAATTTGAATAAAGGTTTTTTCAAGTCATTCTTGCCTTTTTTGATTGACAAGAAAGATTTCATTTTGATAGTTTTGAAAGTGATGATAAAAAGTATTAGGGAAGAAGAAGAATCAACTGTGGTTAATTTCATTTATCACATTGGGATATAAATGTTGAGTTTCACTCATGGATGCACTCATGAGCTTTAAATATTGCAAAGCCAACTCACCTTTTTGGTACTCTTATGTTTCACTCAAGCTCATGGGATGTTGTGTTGTCTCTTTGAGTGATTAAGTTGATTAATGAGGCTATTAAAAACGTCAATGTAGTCTTATAGTTTTGAAAAAAGGTTACTCTCACCTTCTTGTTTCAAAAGAAAACTATAAGATGGTACTGATGAGGTTTTGAAACTATCCCTAGTAGTTATGGGGTTTTTTATGAGATTTTTATTCATAACTTTTGGGTTTTGTGCAATAGGCATTCCAACTAGTTCTTAATGAACTAAAGTGTCTATGAAAAATGTGGGTCCTATGTATTTTTTACATGCTCCTAAAGCATTTTGTAAATCATAAGATCCTTTGTACTAAACTTTAGGATGCAAAGAAATTGGTCTCAAATTTTGGAAAATTCAGTGAAAATTCCCAATAATGCACCCTTAAAAATGTAATAATAATTTTAATTAGAATTTTAAGATTTCGTAAAGAAATATTTTGCTAATGTATTCATGACATGGAGAAAATCAGAAGTTTTTCTTTTTGATATCCAAACATTATCAAGAAGGCATTGTTGATCAAATTCCAATTTTATATTTTATACATATCTAAATAAAAAATTGGTTTTTGGAAAGAATGTTGTTTAATGGAATTCTTTAATATCTATGAAGTTTTTCATGTTCTTGCAAGATAAATCAAATTTTGAAAAGAATAATAACTTTTTTGAATAAAATTTTTTGCAATTGGTTATAGCTATAAAAAAGATTTTTTGTAACCAAAAATATTTCTTTTTCTGTAATGTTCTTCTTTTATAGAAGAGATTTCTTTGATTCTTAGCAGATTAAGGGTTGCAAGTTTAGATATGAGTTTTTGTAATGGTCTTCTTTTATGGTTAATCTAGGTTTTGGGCATTTGTAACTAGGGTTTAGGTTTTAGTCTTGAAGTTGTTTCATTTGTTTGGAAAGGTCCTTCATTTGATTAATCAAAAGGGTAAGAATTGAAACTAGAAATTTGTATTAACAATTTGAAAGTTTGAGATTTAAGGGGTGTTGGCCATAAGATATGGTTGAATTATGGCTTAGAAACTTGTAAGGGTAGTTTGGTAAGTTGTTCTTCTTCTGATTGAGAAGAATCTATTTGGGATTTATTTCCTAAGTTGTTGACTTCCTATTTTGCAAAAGGAGATGGTTCTAAAGAAGCTAATTTGTTTTTGATTTCTTGGATGAAAGGGTTTTTTGGTTTTTGAGGGTTTTCAAATTTGGAAGGTTGAAAGGATTTGAAAACAAGTTGTTTAATTCTTATGGTTTTAGGTTTTGTAATGGTCATTTGGATGGTAAACTTCTAAATTTGGTTTTTTGTACGGTTTGTTTAAGTACCTAAGGTATGAAAATAGATATTGGAGAAATTGTTTTGTTGGATGATTAATTTAGAAAGTTTTTCTTAAAAATCAATTTCTTGTGGAATTTTGTAAATTGCAAGATCAACAATATTTTGTTAGTTTGTCTAAGAGGAGGATATTTTGACTCTATGACTTGGTCATATGGATTAGTTCAAAGAGTAGACTTACTACAATAAGTCACAAGGTTTGTAGATCTTTTTGGAAGAAGATTTTTGTAATGGTTAGATGTAATCCATTTGAGGTGCATAGTTTCAGAACCAATCACAAAATAATATCTATTTTTTGTGAAAAGAGAGAAAAATATAATAATTCTCATAGTTTTCTTGTCCTTTTCAAGAAAATGTTTAAAGAATTAAATTCTTTTTTTTTCTATGTTATACAAAGCATAGAAATCATCATGCAAAAATTTTTTGTCATGTTCAAAATAATTTTGTAAATTATACTCAGAATATTTTTCTAAAACATGCAATTCATTTTGGATGTTTTCTGTGATTAGAGAAGGTGTTGAAGAGGTTAGAGGTGATTGTTCTTAAGGGTTTATGTAAATGAGATAAGGAATGTTTGTATGGTAATCTGTTGTTTTGAAAGAAGTACTTGGACTATTTGAATTTGAGAATTTTGTAGGTTCGGTAGGTAGATTTATTGTAGAAAGAATGTTGGAAACATATCTAAGGTTAATTATAGAGGAAATGAAAGCTTCACCAATGGATTTAAAACTTGTAGATTTTTTATTGAAGGTTATGACAACTTTTCCATCTTAGAATTTGTCTATTTTAGAAATTTTTGTGTTTGGTTCAAGCTATCTTAGAAGTTAAGGTTTAATTGCTCCTTGAAGGATCCAGTGATCAGGAAGGGTAATATCTTTCTATTGGATGGATCTAGGAATAATAGTGTTTGAATGAGATAGATTTGTTTGTAAGAGAAGAGTTTCCCCTTTTTGGGATTGGAACTTGCGTTTGGATGCAAATGTAGAAATTATTGTTTTTTAATGAATTTTATAAATCAATGTAACCCAAATTATGAGTTTTGATTTGTAAAATCATACTGTGTAAAATATTTTTGCAAGATAAAGAAATAGTGAGATTTGGATAACAAATGAAAGAAATAGGTCCATAATAGAGACTAGACTCTATGGAAGAAATAAGAGAATTTTGGAAATTTGTAAATTTAATATCTCTAAGGACTACTAGAATGGAAGTTTTCAATCCTTCTTTTGTAAGGGGTTTGATACCTACTTGTACTAAACCAATATGAATGTATTTGTAATGTCTATTTTTGTGATTTTGTAAAGAATTTTGAGAAAGAAGATGAATAATTTCAAAATTTTTGTGAAAACTGAATCTTTTTCTTTAGTTTTGATTGTAAAATCATTTTTGAAAATATTTAAATTTGGAAAGTTTGTTAATGTGATACTTTTGGACTTTCAAAATTTCCAAATCATCAATACCTCTATTGAAATCTTCTAAAGTAATCTCCTCAGTATTGGTTACTCTTTGATTTTCATAACTCTTGGAGGTAGAAGAATTGGAATAGGAAGTAGTTTTATAAGGAATTGGGTTCATATTGAGGAATTGGGGTTTTACACACACTCAAGGATAAGGGCTTAGGCATAGTAGACTTCTTACAATCCATAAGCTCTCAAGGGTCTCATAATGTCTTAATGACTTAACCACGCCTAACAGACAAATAATGACCAACGAGCTATAGGCAAAAAAACTCAAAAGTATAATACATTGACAATATAATGCAAAAGTAGACTTTACACCTCAATGCAAAATATGAAACAAATTTTTTATAGAATGTACCTTATGTTCTAATGCCATGAAAACAATCAAGAATGGCTCTAATACCACTTTGGGGCACATAGCAACACAATTTTGAAAAACTATAATTTTATTGATGAAAACTTTAAGTATAAAGGAGGAGATTTATAAGGAAAAAGGGAAAAGGAAGTGAGGAAGAGTAGAAGAGAGGGATGATATGAACTCCGATTATTTGTAAATGAAACCCAACACCAATATTGGTATAGGATCGTTTTAACAAGGTTAAGGGATTTTGGAGTTCTGACTCAATGATTATAAATAACCAAGAACTAGAACTTAAAGATTCAGACGCCACTCCTAACAACAAAAACATTGAAGAAGATAAGTCTATTAAACCAACACACTCAAGTATGAAAGTTTAGAATTAGTTCTCAAAGAACTAGAGAAAATAGCTCATACATTCATCATGTCTCGTCCTCCCCTCCAACCACCCTTTTTATATGCTAACCCCCCTAAAACCCTAGCTAATAAGATGGGCTTATTAAGGAAATTTGTCCAATCTACCAGCCACCCTTTTCATATGCTAATAAGATAGGCTTATTAAGGAAATTCGTCCAATTTGCCAGCCACCCCTTTTTATATGCCAATAAGATGAGCTTATTAAGAAAATTCGTCCAACCCATTAAATAATAATAAAAACCTATGAAAGTAACCCATTTAAATGCCCAAACATGGGCTCCCAAATCCAACTTCCTTTCCAAGGTCATGGTTCTCAAATTCCTCCACAGATAACACATTCGCAAGCCTTGGTGAAGCTTCCATCATCCTTAACTCGTACCTAGCAACTTCCTGATAGTAAATGTCACACAACAAATTGTTGAGAGCTTCCTTTATTTTCTTTGACCTTGCCCTTGTCATTGGTCCTCCAAGGTTTTGCAACTCCAAGGTTTTGCAAAGCATCAACTTCCTTGTTGATTTGAGCTGGTACAATATGGCTTCCATTAAGGGAGATTGTAAATTGGTAAAATAAAAGCCTCAAATAAATGCCTTCTAAACCTTACTAAACTTCCTTTTATAGCTGAGGAGCAAAGGAGTAGTGGCAGACAGATAGAATCTTTTTTCCAAAAGTGGCTTCAAAATTTTATAGAGCTAACATCTTCTTTTTGTAAAGTAACTTTTTCTTTTTCTAAAGCTATCTTTGCTTTTTTGAAAGATGCTTTTACTTTGTGTAAAGTCATTAGTCACTAGCACTTTGTTTCTCTTTTCCACTAAAAGTAATTTTGTCATTTTATTGAGTTGGCAATCATAGGCCTTGTTTCTTAGAAGCTGTCAAAAGCTATTTTTCTAAAGTCTCCCTAGTAGTCTTGAATTTATGTCTTGGGACCACCCAATGGTTTTACAACTGGTTGTCCTTGAAATACTTTATTTTTGGTAGTATGCTGAAGTAGTCATTTTCATTACTTTATAGGCATTATAAGGATAGGGACTTACCAATTTTTGAATGGGCTAAGTCTAGTTCAGAAGAGTTTTTGGATTGCAATTACTAATGCATTATTACAAAATATTCATCTTCAGTTTAGGCCACAGCTAAAAGGGCTATTACATAGGATTTTTGGGCCAAAAATGTAGTATTTAGAACCATGGTTTGTAGCAATTGGACCAATATAGGCTAATTTATATTATCCATTAATGTTTTTATGGGAGGTTTTAGTAATTTTTAGGGATTTTAAATAAGTACCACCATTTAATTTTAAGTTTTCTAATGGGAATAAGAGTATCATCTTATGTGTGATAATCAAAAAATGCTAGGCTAATAACCATGGAAGGAAACATTTTGTAAAGAAAAGGAATAATGGTGAAAGCCTTTTCTAATTAACAAAAGGTTTATATTTGGTTTTAAATAAGTCATAACTTTCCTTTACTTATAAAACCCAATTATCTAGGGCATAGTAAAAATAGTTCTACCATTATTCAAACCAATTAGGAACTTAGGTAGGGTTAATTTTTATATCGAAGTAGAATACCCATAAATAACTACTCTTCTCATTTTGGTTGAAAAAGTTATTATACCAAACTTGTTGATAATCCTAGTATGAAATGGTTTGGGAATGACTTGCTTTGGTTTTGAAGGAAATAAAGAAGGTTTGAAGTTTTCAAAGGTATACTCCTCATTCTTGAGGAGAAATAATTGGTAATATATGATAGATTGAATAGGTAGGGTCAATATATGCTTTATAAAGGTAAAAGTATTTGAATTAGACTAAGTTTTTTATTTTAAGGATGGTTATATATAGGCTTGGGATTTGAAAAGGTCTTGTGGTTTAACATACTATCCTAATGGAAAAATTTTTTGGATAGTATGAAAAGGATTTTTCTTATTAAATCCTAGTTCTATGACAAATATATTTTGAAAATGATTTCTATCAAAATATTTTAAAGAAGATTTTAAAATTCTTTTTGAGGTGATAGCTAATCCTTTACTTTTATCATCTTCTTTGTACCATTCTTGCAAGGTAGATAAATCTTGAAGAGTTATAAGAACATATGAAGTTTTATGGAAATTTTCCATCATCCATTTTTTGATTTGGAGTTGATTTTTAGGTGTTTTAGAAGACTAAGCTTCTTGGTTGGGTTTTAGGGATTGATTTGAAGATTGACCTTATTGGTTGGTTAATTGTTCAATGTAAGTTTTTATAGATAAACCTAAGATGGGTTTTAGACTAGTTCTTGTTTTGGTTTGGATCAATTTTGAAGTAAAGGTTGAGCTCTCCTCCAAGTTTTGAATATGAGATTTACCCTTATTCTTTGATTTCATAAGCATTTTTGGATTTGTTTTGAAGAAATTCTTGGGTTAGAAAATCAGGAATAGAGTTTCTATCTCCTCTTATGTACTAAATTTGAAAATCAAATAGAGAAAGAATGGCTTGTTATCATGCAAAAATCTATTTTGATGTAATGTTTTAGACATCTTTTGTAAAAACTTCTTTTGTAGACTCGCAGTCAATGCATAAAAGAAATTTTTAATTGATTAAATCACTCTAAAACTTTGTAATGCACATGACAATGAATAAAATCTCTTTTTTGATGGTTGAATAATTGCATTGACAATCATTCTAATGTGCAGATATGAATTGTATGACTTATGCCTTGCCTTCCTTGACTTGTTTAAGAATACCTACATATCATAATTTAGAGGCATTAGTCTCTACAATTTTTAGAAGTAAAGGGTTTATAGGATGAATTCAAGGAATTTCTTTGACCATAGTTTTTATTTGTTAGACAAGAGCAATATACTAAGGAGTCTAAAGAGTAAGGGTTTTATTAAGACGATCATGTAAAGGTTTTGAAAGAAGATTTATATTTTGAATGAAATCTAAAACATAATTGACACTTCCTAAAAGTCTTTAAAGTTAGATTTTTTCAGTGATTTTGTCAAGAAATTTTTCTATGAAAGAAAGGGTTCTTTCATTGGAAGTAATGGTTCCCTATAAGATATAATGTCCAAGGAATTCCAAGAGTTTGAAAAGAACAAATTTACAAGTTTTCAAAATAAATTTTTTTCTAAAATGATTTTACCATTAAAACTATTCAATATACAAAACCTTTTAAAACCATTTATTTTCATTTTCAAAAATCTCTTTCAAACCACAAAAAAAAAAAGAAAAACACTACAAATACATTCACATATGATCAGTGCAAGTAGGAATCAAACTCCTTACAAAACAAAAATTGAATACATCAATTATATCTGTTTTACATGACACTACATTTACTAACTTGTAAGTCTCCATGCTTAGTTCAGTTGAATCTAACCTTTGTAGTGGACCAATTTCTTTGAATAGTTACCCAAACCCAACAATTTCTTTAAGTGATAGAAACTTTTTGTAAAACATGGTTTTACAAATCAAAACTCACAATTACAACATATTCAAAGGATGTATTCTAGTCACATTAATTTTAAAAATATATTATGAAGGCATGACATTTGCATCTAAATATAAGTTCCAATCTTAGAAAAGTGAAACTCTTTTCTTACAAATAGACCTTACCTAATCAAACACTATCATTCCTATATCTATTCAATGGAAAGACATTACCCTTCCAGAAAACTAAATTCTATAAGGAGTAATAAAACTTTAACCACCAAAACAACTTAAACCAAACACTAAAATCTCCAAAATAAACCAATTTAACGATGGTAAAGTTGTCCTAACCTTTAATAGAAGATCCAATAGTTCTAGATTCATAAAGGAAGCCTTCATATCCTTTATGCTGAACATAGGATATGTATCTACCATCCCTTCTATCATAAACCTTTACTTAAAGTGTCATATACCATTACATCCATCTAGATTCCCTACCTCAAATTTACTATGTACCTCTTTCCAAACTACAAATTTTAATACAAATATTTCTTATCTCATCTATATAAACCCTTTAAACCAATTAGGTCCAACTTTACCGACTTCATTGACAATTATAGAAAATATTTTAAATAAATTGTATGTTTTATAAAAAGAATTTATAATTAACAAAAAGTATTTATATGAAATTTTTTACCCTTCCCATAACTCTAAAAAACGAGCATTATTTTGCACAATTTTTTTGTAAAATTGACACCAAAGTCAAGAACATTTTTACAATTTTATCTTTAAACAAGAAGTTTATATTTTATTTTTTGATTAGTTTAAAATGTATACATCCTAAAATGATATTTCATATCCTTTTAAAAACTTTACAAATCTTGTTACTTTCAAGAATAAAACTTAAAAATGGGTTATTACAGATGAGAAAGTCATAAAGGTAAAGCATTCACCTTTAAGACAAATTAATTTAGCTCATCAACAAAAAATCACAGATCTAACCACTTACAAAATTTCACAAGAAAATGTCTCTTATAAAACTTTCCAAAATGATCATTTAGCAAAATAATTTTTCTAATGCTAATCTTCATACCATTGGAACCTAATTGAATTGAATAGAAAACCACCTTTGTAAAACAATCACTATAAAACCACCTACAAATCTAAACAATCACAAAATAAAATATTATATTTTCAAACCATACCAGATTTCAAAACATACTAAACCTTAATAAACCAATGATGATTTATCCTAACAATTAAAACCCACCTAACTAGTTTAAAACCTTCATCTACAAACACAGACAAAAAGGAAATAAACAAATTAGGGTAAAATTCAAAAACAAAAATGTTCTAATCAAAACCTCAATTAAATCATCTCTATTGGTCAAAGCTACTTACAGCCTTACAACCCTAAACTTAGACATTGAAAATAAAGTAAACACATTAGTCAAATACAAATTCAATACCTTTTCCATTAATGAATGGAACATAGATGGCATATCAAAGTACAAGATTCTTAGTCTTTTACAACAAATGACCATGGTAGTCAATGGCTATAAAACTCAAAACCAAACTTTAGATAGAACTATTGTTGAACTTTTAATTACAAGATTTTTAAGATAGTTAAAAGGATGATGAGATTATCATCTTACAAATGAACTTCAAACTAGTCAAAATATATATATATATATATATATCTGTGCTTTGAGGTTTGAAATAAAGGTATAAAAATCGTGAGGCATAAAAATCATTATGTAAAACTTTTTTGTTAGGTTAGTTTCAAAGCGAATCTTTAATTATTTTTATTGCTTAGAACATCAAGTATTTTCTACATAAGTCATTCAGATTTTTGCATTATGGTACATTTCTGAGTGTTCTTACTTAAAGTTTGTTGGTCATGTAGCTTATTGATTGTGTGATAGAGCATTGGAAGACCTTTGAAGAACTAATGGATGGTAGAAAATCTATGGTACCTAAGCCTCAATTTTTTAAATATGAACACGATTCTCTGCATAACTACTTCTTATTTGAATTCTTCTATCTCAAAAAGGTTTGAAACTCATAAAATAGCCAACATAAAGAAGACAACTATAAAAGATTTCAATAGAGGTATTGATGAATAGAAAATTTTGAAAGTCCAAAAAGATCAAATTTACAAACTTTCGAAGTGTGATAGGTTTTTGTATAAGGTTTGGTATACCTTTTCCTATTAGGTTCTAAGAGTTTTGGAATTCCCAAGTTGAATTGCTGGCAGAAATTTCCAACTTTAAAACAGGGTTGTTTCATTTCCCATTTAAGGTGTTTTTGGAGGTTAAAGTCTTGGCAGATTTTGAATCTTTTTTATTAGATAAAACTAATCAATTTTATATAAGTTAATCGATCATAAGGGATAGGGTTTTCATAAGTGGTTTTAAGGGTTTGTCTAGTTTATTTTCCTAATAAGGTTAAGAGTCTTGTAAGGAATTTTTTTCTTTCTAGAAAGGTTGATTTGAATCTTCCTTATGTATGACTCTTGTAAGGAATGTATTTTTGTAATTTTGGAATTTGCTAAATTTCTTAGATCTAAAGTTTGTAAGTAACTCAATATTTTTGTCTCTAAAATAAGATGGGTCTCCAACAAAATGTAAGGAATGGTCAAAATAAGACAAACTACAACATCTTTTATAGTGTTACCTAAACTATTGAGGATAAGTACACCATTTTCTACAATTTGGATAGCTTGGAGGATTTGGTTTTGTTGGTCACTAGTGAGATGATAATCCCACTAACCCCTGAGTTGTCCTAAGAATCCTACTACCAGGAGTTTAGCAACAGTTCTTTCTAGGGTGTTGTTGTGAGTTTTGTAGACATTGGTTACCATAGTCATTTATTAGAGAAGATTATGGATATTGTATTTTGACATATCATCAATATTCCATTCATAAATGGAAAAGGTACTAAACTTGTATTAGTTTAACGTGTTTGGTTTATTGTCTATATCTAAATTAAGAGTTGTGAGTGCATATATGGGTTTTGATTGGAAAATACAATTGATTTGGGGTTTGGAAAGTTGTGGTTTTGGTTTGAAAAATTCTTGTTCTTGTTTTTGTCCTAAGGTGTTAACTTCCTTTTTTGTAGATGAAGATGGTGGTTTTAAGAAGGTCAATTTTGTCTAATTTCTTGAATGAAGAGATTTGATATTTGCAATTATGTATTAAGTTTGGGAGGCTAATATGGTTTCAAAACAAAATGTTAGATTTTGTTAGTTTCAGGTTTTGTAATGGTTTATTGGATTTGGTTTTCAATTCTTTTCAGCTAGGTTCCTATGGTATGTAGATAGGTATGGATAAGTTGTTTTGCTGAAAGATCATTTTGGAAAGATTTTAGAAGTGTTTGACTCTTTAGGTAGTTTGTAAGGAGCTAGATCAATAGACTTTTGTTCATAGACTATCTTGACTTGTCTAGGAGGTGGATGTTTTGACTTTATGACTTAGTCACCTAAGGTAATCCATTCTTTGGTTTTATTTTGAGAAGTAGCAGGGTTTGTAGATTTTTTGAAAGGGTATAGATAATCTATTTAAGATACATAAACTTTAAACTAGTCAAAAAAAACAACATATGTGCTTTTTGTCAAAAAACTAATTTTTTTTCAATATTATGCAAGGCATAAAAATCATCACATAAAAGCTTTTTGTTAGGTTTTTTTTTTGTTGCTACAACATGCAATTCATTTGTAATATTTTCTATGATTGGTGATGAAATAGGTGAAGTTATAGGCAATTGTTCTTAGGGATCCTTGTAAATAGGGCAAGGAATATTTGTATGACAATTTGCTATTTAGAGAGAAGTGCTGAGTGTATCTGAAGTGGAAAATCTTGGAAGTTATTTGGGCTTTGAAAGTAAATTTATTAAAGATGGAATGGTGGATACATGCCACAAATCTATGGTAGCAGATACAAAAGTTTCATTAGTCGATCTAAAATTTACATATCTTCTATTGAATGTTAAGGCAACTTTTCCATCTTGGAATTAACTTATTTTGGAAATTTCTATGTTTGGTTCAAGTTGTTTTGGTGGTTTAGATTTTACTACACCTTATATGATTCAATCTTTAAGAAGAGTTATATCTTTTTATCAGATGGATTTAGGGATAACAATGTTTAATTAGATAGGATCTATTTGCATAAAAGAGTTTCTCCTTTTTAGGATTGAAATTTATTTTTAGATGCAAATCATAATTTCATAATGAATTTTGAAAATCAATGCAATTGGAATTGATCTTTCTAGCATGCTATAATTATGAGTTTTGATTTGTAAAACCATGTTTTGTAAAATATTTTTATCATTCAAGGAAACAATAAGGTTTGGATAATAATTGAAAGAAATAGGTTCCCTATAAAGGTTATACTCTATTGAATTAAAAAGAGTTATATATTTCCATTAAATGAATTTAGGGATAACAGTGTTTAATTGGATAAGATCTATTTGTATAAAAGAGTTTCTCCTTTTTGGGATTGAAATTTATCTTTAGATGCAAATGCATAAATCATAATTTTATAATGAATTTTGAAAATTAATGCAACTAGAATTAATCCTTCTGGCATGTTATAATTATGAATTTTGATTTGTAAGATTTTTATCATTTAAGGAAATAAAAAGGTTTGGATAATAATTGAAATAAATAGGTCCATTATAAAGGCTATACTCTATTAAACTAAGAAGCGAATCTTGGAAATTTATAAATCTAGTATTGGTAAGAAATACTAGAATAAAAGTATTTAAACTTACTTTGTAAGAGGTTTGATGTTTACCTATACCAAGCCAATATGAACGTACTTGTAATACTTATTTTTGTTATCTTAGAAAGACTTTGAGAAAGAAAATGAATAGTTTCAAAAGGTTTTGTAAGCTAACTTTCTTCAATTTTAATTGTAAAATCACTTTTGAAAAAATTGTATTTTGAAAATTTGTAAATCTAATTTTTTTGGACTTTTAGAAATTTCTAGTTATCAATACCTTTATTGAAATCTTCTATAACTATATCCTCTATATTAGCTATTCTAGGATTTTCAAAGTTTTTTAAGGTAAAAGCATTAGAATAAAAGTAATTATAGAAAGAATTGGGTTCATATTTGGGAAATTTAAGCATAAGCACAATAGATTTTTTACAATCCACAAGTTCTTTACAGGTCTTCCAATGCCCTATCATACAACTCAAGGGGCCACACAACCAATGAGGAGGGATAATTTGCAAGAAATGTAGTTTTTAGGGTTTTTGTTTGTAATGATTAAGCTTATATAGGTTAACTTATATTATCCAACCAAATTTGTATGATAGATTTAAGTAAATTTTCAGGGATTTTAAATGAATCCCACTATTTTACTTTGAATTTTTTGATAAGGATAATAATATCATCTTGGGAGTAATAATCAAAGTGTTAGGTTAATACCCATGTAAAAAGAATTTTATAAAATGAAGGAAAAGTAGTAAAAGTCTTTTTTCATCTTTAAAAGGTTCAAATTTGATTTTGAATAATTTATTCTAGTTTTGAAAGAAAGAGGAAAGGTATTAAATTTTGAAAGTTTAGATTCTCATTCTTAAAGAGGGATAATTTATAATATAAGATAGGTCGAGTAAGTAGAGTTAGTGTGACATTTATCAAGATAGCAATGCTTGAATCTTGCTAACTCTGTTATTTCTAGTAATGTCATATAATAAACTTATGATTTGGAAAAGTCTTGGAGTTTAAAGTACTATATAGAAAGAAAAAATTTTGGGATGATTTTAAATGGATCTTTACCTTAGAATCTTGATTATATGACCAATATATTTTGGAAATAAAGTTTTATCCAATATTTTGAAGAAGGTTTTAAGATTCTTTTAGAAAGAAAAGTTGAGGGTTTAGAATTTTATCCTTATCCTATATGTTGAGGTCTTGTACAGTGGATAGACCTTGTGGAGTTGATAGTACATTTGGTCAACTGTAGATAGTATCTATCCATTTTTGGACAAGTAGTTGATTATTTGGGAGTTTTGATGATTGGGCTTCTTAGTTTGGTTTTTAGGATTGACCTTTTGGTTTGAGATGTTCAATCCAAGTTCTTATAAGCAAGCTTAAAATGGGTTTTGGACTGGTTTTTGTTTTAGATTGGATAAAGGGTATAGGTTTAGAAATAGATGCTAAACTTTCTAATGGGTTTTGGATGAAGGCCTTTCCTTTATTCTTTTTTCTTGGCATTTCTATTTTGGAGAAATTCTTAGGTTAGGAAATTTGGAATGAAATTGTTTTCTCTTTTTAGATACTTAATTTCAAAATTAAAAATAGAAGTATTACTTCCAATTAGGTAAAAATCTATTTCGATGCAATATTTTGGACATTTTTTTGTAAAACTTCTTTTGCAACCTTACAGTTAATGTGCAAAAAAAATTTTTGATTGAGCAAATCATTTTGAAATTTTGTAATGTACATAACAATGAACAAATTTTTTTTTTTTTTTTATGATAGAATAATTGTTGTGATAATCATTTTAATGTGTAAATACAAATTGAATGATTTGTTCTTTGTCATGCTTTACTTGTAAATACCTTCATATTCTAATTCAGATGCATCTGTCTCTACTATTTTTGGAAGCAAAGGGTTTGCAAGATGGATGTAAGGAATTTCATGGGATAAGATTTTGATATGCTAGATAAGAGCAATATGATAGAGAATCCAAGGAGTAGGGTTTTTATTAAGATGATCATGTAAAGATTTTGCAATATGGTTTATATTTGAAATGAAATCTAAAATATAATTGAGACTTCCTAGAAATTTCTGGAGTTGAGATGTTTCTGTAATTTTAAAGATTATCAATAAAGAGTTTTGATTGTGTTGTTACATGCCCATATTGGTATCAAAGCCATCTTTGATTGCTTTCATTGCTTGGAACATCAGGTATTTTCTGCATAAGTGATTTATATTTTTGCATTGTAGTGTTAACATAATACATTTTTTAGTGTTCTTGCCTAAAGTTTGTTGGTCATGTCACTCATTGAGTTTGAATAAGGGCATTGGAAGACCTATAAAGAACTTGTCAATTATAGGAAATCTATTGTACCTAAGCCCCAATTTCAAATATGAACTTAAATCTCTATAGGACTTCTTCTTGTTCTGATTCTTTTATCTTAGAAAGCTCTAAAAATTATAGAATAGCTAGCACAGAGGAGATAACCATAAAAAATTACAATAAAAGTATTGATGACTAGGAAATTTCAAAAATCCAAAAAAATCAAATTTACAAACTTTCAAAATACAATTTTTTCAAAAGAAGTTTTATAATTAAAACTAAAGAAAGAGATATTTAGTTTATAAAATCTTTTGAAACTATTCATCTTCTTTCTCAAAAGTTTTACAAGATCACAACAATAAGCATTACAAATATATTCATATTGGCTTGGTATAAATAAGTAACAAATCTCTTACAAAAAAAAGTTTGAATACATTCATTCTAGCATTCCTTAAGGTACTAAATTTACAAATTTTCAAAATTCTCTTCTTAGTTTAATGAAGTCAAACCTTTGTAATGTACCTATTTTTTTCAATTGTTATACAAATCTTATTGTTTCCTTGAGTGACGAAAATATTTTACAAAGTATGGTTTTAAAAATCAAAACTCATAATTACAACATGCTGAAATGATCAATTCTAACTTCATTGATATTCAAAATATATTACAAAACCATAATTTTTTCATTTTCATCCAAATATAAATTGCAATTCCAAAAAGAAAAAACTTTACTCTTACAAATAGATCTTACTAGATCAAACACTATTATCCTAAGATCCATTAAATGCAAAAACATAACTTTTTCTTAAGATTGGAAACTAGAAGGAGCAGTAAAACTCCAACCACCAAAATAGCTTGAACCAAACACAAAAATTTACAAAATAGGCCAATTCCGAGATGAAAAAGTCATCATGATCTTTAACAAAAGATCTATAAGTTTCAAATCTACTAGTGACATTTCTAAATCTTCTACTATAAATCTAAGATATGTATCCACCATCCCTTCTATAATAAATTTACTTCTAAAGTCCACATAAATTCCAAGTTTTTTCACCTCAGATGTACCAAACACTTCTTTCCAAATAATGAATTACCATACAAATATTCCTTGCATCATCTATATAAATCCTTAAGAATAATCACCTCCCACTTCACCTACTTCATTTGAAATCACAGAAAACATTACAAATGACTTGCATGTTTAAGAAAAAAAAATTGAAATTGATAAAAAACTTTTGCAAAAGTGATTTTACAATTAAAACTAAAGAAAGAGATATTCATCTTACAAAACTTTTTAAAACTATTCATCTTTTTTCTTAAAAGTCTTTACAAGATCACAAAAATAAGTACTATATGTACATTGATATTAAACTAGTATAGGTTGATATCAAACCTCTTATAATAGAAGATTTGAATACTTCCATTCTACCAATTTTTAAGAATATCAGATTTATAGATTTTCAATATTACCTTCTTAGTTTAATAGAGTCTAACTTTTATAGTGGACCTATTTTTTTCAATCGTTATCCAAAACTTACTATTTTCTTAACTAACAAAACTATTTTACAAAACATGGTGTTAGAAATCAAAACTCATAGTTACAACATGCTAGAAAGATCAATTCCAATTGCATTGATTTTTAAAATTCATTACAAAACTATGATTTATGCATTTGCATCCAAATATAAATTCTAATCCCAAAAAGGGGAAACTCTTCTACAAACAAATCATACTTGTTCAAATTTTATAATTCTAGGATCCATCCAATAAAAAAACATAACCCTTCCCAAAAGACTGAATCTTATAAGGAGCAGTTAAACCTCAATTACTAAAATAGCTTGAACCAAAAATAGAAATTTCCAAAATAAATCTATTCAAAGATGGAAAAGTAGTCCTAACCTTCAATAAAAGATCTATAAGTTTCAGATCCATTGATGAAGCTTTTGTATCATCTATTATAGATTTAGGACATGTATCCGTCATCCTTTTTACAATAAATTTACCTTCAAAATCCATATAACTTCCAAAATTTTCCATCTTAGATATACCTAACACTTCATTCCAAATAGCATATTATCATAAAAATATTCCTCACTCTATTTATAGGAATCCCCAAGATCACCTACAACTTCACCTACTCCATTTGCAATCATAAGAAACATTACAAATGAATTGCATTTTTTAGAAAAAGAATTTGAACTTGACAAAAAATTTTACATTATGATTTTCATGCTCGACATAATCATGAAAATATAAATTAGCTTTTCAAAAATTTTCTGCAAAGAAGGCATAAGATTCAAAATTTTATACCTTTATTTCAAACCTCAAAGCACGCATGTTATTTTTTTGACTAGTTTGAAATTTATGCATCTCAAATGGATTATTCATGCCCTTTCAAAAAATCTTTAAACCCTGTTACTTCTTAAAATAAAACCAAACAATGGATTATCTCAAACGACCAAGTTATAAAGTCAAAACATTTGTCTCTTGGACAAGTCAAGATAGTCCATCAACAAAACTCTATTGATCTGGTCCCTTACAAACTACCCTAAGAATCAAATATTTTTGAAAAGCTTTCTACAATGATCTTCAGTGAAATAATTTCTTGAATACCCATCCCCATACCATATGAACCTAGTTGAACTAAATTGAAAACCAACTTCAACAAAATATTGTCCAAAAAATCACTACAAACCTAGGAAAAAGCAATATAAAACAAATTTTCAAACCTTTTCAAACTCCAAAGTTAAATCCCTACTAAATAAAAGACCCATTCATCTATGAAATTAGAACCCATTTACCTTCCTTGAAAGCTTCTTGGTCTACAAAAAAGGAAGTTAACACCTTAGTAAACAATCCAGAATAAGAGTCTTTGGAACCACAATCTTTTCAATCATAGTTACAATCTTCCAAACCCCAAATCAACCACATTTTTTGGCCAAAACCCATATCTACACTCAAAGCTCATGATCTAAATATAAAAAACAAACCAAATATGTTAAACTAATATAAGTTTAATGCCTCTTCCATCTATAAATGGAATATTAATGCTAATAAAAGAAATTTTTTTTTGTTACAAAAAGATTTTTTACAAAAAAATCTTAAATTATTTACAAGATCCTTCGATTATTCAAAAAAAAATCCAATAAAACTTTTGAAAATAAGTTTTACTTTGATTATGAAAAAGTTTCCTCAAAATATATTATTTGAACCTTTGAAAATTTTCCTACATAAGCTGACAATTTCTAACCTATTTTGTAGGAAAATGGAAAACTTCATAAATATTTATGCTTTAGCATTTAGACATATACAAAATAGAAAATTAGTATTTGATTAGCAATGCATACTAGACAATCTTTGGAATGCTAGAAGAAAAACCTTTAATTTTCTGCATGTCATGAATGCATTAACAAAATATTTCTTTACAAAATCCAAAAATACCAATTACGGTTATTATTGTATTTTCAAGGGTGCATTATTGGGAATATTTCCTAAATGGTCCAAAGTCTAAGAACAAATCATTCTACATCTTAAAGTGGCATATAAAGGATATTACAATTTACAAGAAACTTTAGGTGCATGTAGAAAATACATAGGCACTACATTTTTTATAGCAATATGGGCACACAACAACACAATTTGTTCCAATTCTTTTACTTCAAAAAGCTTTGAAACACCCCAATAGTTAAGGGAAAACTTCTAATAAAAATTCTCATAACTACAGGAGAAGTTTTCAAAATCTTATTGTCACCATCTTCTAGTTTTAATTCAGAACAAGAAGATGATAGAATACATGCATATAGTAAAATTTAAAATTTTCATAATTCAACTTCAAAACTACAAGACCATGTTAATGGTCTCAATAATCTTATCAACTAATTGTAATCACTTAAGAAGACAACAAAAAATCCTATGAGTTTGAGTGAAACACAAGAGTACAAAAAAGCAAAAGACAAGTTGGCTTTGGAATAATTAAAGCTTAGAAGTGCATCTATGAGTGAAACCCCACATTTATCTCTTATTGAGATAAATGAAATCAACCACAGTCAATTTTTCTTCTTCCCTAATACTTTTCATCACTATTTTCAAAACTATGAAAACATAATATTTTTAGCAAATCAAAAAAACAACGACTTTAAAATAATATTCATTACAATTCAAAAATTTCTTAAAGTAATGGCTTTTACTATTGAAGCATATCAAGGTATCACAACCTGGTGTGAAACTAGCTATTATCCACCAGGAGAAGGGCCAAGTTGTCAGTTACAACTCCTTACATGCAGAAACATCTCTAGAGAAAGGATGACATGCTCTTACCAAGTTCTTTGGCTTACAGCAAGTGCGTTAATATGTTACTATGAAAAGTATGTCATGTTGCTTTATATGAATGGGATTGGATTTGGTTTGTTTCAGGGGAAAAGTGACTCCTCAAAGATGGCCTGCTCTTTAAATTATCCAATTGAAATTAGTACTTTATGGATAGATGCTAACCCTGGGTGTAGATTTGGAGATTGCACATTCTTCCCTGTAAGTTATTGTTTTAATATATCTATTATTTTGTCCATAATTTCCTCCACTATTTCCTCTGTCTGTTACATAAGTCTGTTTACTTTGAATAAGTGCAGAGGAAGGAAAGGTGTGATATGAATCATAAATTGCTAAGATGGTTACCTAAACCAATGGAACAGATGGACCTTTTCCCAAGAGTATTTCTTGGTGTTGTCTTTTTAATGTTTATAATGATTATTGCAATGGGAATGGAACAACAAAAAAA
Organism: Bruguiera hainesii; assembly: GCA_023213295.1. Classification (NCBI taxonomy): domain Eukaryota; kingdom Viridiplantae; phylum Streptophyta; class Magnoliopsida; order Malpighiales; family Rhizophoraceae; genus Bruguiera; species Bruguiera hainesii. The sequence goes on along the minus strand of JAHOYR010005912.1, from coordinate 42,754 downwards.
TAAATGTTAGGGTTTCAAAAACCACTAGTAAAAGGGATATGTGCTTGATCAATGAGGGGAAGTAACAACTTGATTGGGTTTTGGTAGTAACGTTGGACATGTATTTGGCAATATTAGTTGTATCAATCAATTTTGTGGTAAAACCCTTGTCCATGTTTTGGCAATGAGTTTGTCTTGAAAATGTTGTTTTGACAATGAATGTCGATTATGGTTTTGGTAAAACTTGGGAATAACATATTGTTTCAGTAGTGAATGTCCATTGTGGTTTAATAATTTTCCTGAATTGCTCATTTTGGCTTTTGTTTTGAAGACTCTATGTGGGAAAAATAAACATGACCCAAATAGCTTTATTTTGCTCAACTGATATTCACCGAAAAAAGAAAAAAAAAGATAGCCAATAACACGAACACATATAACCCAGACCAAAATGATCATCAATTAACCTGAAATTTCAATCAGAAGGTTGAACAACCCATGTGTTACTTTTGCGTTAAACATTAGCTGACTAGAAGTGTTCCTTTGGCCATGTCCCATATTGGGATGATAAAGAGAACAAATCTTAACTTACTCAAATTTAAAATTGTTGATGTGCTTATGCTCTTGTAATGAGATAGCTAAACATTCAAGGACTGCTAAAACCACATTGTTAACAGCAGAGGCAACTACCTAAACTGAGAATTACATTTGGTACAATTTATTACAATTTTATATCTTTGTCTCCATAAGAATATTTGTTTTGTATTCACTTAATTTCTTTTGTACCCAAAATATTTTAAGCTCTTTGTTTGGAGCCAAAAATTTCTGGCTCCTTCACTGCATTTAAGCATTCAAGAATATGACAAACTAGTGTAACTAGTGTAGCATCTTAGGATTTGCTAGACAAGATATTTGTCACGCCAAATCAAGAGATATGCACAAGTAAACCAGAGAAAGAGAAACATGCAGCTCTTTTTATTTTTTTGGTTAAAAATAGGGTTAATTAAGGGTGGTACGCGTTGGCTCTCTCTCCTTCTTTCTCTTACTAATTTGGGCATATTGAGATTGCAATTGATTTTGGATTTGGACGTGAAAGAAAAAGAAAAAAAATGTAGAAAAAGGAAAAAATAAAATAAAAGAAAGGATTAAATAAATAAATCAGTATTATTTAAAGTCTAGTCCAATTATAAAGTCTAGACCTATCCTATCACAAGGAGAGTTTCAATCATCATTAAGCCCTCAAATAAGCTCAATTAGAGTTTTCATAGAACCTCCAATCCTAAGCCAAATTAAAAAGGCTACTTTTAGACCCGAAAACCCAATTCTACCTAAAGCATCATTGAGCCCTTAAGGAGACCCTCCCCTTCCAAGTCCATGACAAGATAAATAGTATCTAGTCCTTAACAAATGAAATTTACAAGGCTCATGACCCAATACAGATAAATGGAAAAAGTACAAAGGCAACAACTACTTTTTTCTTTTTTTTAGGTCACCCAAAGGCCTACTCTCTACTAAAGGTAGCAAAGGTTTCAAAGAGGCATCATAGCAAGCCCAATAGACCAAAGCTCTACAAATGGCCGAAGGCTTTAATGGGGTGGGCTTGGGAGCCTGATCGCAGATCAAGTCCAACACTTGCATAAACCATAGCCTACATAATAATAAAAATAAATAAATATATTTCCTCTCATCTCCAAATAGCCAATTAGAAGTCACCAAAATCTTTATAAAAGGAGAGGACCCCAAGCAATAAAAAGGGAGAATGATATTCAAAGAGTGGGGCATGTGGAGAGAGAGACAAAGTAAATACGCGCAATATATCACAACACCAAAGGGAGGACAGCAAGGACTATGGTAGTGAGAGAAAAAAGAGACCAATAGCATGTAGGCAGTACAAAAGACATAGAAAAAGAGAAAATATAGAGTTGTTAGTGTCATATAATGCATCCAAAAGTGGAAATAGCTAATTTTGGAAAAATCCAAGAAAGTGAGATATCATCAAGGAAATCAAACCACTCAAGCATCACCATCAACCCTTTTTCTAAGGAAAGAAACATTGTTTAAGCAAGTAGCCATAAAAAACTCCTTAAATATTCTTACCCTCCCCTACATAAAGCACTTTTGATACTATTTTAAGCAATCAAAATGTACATATACATATATGCACACTACATGTGAAGCTAACTACTTTAACTACCATTAAATAATCAAAGCACACAAAGCAAGTGACCAAAGTAAAGGATTTTCCCAGTAACGGCATCTACATCTAAGAAGGGGCTGAGGAAAGTCTCCAAAATGAGTAAGTAATCGACTAAAAGTATAGAATTTCCAACAACTGATTGCAAAAGGCTAAGTTTAGCAAGTAATCAATCCAAAGTAAAGGCACTAACATGTTAATCTAATTTCCCACTAACTTATTTTATCTAATGTGACATCTATATATGTCTTAATCTATTTTTATCATTTTTATTTCCATTTCTTCCATTTTTAAAAAGTTGGCATCTCCATAGGTCTAAGAATATAAACTCAGCATAACACAGTGTCTACAACAATATAACACACAGAAACAGTAACCTTTTAGAGCACTTATTAACTTTAGAGTTCATTTCACCTTTTTTAATCTGGTCACTTTAATTTTATAACTATAATAGGTCATCTGTTAGGTTGTACATATTATCACATCTATTTCATACTATTATCACATTCTAGCAACTTAACATACATCACCCAAACAAAAGAAAAAACATCATTACACATGGTTATAAGCCCAAAAAAAAAACAAAGAAAAGAACCAAAGCAACTAGAGCAAGCAGAGCTTATCTTCCCTCCTATGAGCTACTCTAGCACCTTTCTCCCTTCATTTTCATCGTTTTCTTACTCTTGGAAAGCAGAAACATAAAAGGCTTTTTTTTTTCTCTTTTTATCTTTTGCAAATACAAACATTAAATATTTTGAATTTTTTTGTGTTTTGACGCAAGAAATAGGTAGATTGGTTAAAAGTAGGAATACTGACATTTCTGGATTTTTCCAATGACTGGTACCGAAATTTGGTGATTGGCCAGTCACTAAAGCCACTGTAAATGACACCACCTTTCTCCAATCTTCTTATTTCTTCTCCTTTTCTGAAACCCCTAACAATAAAAGGACGATCAGTAAAAGAAAAGCAAAAAAGGAAAGAAAAAGTTAAGCAATAAGACAATAAAATTAAAAAATAAATAATTAAAAATTTAACTTCCTAGTTAAATACAACCATCACAAAGAGGAAAGGGAGAGACACACGACATGTCATTCCCACAAATGATGCCAAATGGCAATGTCTTTAACTGGGGGCTTAGCTAATGGTTTGGCTTCGCATTTAGGCCTACAGAACAAAGGAAAACTTGGGTCAAAGATGCTTTCTGACATTAGTACTCTAAACCTCGTGTCAGTATATGTAAGAGTGATTTTGTAGAGAAGAGCAAGAGTTCCCCTCTATAGGGATGGGTTTAGTGCTCGAATTCTCTAAAAGAGAAGTCTTACTTGGCTAGAGAGAATCCTTAACTTTTTTACATTTTCCTATATGGGTTTTTAATACTAGAAAAATTAATCAAACTCTTAGGGGTCAGCTTGCATACTATGGTCTGTGATTGTTTACTGGGACCCGAGCGCACTGCTCAAACACAGGCTCGGATAAGAGGCAAGTGTTTGGGCCTACACTTATGTTTGAAATTGACCTAAGTCCTTATCATACGTCGACTTGACAAAATAATATGCCAAATATTAAGATGTGTGCATCACCAAAGTTTAGACACCGAGGATCCTACAACACCAGATATTAACGTGTTTAAAATAGAAGTTCACTACTGTGCATTCTATGAACATGTGTTAGACGACCATGTGAACATATGTTCTCACACTTCCATTGTTATTTTAAAGAGGAAATGCAAATAAATCATTTCTTTTATTCATAAAGACAAGGTATATTTGACTGAAATTTTCTTCTTCTACAATGTTGAACAATTATATTAGTAGCATTGATATAGCTTTCAATGAATATTCAATAGCTAGAATGAATAACTTATATAAATCATGTCTATTGACTATAGTTGTGTAAAATAACTTCATAATCTCATTTCATTAGAGCTTTAATTATATGATTATTTCAATCTATATGGAAATTTAATACCTTACTCTAAATTATTCAATAGTAGATAATCTAAGTAAGGATTGATCTCACAGAGAGTGCAATCAATTCACTACTCATTAACTAAAAATTAAAAATATTAATATAATTGGGGAGAAAAAACTGAATTTTGATTATAAACAAATCAATTAAATAAAATAAATTATAGAAAATTCAAATACTAAAAGTCTAGTTTAAGGTTTATTCATAACTATGATATTTAATGAATTTTATCTCCTATAATGCTGTCTCAATTCTAAAAGAACTATCAACTTTAGATAACAACATACTCTGTTACCCAAATTTTTTCTTCAATATTCACTAAGTAAAACAAGCTTTTTACTTAGACTCCAACTAGTATAACCTTAGAATACACATTTTATAGTAATATATTGGCATTCTTTAGGACTAGAAAAATAGGTAAATACAAGTAACAATCACACAAGTTTGGATCCTTTAACCTACTTTGAATTATTCATAACAATAAGAAGACAATTTGTCCAAAATCCCTTATTGTTATTTCCTACTTAGTGATTAGTAAAAGGATAAAAACAGATCACAATTTTTAATTCTAATAATTAATATTTGTTTGATCAATTCAACATGCCAAACCAAATTAATTGAACAAAAAATCATTCACTTATTAAATTAGAATAACCCAAATAATTGCATAAGAAAAAAGAAAAATATAACAAAACAATATAGACCGATGAAATATCAAAAGTTTTGGATTCTCTTGTTGTCTCCCTTTCTACTCTTAAAAGGTGGTTATTTGTATCCTAAATAACATACATAACAACCATTAGCAAATCCTAAAGAATAAGGATTTCCTTAATCTTTTAAAATTCTTATATTGGCTTTCAAGCTTATTTTAAACTAGATATAGTCAGAATTAGAGTCTAACTTCTTTATGAAAGTTGTAGTATGCCTCTTTAGCTTTCCAATACATCAAGTTTTTCCTAAAAAAAAGATCAAGAGGCCAAGTTAAGAGCTAAAAATTAAGACTGATTTAGCCTAGCCAATGATAGATTTTACAGCAAATTCTACAATACTTTAGTTTAGGCTTTTGAATCTCTTTATTGGATGTTCGAGACTTAAGTTATGCCCACTTAAATATTTAGTACTTAGACAAAAATCCTACTATAATTGGGACTTCTTCTCTAATTAAGACTAGACTTAATTTTTTGCCTTACCTTTAAAAATAATGTATCAAGGCCCAAACAAACTTGGATTGGGACTTATAACCCTAATCTAGAAAATTTGAGATGGTTATTATAACTTTATTGAATATCACTTTTCTAATTTAGACCTTTGAGTTAGTGAAAAACTTGAAAGAAGTAACATAAGTCAAAATGATAAAATACTAAAAATTTTCCTACTAAAAGCATTTATTTTCAAAACTTCTTTAAAACATACCTAAGTTAAAAAACATATTCTAAATATTTTAAATAGATATAAATCTCATTGAAAACAACTAAATGTAAAAGAGAAAAATATAATAAATTCGCACTCATCAAATTCCTCCTTACATAGCTCCTACACATCCTTAAGCAAAACAAAGTCAACTCAAAAGAATGGTAAACTATACATTAATTATACCTCAAAACACCACTACAATGCAAAAACTCATTATGTTCAATTCTCAACTAACACATGCACTTAACTTAAAAATGCAATAATGCAAATAAAATAATAGCAACTATACTCATCTCTCTTCCTCTTTATCTATAATTGTCCTCAATTAGTTAATGCAAATCTCATAACTAACACAACCAAGTTATGTATAGTTCACCTATCAATCATTCCTCTTTACTACTATAAAATCAAGTAACAAATTAAAGTGTCCCTTATTATAGTAGAAAAGTGAAACAAAAAAACAAATATTCTTCCTTAAGAGGTACCCAGAAATTACAACATGTACATCAAGGTATTTTGCATACTCATATTCAAGTCACCATTTGATGTAAGTGTTAACATGTTTACAAAGTATGGTTTTATAAATCAAAATGCATAATTATAACATAACCAAATCATGTATAGTTCAGCTATCAACCATTCCTCTTTACTACTATAAAATCAAGTAACAAATTAAAGTGTCCCTTATTATAGCAAAAAAGTGAAATAGAGATCAAATATTGTTCCTTAAAAGGTTCCTAGGAATTAGGACACGTATATCTAGGTATTTTGCATATTTATATTCAAGTCACCATTTGATATGAGTATTAACATGTTTACAAAGTATGGTTTTACAAATCAAAATGCATAATTATAACATGCTAAAAGGATCAATTCCAATTGCATTAATTTTTAAAATCCATTACAAAGTCATGATTTTTGAATTCACATCAAAGTATAAAATCCAATCCTAGAAAAAGGGAACCCTTCTATTACAAATAGATCTTGTAGTCATTTCAAAATCAATCTAGTGAAAAGATATAATCCCCCTTAAAAATTGGATCTTAGAAAGAGTAGTAAAACTTCAACCACCAAGATAGCTTAAACCAAACACAGAAATCTCTAAAATAGACTAGTTCCAAGATGGCAAAGTTATCTTAAACTTTCATAGAAGATCTATTAGCTCTAGATTTACTGATAGAGCTTTTACATCCTTTATTATGGATTTAAGACATATATCTACCATCCACACTGCTGTAAATCTCTCCCTAAAACCTACCATACCCCTATAACTTCTAAAATTTTCTACCTTAAACTTACTTAATACCTTATTTCAAACAACACATTACTATACCAATATCTCTCATCTTAACTACATAAATTCTCTAAATCAATCACCTCTAACTTCACTTACTTCTTTTGTAATCATAGAAAACATTTGTAATGAATTGCATATTTTACAAAAAGAGTTTCAAATTGACACAAAATATTTGCATGAAGACTAGACAACTTTAATGGTGGAGTAAAACTAAATTTTTTCTATCTTTTTTTTACCTTATTTACTTAAGCTCAAGTTTAGGACTAAATTAAGAACAATTTTGAGACAACAACACACGTCTCAACCATGTTTCATCACAAAACTCACATAACTTCTTAAATAACATTATTTCAATTGAGTGTTAAGAAGTCAAATGCACTTACCCTTATTTCACAAGGTATTATTGACATCATAAGTTAGACAATATATCATAAATACAACCCAATGTTATACCTATGCATCACAAAGTATTCTAAAGTATAACTAATGTTTAATCACTATTTCATGAAAATAAAAAGAAAATCCTAAAAAACATCCTACCTAAACCTCTCCTCCACATTTAAAACTTACATTATCCTTAATGTAAGGCCAAATGTAATGAAACATTAATTGAAATATAAATAAAAAGAAAGAATAAAGAAATTAAATTTGATTTATTCTTGGGTTACCTCCCAAATAGTTCCTTTGTTTATACTTGTTAGCTTAACAAAATGCTTCCTTAATTCATATAGATTGGATTTTGTAACTCTATTACCTTGACATTCTATACCTGAAAATCTTTATAAAAAAGTTTGAACCTATGACTATTAACCTTGAACACCTTGTTTGTCTTTAAGCCTTAAATGATAGAGGAGAACTTTCTGTCCAACAACACAATTCTTTCTTGAAATCTTTTGATCATGAAAAGCCTTCATCTTCTCTTTGTAGATTTTAATGTTTTTATATGCATCGCTTCTTATCCCTTCGAGCTTTTGTAGTTGTAACTTCCTTTGTTCACTTGCCTCATCCATCTTCACATTGCATTTTTTAATTGCCTTATAAGCTCTATGTTCTAACTCCACCAAAAGATGGCATGGCTTATTGTAAACTAACTGGTACAATGACATTTTTACGTGCAATTTGTATGCTATCTTATAGGGCCACAATGCATCGTCTAATTACAAACTCCAATTCTTTTAATTTGGGTTGATTGTCTTTTCAAGGATAGATTTGATCTTTTTATTAGATACTTTAACTTGACCACTTGTCTGGGGGTGGTAGGCTATGACAATCTTATGTATGACTTTATACCTTCTTAATATTGCCTTTACCATCTTATTATAGAAACATGTGCCTCTATCACTAATCATGACCTTTAGTGTCCCAAATCTTGCAAAAATGTTAGTTTTCACAAAATCTACAACTATAAAATAATTAGTCTTAGTGGCTTCAACTTTCACTCATTTTGAAACATAATTGATAGCTAAAAAAATATAAACATTACCAAAAGAAACTGAGAATGGTCCCATAACATCAATGCCTTAAACATAGAAAATTTCAACAATTAAAATAAAGGTATGTGCCATTTGATCTCTATGAGATATATTACCTATTTGTCAGCAATTCTCATAAGACTTATAGAACACATAAGCATCCTTGAATAAAGTTGGCCAAGAGAGTTCACAATCCAAAATCTTATAAACTATCCTCTTATGTCCAAAATGACCCCTACAAGTATAAAAATGACAAAAGGTTAAAATAAGTAAAAATTTACTTTTAGGCATACACCTTCTTATTCCTTATTCAACACAAAATCCTTACAAGTATGAGTCATTCTTAAGGTTATTCTTTTAAGCTTTAGAAAAGTTACCAAACACTTCTTTACCAACTAAGTAACTAACCATATGCATATACCAAGGTAATGCCTTATTGACAAAAAATAATTACTCATCAAGAAAAGATTCTTACAATGATAATACATCCTCCCCATGCACTAATTTGCTCAAATGAATTGCTTTAGAGTTTTTTACTCCTTTTTTATCTTTGATCTCTAAAGTAAACTCTTGCAATAATAAATTCACCTAATGAGTTGCAATTTCACCTCTTTCTTTGAAAGCAAATACTTAAGATTTGTATGATTAGAATAAATTATCACTTTAATTTTTCTAAAGCAAAAACAACTAATAAAAGTTCTTTTTTGGTCATGAATAATTGATTTGGGCTGCATTTAAAGTCCTCAAAGCATAGTAAATGGCATGAGTGGGTTTGCTAACTTTTTGTCTTGAAATAGCACCCACAACATAATTGCCTACATCATACATAATTTCAAATGACAACTCTTAGTATAATAGCTACATTATTGGTGTTAAGGTTAAAAGCTCTTTGAACTTGTCAAACACATCCTTACACTTCTTATCAAAGTGAAATGACACATCTTTTTGCAACAACTTACATAAGGACAAAGCTATCTTTGAAAAATCCTAGATAAATCTATAATAGAAACCTATATGGCCAAGAAGAGATCGAACTTCTTACACGTTTGCTAGGTAAGGTAAAACATAAATAATATCTATCTTAGACTTATTTACTTCTATTCCCCTAGATAAAATAACATACTTTAAAATTATACTTTGTTCAACCATAAAATAACATTTTTCTCAATTTAGAACCAAGTTAGTTTCTAAACATCTCTGCAAGATTAGTGAAAAGTTATCTAGGCATCTATCAAAGAAATCACCATAAATGCTAAAGTCATCCATAAATACTTCTATGATATTTTGTGTATAATTAGAAAATATACTAACCATATACCTTTAAAATGTTGTTGGAGGTTTTAAAGTCCAAATGACATCCAACAATAACCAAATGTATTGAATGGAAATGTGAAGGTTGTCTTCCCCTAATTTTCCAAAGCAATCATGATCTAGCTATAACCTTAAAAACCATTTAGAAAGCTATAATAAGTATGACTAACTAATCTTTTTAATATCAATCAATAAACGGAAAAGGGAAATGATCTTTGCAAGCAGTAGAGTTCAATGTCCTATAATTAATACACACTCTCCACCTTGTTTGCACACACATAGGTACTAACTCATTGTTATTATTTATAACCACTATGACACTAGATTTTTTTGGGACCACTTATACCAAACTCACCCACCTATTATCTAAGATTGGATATATGATGTCATATCAAGGAATTTCAAAATCTCTTTTTTCACTATGTCAATCATTGGGTATTCAATTGACATTGAACTTCCTTAGTTGGCTTTGCTCTTTCTTCCAATAATGTTTCATGCATGCCATATACTTTGTTCAACCACAAAATAACATTTTTTCTCAATTTAGAACCAAGTTAGTTTCTAAACATCTCTACAAGATTAGTGAAAAGTTATTTAGGCATCTATCAAAGAAATTACCATAAATGCTAAAGCCATCCATAAATACTTCTATGATGTTCTATGTATAATTAGAAAATATACCAACAATATACCTTTAAAATGTTGTTGGAGGTTTTAAGGTCCAAATGACATCCAATAATAAGCAAACATATTGGATTGAAACGTGAAGGTTATCTTCCCTTAATTTTCCAAAGCAATCATGATCTAGTTAAAACCTTAAAAACCATTTAGAAAGCTATAATAAGTATGACTAACTAATCTTTCTAATATCAATCAATGAAAGGAAAAGGGAAATGATCTTTGCAAGCAATAGAGTTCAATGTCCTATAATTAATACACACTCTCCACCTTGTTTGCACACACGTAGGTACCAACTCATTATTATCATTTATAACCACTATGACACTAGATTTTTTTGGGACCACCTATACCAAACTCACCCACCTATTATCTAAGATTGGATATATGATGCCACATCAAAGAATTTCAAAATCTCCTTTTTCAATATGTCAATCATTGGGTATTCAATCGACATTAAACTTCCTTAGTTGGCTTTGCTCTTTCTTCCAATAATGTTTCATGCATGCACATGGCTAGACTTATTCCCTTAATGCCTATTATTGTCCAACCAATCACCATCTTAACCTCCCTTAACACTTGAATTAAATTCTCTTCTTGCATATGCGTCAAATCCCTTGCAAAAGTAATTGACAATGTGTCATCCTCTCATAAATACACATATTTTAAATGAACTAGTAATAGTTTCAATTCTAACATAGGAGCCTATAAAACAAAAGGTAAAAGTTTCTTGTGAGAAATAAGCAATTGAATAAAAGAACAATTGAATAAAAGAAACTACATACCCATAAGCCATATCACATTCATGCACATTTAGATCATAATGATATTACCGAAAAAAAAAAAAGTTAGATGCACATAAGTATAATGCTGAATTAAATGTTAATGTGTTTATGGATTGGCAAAATAGATTAAAAGATTATTTTAATTGGTATGGCATGATTGATCTTGAGCATGTTTAATTTGCTAAAATGAAATTGGTTGGTCCTACTAAGAAATATAGCAAAATGAACTTAATAAGTTAGAGCATTTAGGTGAGCCCCCCATCACTCAATGGGACATCATGAAAATGAAATTACTAAATACATTCTCATTTACCATAAGAAGTAAACTTTTAATCAACTCTTAAATTATAAACAACTAACATCTAGTGTTATATTGTAGATATCTAAATTTGAGGAGTTTTTTCTTAGGTGTGAGTTGTATAAAGAGCTTTTTGTTACTCTTTGTCATTTTGTTAATAGTCTTCAATTTGATATCCAAAAAGAAGTTGCTCTAATTGCTCCCAAGTCTTTAGTGGAGACCTATCATAAGGCCTTAAAGATTGAAAAATACAATAAGACCTCTTTATTCACTCATACATCTACCTTTGTTATTGGATCGTGTCAATCTCAATCCATATTTTCTTATGTCTCTACATCTCAGTTCAAGTCTATTAATTAGTCCACTTTTATGAAGGATAAAAATTCTTTTACTTCCAATCCTCATCCTGTAGGCTTTTTCTTTGAATCTTATGTTAGTAACTCTTCTATTTAGTGTTATTGATGTCATAAGAAAGGTCACATTGCCCCCTATTGCCTTGACTATGCCCTTGTTCTAGAGAAATAGTCTAATGAACTTTTAAAGAGTAACAATCAAATAGTAACTCTTCCTTGTTCTCTTCCTTTGAATCTTGTGCTAGTAACTCTTCTAGTCAATGTCACTGATGTCACAAGAAGGGTCATATTGCCCTCCATTGCCTTAACTATGCCCTTGTTTTAGAGAAAGAGTCTAATGAACTTTTAAAGAGTAGCAATCAAGTAGTTGATCCCATAGAGTACTTTGGGGAAGAGGATAAAAATGTAAAGGATTTTGAGAAAAATGACTAGCATTGTGTTGTTGTTATGTGTGTTTTGTCTACTATTGTGGATAACGATATGTGGAAATGTACAAATATTTTTCATACCTACATTAAGTCAAGAGATCGTAGTTGTAAACTGGTCATTAATGGAGGTAATACTATGAATGTTGTTGCTAAGTCTACTCTTTTTAGGCTTAATCTTAAGGTAGAACCACACCTATAACCTTTTTAGGTGGCTTGGGTCAACAAAACCATCTTACTAGTTAATAAGCAATCTTTATTTTTCATTTGATTAGGTGACTATAAGGATAAGGTTTATTATGATCTCTTAACCATGAATGTAGCCCACGTCCTCCTAGGTTGTCCTTGGCTTTATGACTTTAATGTGACCAATCATGGTAGAGAAAATACATATATCTTCAAGTATAAAGGTAAAAACATCATTTTAAAGTCCATTAAGCCTTGTGTTAAGGACACCAAGCCAAATCCTAAATCTTCCTATCTTGTTTCTATCAAAAAGGGTCTTCAAAGGTTAGACCATAAGACCTTTGAGAGAGGTAGGAAATAATGATTACTTGGTAACTATTATTGCCAAAGAGGCAAGTTTACCATCTATGATACGCAAAGTTGACCTTCCTATTGCACTTAATAGGTTGTTAGATGATTTGATTGATATCATGCCAAATGATCTTCCTAGTGAGCTACCACTTATAAGAGACATACAACATGCCATTGACTTAGTTCATAGTTCATAACTACTTAATGTTCCACACTATAGGATGAACCCTAAGGAACATAAGAAGTTGAACAAGTAAGTAGAAGAATTACTTTCCAAGGGTTTTGTACATCATAGTCTCAATCCTTATGCTTTTCTTGCCTTGTTAACCCTTAAGAGAGATGGTTCATAGAGATTGTGTGTTGATAGTAGAGTTATCAATAAGATCACTCTTAAATACAAGTTTCCCATTCTTAAGCTAGAGGATATGTTAGCTAGTTCTAGTTAGTATTTCAAGATAAACCTTTATAGTTGGTACCATTAGATTCGCATTAAACATGAGGATAAATGGAAAAATGCATTTAAGATGCAAGATGGATTGTATGAGTGGTTAGTCATACCTTTTAGGTTATCCAATGCTCTTAGTATCTTTATAAAGGTCATGACTTATGTCTTAAAGCCATTCATAGGTAAGTTTTTGGTGGTCTATTTTAATGATATCCTTGTTTACAGTATGTCCAAAATAAAGCACTCAAGTCATTTGCAGTCAGTCTTCCTTACTCTCAAGGAAGCTAAACTTTACGTGAATTTTGAGAAATGTTCATTTTTGCAAATTGAGGTGTTATTCTTAGGTTTTATATTTTTTTTCTCAAGGAATAATTGTTTATCCCAAAAATGTTAGTCATTCTACAATGGCCTAAATCCAAATCTTTTACTAATACTTCTAGTTTCCACGATTTAGCCTCTTTTTATAAGAGGTTCATCAAGGGATTTAGTACCATTATAGCCCTTATCAATGATTGCATGAAAAAGGGAGAATTTCAATAGCTTAGTAAAACTATTATAGCTCTTAATGACATTAAAAATCAAATCAATGAAACTCTTATTTTGAGGCATCCCAACTTTAACAAAGTGTTTAATATTGCTTATGATGCACCAAGAATTGGCATAAAAGGAGTCTTGAGTCAAGAAGAACATCCCATTGTAATTTTTTTGGGAGAAACTCAATAAGTTAAAAATGAAATATTCAACTTAAGATAAAGAGTTTTGTACTATTGTTTAATCCCTTTCCATCAGAGATACTATCTTTTACCTTAAGAATTTGATTTGTTTTTTACTCATCAAACATTGTGTTATTTGAATTCTTAAAAGAAATTGAATGTTAAGCATGTTGTATGAGTTGAGTTTCTTAATAAGTATTCATTTGTACTTAAGCATTGTTCTAGTGTGGAAAACAAAGTTGCAAATGCTTTAAGTTAAGTTGTTTATATCCTTTAAATGATGAATGCTAATGTTATAGGGTTTAAAAGATTGCATAAAGTGTACCCTACCTATCTTAATTTTAGTCTTATCTTTCAGTTTGATAATGTTAGTCATCATAAGGAATATGTTGATTTTATTATTCATGGTTATTTGTTTAGGTTTGATAAGTTGTGCATTCCATGTACATCACTTCATGACTTTTTGATTTGAAAATGCACACTAGTGGGTTAGCTAGTTATTTAGGAAGAGATAAGTCCATTGCACTTGTTAAGGATAGGTTTTATTGGCCTTACAAAGGGATGTATCTAGGCCATTCCACTTCCTATTTCACTTGCACCTTAGCATGATTTAAGTATAGATTTTGTGCTTGTTTTACTTAGAACAACTCATAGACATGATTCCATTCTTGTTATTATGGACAAATTTTCTAAAATGGCTCATTTCATTCTATGTAATAAGTCTACTAATGCATCTTATGTTACCAAGCTATTTTTTAGAAAAGTTGTCAATTTACATGGTTTACTTGCTTCCATTGTGTCTAATAAGGATGCCAAATTTGTTACCTTTGGAAGATACTTTGGAAATTTTCTAGGACTAGTTTGAAGTTTTCATCTACATTCTCCCTTCAAATAAATGGTGAAACTAAGGTAGTTAACCAAAATTTAAGTGATCTATTTAGGTGTCTTATTGGTGAAAAAGAAGGTAATTAGAATTTGATCCCACTGACCATTGAATTTGCCAATAATAATTCTATTAATAGGTTCATTGGTAAAAGTCCTCTTGAGATTATTCATGGCTACACTTTATGCACACCTATTGATCTTGTTCCCCTTCTCCCTTCTCCCTAATATTCGTTCTTTTGAACTTGCTAAAAATTTTGTCAAACACATCCATGATCTACATGTTAAGATTAAACATGAAATTGTTTTAAGTAATAATGATTATAAACTTATTGCTAATGTGCATGTTAGGAAAAATATTTTATTGTGGGTGATTTTGTCATAGTTTGCATTCATCTTGAACACTTCCTTAAATACTTCTCTAAGAAATTACATGTCTAAACTATTAGTCCCTACTTGATCATTGAAAATTTTGGACTTAGCACATATTTACTTGATTTGCCTACTAACTTAAATATTAGTCTTATTTTCAATGTAGAGGATTTATCACCTCACCGAGGCACTTTCATGTCTCTTTTTTTACCTTCTAGTCTTCTTCTAGGAAACGTTGTGCCTAAGACATCATCTTTTACTTTCCATGTTAAGGACATTGAAACTATCTTGGATAATGAGTGTGCTGCTTCATCTCAAGGTAGATTTTGATGCTACCTTGTCCAATGGAAAGCATGTCCTATTTCTAATGCTACTTGGCTTCCTAAGGATGAGTTTTGTTCATTGGATCCTACTTTGCTTAATGCTTACTCGGCATTTACCTCGATGGAGTTAATTTCTTTTCAAATGGAAGGAAATGATTTTGATAGCCAACAAGAGAAGATATTTTCAAAACAAGTATTCTAAAAAAATCTCATTTCACACTTAATTAGGATTTGTTTATTCAAAATATTTCTATTTACACATATATTAAAAAATTTTTATTTGAGAGATATCTATTTTTCATTTAGGTTATTTTAAAATCTTCTCCTTTTTAGGAGAGATTTTCTTTCTATTGTTATGTTTATTTTCTACCTTTAATCAGTTTAGTATTAGCTTTGTCAATCTTATTATGAGCATTAAAATATCTATTAAATATTGAACTTGTTTTCGGGTGAATTCTCATTTGTTCTTATTTTTAAGTGAATTCCTAGGTGAGTTGCTTAACTCTTCTTATTTGTCCTACATCAACACAACTTATTGTAACTAACTCTTCATGTTTGTCCTACATCAACAAAGCTTCTTGTAACAATCTGCCAAAGACAACCGAAATAAGACAAATTATTCATTGCAATGGACACCAACTGTGAGATCAACATAAGAATAGAAAATCCTCTCAAGGTCTTTCGTTTTACACATGTCCACAGCTACGATTGCACCAAAATTGGCACATCTGATTTTACTATAACAGCGACCAACATCTTTGCCCCACTTGCATATGACGAATTTTCTGGGACCTCATAAATCTTTAGCTTGATGAAGACATGCGAGGTATGCCTATGTACATGACCCTCGAATTCAAACAGCCTACAAGTGCAACGAAACCTATGGTTTTTCGGATTGAAATCAACATTGAACCTGCACTCCAAGCTACCGCCTTCTAATACCACTTGTCGCTCACATATTGCATAATTTACCAAACCATTTTCTTTCTAGCTTGATTCAACTTCACAGTAAACAATCGACATAACCTCTATCTGCACTCTGCCAAAGATATTGTGTGTGTGTGCCTTTTGAAATTGCCTTTTAAAACCAAAGGTTGTTACAAAGGGGATAGCCTTGTTCTGTGAGAAGAAGTCTGCCTCAGTTTTCATCTCAATCATATTAACAAGTGCATTTTGATCGTGTTTGACAAACTGCTTCAGAGTAAATTGACGTATCTGTTGAAATATGAGTTCATGCTCTCGCTCCTTTATGTGGTAGAAATGCCTACAAATAAGTAGACCTCAACTAGACGGGAGTGCAACTACGTTGACCTTCATAAAGGGATTTCAACCAAGGATGGCGTTGCAAACCAAATTAGTCCACCGTTGAATCCCATTGTTGTTCGAACTGACATAAGCTAGTTAAGTCATAATCCAGAGTCTTAAAAGTCTAATTTAATGCCTTGTAATCTCTTTGACGCCCAACATCTCCAGAAATTGGCATGATATGCCAAAAACACCATCTATGCCGGACCTCAGGTAAAACATTTTTCACAGCAGATGTTACAGTCGCATTGGTTTGTGACAATGGCTCTAGGTCTTCTATCATTCATACACCGAAGCTAGGTGGAGAAGACCCAATTATAGGTACTAGTGGACTCCTCGCCTACAAGAGCACAACCTAAAAGAATGAATTGACCGTGATGGTTGACCCTGACGAAAGGACAAAATGGCATACAGTAACTTAGTAGATCGAGTTAAAAGAAATTACATCTTCAAGCTCCTAATTTGCAGTCGACTCCTACCCTAAGCTCAAAATATATTTTGCAACTGCCCATTATTGTCCAGCTGGCTTCTATAATATAAGTCTCTAGTTTTGAGTTGCATGTGTTCAAGCATGCCAAATGCATGATCGAAGAGTTTAGCCACTCATTTAGGAGAAAATTATGCTCCCTGAATCAAGGGTTGTCTGACCTATGCAAGTTCGTTGAAGGGGAGATTCACAACCTTTGTAGGGAGATGGATTCGTTGTACTGAAGCAGCTCACTCATAGCTAGTATGGTGGCCACTACTAGTGCCATTGCAATGCATGGTTTGAAAGTTCTCAAGCTTGTCATGTATAACAGCACACGCAATTCTACTGCTGTGGAAAACTTTCTGTTTGACCTTGAGCAAAACTTTGAGCCATGGGGGTTGTCGATGACCTTGCCAAGGTAGGCAACACCTTAATTTTCTTAAGGGATGCTACCCAACTATGGTGGAGATGAAAGCATTCTGAAAGGGAGAAAGGCTTGTGTGCCATTGACACTTGACAACAATTCAAGGCTGAATTGCACAAGTACTTTGTACCTCACAATGCAGATAACGAAGTTAGGGAAAAGTTGCATTGCCTAAAGCAAATAGGTAGTATTTCCAATTACATCAAGGAATTTACTACCCTCATACTTGAAATCAATATGTCCAACAAGGAATTTCTCTTCCACTTTAAAGATGGCTTAAAGGATTAGGTAAGAGTTGAGTTAGACAAGCATGATGTGCAGACCCTAGATGCTGTCATTGTCGTTGCCAAGACCCTCATTGACTACTCTTCCTACTTCGAGGACAAAAAGTTGAACTCTGGTAAGATTGGGGGAGAAAAAACCAAGTAGAATAAGCAGGATTCTGGCTGTGAGGAGGGTGGACAACAGAAATCCTTAAGTGACCATCCTAAGCATGAAAAGAGCCCCTTGGGTAAACATAACTCAGGTAATCCCTTGAAACCTTGTTTCATTTATGACAGATCACACTGAGTGAGAGACTGTCCCAACCATAGGGCAATGAATGTCATGATGGCAAAACTCAACAAGGAGAAGTCCAAGAAAGAGCCCCAAGTTGACATGGGTTTATCCAACAATTAGGTAATCTCTTAAAACTTTTCTCCCCTACAGTCTCCAAAAAGAAGGAACTGTTATATGCCAAGGTTGCCATTAAGGGCAAAGTGGCTTGTGTGATGCTAGACATAGGAGCAACGCACAACTTCATAGACATACAAGAGTTCAAGCATCTAGGCCTCAAACTTACAAAGGGAAATGACCCTATTAAAGTTGTGAACTCGAAAGCAAAACCTGTCTAAGGTATAACACAGGGAGTAGCCATCCAAATTAGAGAATGGACTGATAAACTGGACTTTACCGCTGCTCCTATGGATGACTTCAAGGTGGTTTTAGGTCTTGCATTTTTTTGCAAAGTTTTGGCTTTTCCCGTCTTACTTCAAGTTCTCTTGTGATCCTCAATGTCTATAAGATTTAAGTGATTCCTTTGAAGCACAAAGACAAGTTGCAACCATTGATGATTTCGACCTTGCAATTCAAAGAGGTCTCAAATTAGGTCAAGGCTACGTGACTACCATAAGGGAGTTAAGTGATGGGGAAAATGTAGTAACACCTACTCCAGCATTGTCACAACCCATCCAGGTTATCCTTGCCAAGTTTAAGGATGTGATGTCTTCTGAACTACCAAATAAGCTTCCACCAAGGCAAGATATGGATCACCACATCGAGCTGAAACCTGGTGCTAAATCTCCTACTATAGCCCTTATTGCATGACACCCCCGAAACTTGCTGAATTGAGGAAGTAGCTTTAAGATCTGATAGACTCGGGCTACATTCGACCCTCAAAAGCTCTTTTTGGTGCCCTAGTCCTCTTCCAAAAGAAGAATGACGGATCGCTACAGATGTGCATCGACTACCAAGCCTTGAACAAGGTCACTATCAAGAACAAGTATCTGATACCCTTGATAGCTGATCCTTTCAACCAACTCGGGAAGGTGAGGTATTTTACTAAGTTGGATTTGCGATTGGGTTACTACCAAGTTCACATTGCATAAGGTGATGAGCCAAAGATGACTTATGTGATGCGTTATAGAGCATTTGAGTTCCTAGTCATGCCCTTTGGTCTCACTAATGCACCAACTACCTTTTGCACACTCATGAACAAGGTATTACATCTTTTCCTTGACAAATTCATGGTAGTTTACTTGGATGACATCATGGTATACAACAACATACTTGAGGAGCACACTGAGCACCTCAAGCAAGTCTTCTAAGTTCTCTAAGAAAACAAGTTGTTCATCACGAAGGAGAAGTGCTCATTCGCCAAGCAAGAGGTAGACTTCCTTGGTCATAGGATCAAGGATGGTAGGCTTATGATGGATCCAGTAAAGGTGCAAGCTATCCAATAATAAGAGCCTCTAACCAAGGTCCCGAAATTGCAATTTTTCCTGGGGCTTGCAACTATTACCATCTGTTCATCAAGGGATATTTTTCCATAGCGGCATCCTTAACTGACTTGCTGAAGAAGAACCGCACTTAGCATTGGACAAGGGAATGCCTAGCGTCCTTCAAGCAGTTGAAGCAAGCAATCTCTGAGGAACCTGTCATGGTACTACCAAACTACAAAAAGCCTTTCGAAGTCCACATTGATACATCTAACTTCACTATTGAGGGAGTCTTAATGCAGGATAGACATCCCATTGCCTATGAAAGTCGCAAGCTAAAAAACATAGAGAGGCGGTATGTCATCCAAGACAAGGAGATGACTATCATTATCCACTGCTTGCACACCTAAAGACACTGTCTCCTCGGAAGTAAGTTTGTAAGCATGACTAACAACGTTGCTACAAGCTACTTCCAAACGTAGAAGAAACTCAGCCCCATGTAAGCTCGTTGGCAAGACTTCTTAGTAGAATTCAACTACACATTGCAATATAAGCTAGGCCAATCCAATGTTATTGTTGATGCACTGAGTCAAGAGGCGGAAATAGCTGCCCTTTCCACTAGTACGCCTAAGAGTAACCTATTTGAGTGGATCAAGGAAGGTATAGGACAAGACAATCTAGCCAAGAACTTGTTGAAATTGGCTAGTGAAGGGAAGACTCGTTGATTTTAGGTGGACAATAAAGTCCTAATGATAGTTAGGAATCGAGTATTCATGCCTAAATGGGGAAACTTATGGATAGAGATCCTCAAAGAATGTCATGATTCCCTATAGGCTAGTCACCCAAGTATGGCATGAACCCTTACTCTTGTCCAATAACACTACCTTTGCTCGTAGATACACACGAATGTTAAGACCTATGTGTGGACTTGCTTAGTTTGCCAATAAGACAAGGTAAAACAAAAACATCAAGCGAGTCTACTTAAGCCACTACCCATCCTTGAGAGATCGTGGGAAAGTATCTTAATGAACTTCATTATGGCTCTACCAAAGTCCGAAGGATTCGAAAGCATTATAGTGGTAGTTAATCGGTTTAGCAAGTATGGTACCTTCATTCTAGCCCCTGCTAATTGCAAGGTGGATGAGGTTGGTGTACCGAAGAGTATAATAAGCAAGGTTACAAGCAAAAGCCCTTTCAAGATTGTCATAGGACAACAGTTACTAATGCTAAATGCTATTACCTCTCCTTACACTGACAAAAACCCTTCTACCTATAAGTTCACAAGAGAATGGCATAAAGAAGTGGACATAATAAGGGCTTGCCTTGACAAAGTGGTTAAGAGGATGAAATGATGGGTTGACACCAAACGACACTCAAAGGAGTATGCAGAGGAAGACATGGTGATGGTAAAGCTACTACCTAACCAATTCAAGTCCCTGCGCAAAGTCCACAAAGGCTTGGTAAGGAAATATGAAAGGTCATTTCCTACTGTCAAGTGTGTAGGAAAGGCCGCCTATCAAGCCCAACTCCCACCAAAACTCAAGATCCATAATGTTTTCTATGCAATTCTTCTAAAGCTTTTTTATGGAGACAAAGAGGATCTTAGTTGAAGTAAGTCCAAGTGCGCACCAACTGTCATAGTCACCAAATTTGATAAGGAATTGGAACATATCCTTGTAGATAAAGTAATCCAAATAAGGGGAGTTCCTAATTACACCAAGTACTTGGTGAAATGGAAAGGTGTCCTAAAACATGAGGTTAGTCACCAAATTTGATAAGGAATTAGAGCATATCCTTGTAGACATAATGATCCAGAGAAGGGGAGTTCCTAATTATATCAAGTACTTTGTGAAATGGAAAGGTGTCTTAGAACATGAGGTTAATTAGGAATGAGAGGACTAGCTTTGGCAATTTTTTGACCACATCTAGCAATATAAGGTTAAGAATGCGACGAGAACATCACAGGATTGAGTTAAGGAGGGTGTCACGTGAACACTTTTTGTCTGGCCCATCCAACAAGTTGGAAGGCAGAAGCCTAAGCCAAATTAAGCCTCTACAAGTTGCCTGTCTAGCCCCTTTTGTTGACCATACACAACAATGAAAGTTCCTATAAGTGTGCAGAAGTGCCTACATCTAGAAACATCTAACAAGGGCTAGCAAGGACACTCACTTATAACCTTCTTACAAGGACTATCTTTGATAATTCTAAAAGACTCTTTGTAAATATTCTAGATATTCATTTGTAATCACACATTAAGGAGGTAGAGCAAGTATAAATAGGCCACTCCTCCCATTTGTATAATACATGCATTCAAACACTCAATACAAACTCACTTGCAAAGCTCTCTACTTCTCTAGCAAGATTGACTAAGTGTCGCGTGAGTTAGCACGAATAAGGTCTAACTACATGACATTATGCTCATTATACCCACTAGTTATTCTTTATATATCACTAGTTTTTATTGAACATATACCTTGGCCAGACACCTTACCTTGAAATGAGACTTAGGATTTTATAGCTCCTATTGTCAACATTTACAAATTCGGGCCCAATTGCAAATGAAGGTTTGATATTTAACTTTATAGTCATCCCCCCTTCCCCCCTGTTAACACCTCATTTCACTACACTGAACCCTTTTATCATGGCATAGTTCTGATAGTAGTCAAGGATATCATCCAACTTATGAAACATCATACCCAGACTTGGCTTCTTAACAATTCCGTTGATTTCATTTATTTAAGGGCACCATGGTGGAATTCATGATTGTGGGATGTTGTTTCATTTTGCTTATTATCTTCAATACAAGAATGTTGAGCCTCAATGAACTCTGATAAGGAAGGCCTTTTGTCGCTTTTGCCATTACCCACAATATATGCTTGGAAAACCATTAAACATGATGAATTAGATCTATAACTCCCATAATCGACTGAGAAATCTACTGTTGATTAATGAAAATTAGCGTACAACACTATGGAACACTACAGAGGCAAGGATAATCTCATCATCCACTTGGCCAGAGACCAGTATGAATTGTGCATGTAAAAAGAGAACAAACGTATACCATTTTATGCCACTTTTGAGATTTTGTAATTTACTCTCCATAGTAATACAAAAAATTTCTCTAATTCAATTGATGATTCCTTTTTGGCATGTGACATTAGGAGTTTTGTATGACATGCTTCCATAATTGTTTGAAACATTTCCAAATTTGAATGTGAGATGCATTTTTTCTTAGAAGGGGATCAAATGGACATTATGTGGCAGGTCAGATCAACAACCTTTCTAAACAATTGCATCTAGCAAACAATAAGTTATTGATGCTAAGACATCCATGCAACTATTTGTTTTGCCCATTAAGCCAAAAAATCATGTTTACCAAAATTTTGTAGTGCTCCAAATAGATAGGTAACCATATGAATTTATGGGTGCCTTAAGGCATCATGGGATAATAAAGCAGTAGTGACTTTATCCTCTATATCTAAACATTGCCATCATCAATCACACTATATGACACAAGCTTTTAAAGAAACCCTTTACGATTATATAAGAAACAAGAAAAACACGAGGAAATAAATGCACCAAATGCTTGCATGAAAAGCAAATGGGGGAGATGGCATTGTTGTGCTTGAGGAACCAATTTCGCCAAAGTACTGGAAATGTTGCAAAAAGAATCTTCAACAACCTTGTTGTGCTTGCTCTGAGTTACCATCTTTCAAGTAAGGCACTAATGTCCCATTTGCCCAATGTATTTTATCCATTTTACCCTCTAAATTTAAGAGCAACGACCAAGACTATGAAGCTTTAAAAAGGGTAAATAAGGAATTGTATGGCTATTTTAGTAGGGTAGAAATGGGTATGTATACTAGAGGGATAGAAAGGTGATTTTTGTGGATAGGGTATAAAACAAATGTAATTGATCTAGACAAGCGATTAGAGTTTACCATTATAGATGAGTGATTAGAGTTTTAGCTCCTGTTAACCTAGGACAAAAAGAAATAAATGATATTCATTAGTTAGTGTACAACACTTTAATGTTTTATAGAAGAGGCACTACTAGACTCTCCTATTATTGCTCGTCAGACCACTAAAAATCCACAACATCTATTTTTTGAGTGCACTATCACAAAGACATTATTTGATCAAACCCATCAAATATCTTTAAAGGTAAAGTCTGATTAAATTAAGCCTTTACGGGTTAATGACATTGCTTAACCTATTTATTGCCCAATACATGGTAAGGAGGGTCCTAAAAGCATGTAAAATTTTCCTATATCTACAAACTTCTTGCAAAGACTAATAAAGTTACTCACCTAAAAATTTCTTGAAAGTACCATTATAAATGTTTATCTAGAACACTCTATGTAAATATCTAGACCATTTAATTGTATAAACACATTAAGGAGGTGGAACAAATATAAATATCCCACTTTTCACATTTGTACAACAAAGGTTGCTTAGCTCAATAAAGCACTTTTACTTGAAACACTCTTGTATCCTCTACCTCTCTACCATTTCCTAATCTCCTACTTGCCTTAATTGCTTTATGCTCATTCTTTCAAACTTTTTAAAGCTTACTTAGTTAATCTTCACTCACAAGTTGACTTAGTGTCGTGTGAAATAGCACGAATGAGGTCTAATTCTATGACAAATGGTATCAAAGTCTAGTTAAATCCTAGGTATGACCTGGTTATTGGTTAAACTATGAGCATGGCAAGTAGAGAAGGAATTGTTGTGCCTACCTTAGAGGAGCAACTAATCAAACAATAAGCTCATAGGCAAGAGGAGCAATGTGTTTAGCCTAAGTGTAGTAAATCCAAGGCCCTAGTAAGAGAACATATGGAGTATTGTGTTGCTGGCTTGGAGAGGAGCATCACTAATGTGAGCTCTATAATGGGCGAACTTAACAATCAAGTCGATAACTTGATTTATAAGAATGTTAAAATCATAAGGGCTATTAAATGCATGATTGAGGAATTTCGCCACACCTTTATGGGAGAAATACTTTTCCACCTACAAAAGTTCATTGAAGGGGAGATTTATGACTTTTGTAGGGAGATGGAGTTGCTCCATCAAAGTAGCCCACTTTCAACGAGCACAACTGCTACTACTAGTACTACTACAGTGCATGACTTAAAAGTTCCTAAGTCTATCATGTACAATGGCACTTATACTATTATTATAGAGAACTTCCTTTTTGGCTTTGAACAATACTTTGAGACCATGAGAGTTATTGATGACCTTGCTAAGGTAAACAATACTCTGATTTTCTTTAAGGATGTTACCTAACTATGGTAGAGAAGAAAGCATTCCGAAAAAGGGAAAGGCCTATGTGTGATCAATACTTTGGAGTAATTTAAAGCTGAATTGCATAAACATTTTGTACCTTACAATGTGAATAGCAAAGTTAGGGGAAAGTTATGTTGCCTAAGGCAAATGAGGAGTATTTTTTGACTACATCAAGGAATTCACTACTCTCATACTTAATAGATTAATTTGTCTAATAAAGAATTTTTCTTTCACTTCAAAGATGGCTTAAAGGATTGGGAGAGACTAAAGTTAGATAGGCATGATGTGCAGATTCTAGATGTTACCATTGCCACTATCTTGACACTCATTGACTACTCTGCCTATTCCAAGAGTAAAAATCCTAACTCTAATAAAAGTCAGGGAGAGAAGAATGAGCAGAAGAAAGACCCTAGCCGTGAGGAGGTTGGACATTAGAAATCCTCAAGTGGCCATCCTAAATATGATATGAGTTCCTTGAGCAAGCTTGACATTGGTAAACTCCCAAAGATTTGCTTTATCTATGATGGACCATATTAGGTGGGGGACTACCCTAACCAAGAGACAATGAATGTCATGGTGGCAAAATTTAACAAGGAGAAACCCCTAAGGAAGAGCCCCGAGTTGACATGGAATCTATGTATTAATTAGGTATCCTTTCCAAACTTTTCTCTCTAACAATCTCCAATGAGAAAGGATTGTTGTACGCTAATGTTGCCATTAAGGAAAAATTTGCATGTGCGATATTAGATACGGGAACCACATATAACTTTATTAAGGTACAAAAGGCCAAGCATCTAGGTTTCAAACTCATAAAAGGAAGTGATACCATCAAGGTAGTCAATTTTGAAGCAAAACCTATTCAAGGCATAACATAAGGAGTAGTTGTCCAAATTGGTGATTGGAACAATAAGCTAGACTTTACTATTATTCCTATGGATGACTTTAATGTGGTGTTAGGTCTTGTTTCTTTTGCAAAATTTTAGCCTTTTCTGTTCCTACTTCAAGTTCTTATGTCATCCTTGAAACTTGCAAGATCCGAGTAATTCCTTTGAAAAGCATGGAGAAGTTAAAACCATCAATGATTTCTGCCTTGCAATTCAAATGGGGTCTTAATTTGGGTAAAAGCTATATTGCTATCATAAGGGAACTAATTTATGGGGAAAATATAGTAAAACCTACTCCTTTATTGTCGCAATCCATCCAATCTATCCTTATTGAGTTCAAGGAAGTGATACCTTTAGAATTGCCCAAAAAGCTTCCTCCTAGATGAGATACGAATCATCATATTAAGCTAAAACCCAATGTCAAATCTCTTGTCATGGTCCTTTATCACATGATACCTTTTGAGCTCGTAGAGCCAAGGAAGCAACTTTAAGACTTGATAGACTTAGATTACATATAACCTTCGAAAGCCCCCTTCAGTACCCTAATCCTTTTCCAAAAGAAGAAAAATAGATTGTTGTAGATATGTGTAGATTATTGGGTCTTGAACAAGATCATTATCAAGAACAAATACCTAATACCCTTAATAATTGATCTTTTTGATCAATTAAGGAAGGTGAGGTATTTCACCATATTGGATTTATGATTAGGTTACAACCAAGTTTGCATTGCACAGGGTGATGCACCAAAGACGGCCTTTGTAACACATTATAGAGCATTCAAATTGCTAGTTATGCCTTTTGGTCTCACCAATGTATCAACTACCTTTTGCACCCTTATGATTAAGATACTACATCCTTTCCTTGACAAGTTTATGGTGGTTTATTTGGATGACATTGTGGTATATAGTAACACTCTAAAGGAGTATAAAGGTCACCTCAAGCAAGTTTTCTAAGTTCTCTGTGAAAATGAATTGTATGTCAAGAAGGAGAAGTGCATTTTTGGCAAGCAAGAGGTAGAATTTCTTGGTCACAAGATCAAAGATAATTGACCTATGATGGATTCAATAAAGGTTTAAGCTACCTAAGAGTGAGAGCCTCTAACCAAGGTCTTAGAATTGCAATCTTTCCTCAAGCTAGTGAATTATTATTGTTGATTCACAAAGGGGTATTTTGTCATAACTACACCACTAATTGACCTACTTACGAAGAATAATACATGACATTGGTCAAAAGAATACCAAGTTTCCTTTGAGGGATTGAAACAAGTAATCTCTGAAGAATCTATCATGGTACTATCGAACTACGTAAAGCCTTTTAAGGTCCACATAGATGCATCTGACTTTGTTATCAGGGATTCTTAATGCAAGATAGATAACTCATTGTCTAAAAAAGTCACAAACTAAACAATACAAAGAGGTGACACACCATTTAAGACAAGGAGATAACTACCATAATTCATTACTTGCACATATAAAGATACTATTTGCTCATAAGCAAGTTTGAGATAATGATTAACAAAGTTGTCAGAAGCTACTTTTAAACAAAAAAAGAAGTTTAACCCCAAGCAATCTCATTGGAAAGACTTCTTGGCCAAGTGCAACTATAAGTTATAATATAAGATAGGCCAAGTCAATGTTGTTACCGACGCACTAAGTAGAAAAGGCAGAACTAGCCACCTTATTTACTAGTATGCTTAAGAGCAACTTCCTTAAGTGAATCAAATAAGGCATGACGTAAGCCAATTTGACCAAGAATCTATTGAAATTGGCTAACAAAATGAAAACTCGTTAATTTTAGTTAAACGATGGAGTCCTAATGAACATTGGCAATCGAGTCTTCATGCTTAAATGGGGAAACTTACAAAAAGAAATTCTCAAGGAATGTCATGATTCCTTATAGGCTAGTCACTTAGGTACGACATGAACCCTTACTCTTGTCCAACAAAAATACTTTTGGCTGCAAATGCATGTCAATGTTAAGGCTTATGTGCAAACTGGTCTAATTTGCCAACAAGACAAGTGGAATAACAACACTAATTATCGAGAGATAAGGGGAAAGTGTCTCAATGGACTTCATTATGGCTTTACCTAAGTTTGATGGGTTTGGAAGCCTTATGGTGGTTATTGATCGATTTAGCAAGTATGACACCTTTATTCTAGCCCCTACTGATTGTAAGGTTGATAAAGCCACTTGCTTGTTCTTTATGAATGTGGTAAAGTTATGGGGCATACCTAAAAGTATAATAAGTGATAGAGACCTTCACTTTATAGGCAATTTTTGGTACGAGTTATTCAAGTTACTAAGGATTGATCTAACTTCTCAACAAGCTTCTACCCTTAAAGTGATGGACAAATCAACTGAGTTAATGCCTTGTTGGAGTTGTTGGCCAAGTTATTTGATGTGGTCTAATTCTCATATAATCTCTAAAGAAGCAAGACAGCAAGCAAAAACCCTTTCAAAATTGTCATGGGACAACAACTGCTAACTCCAAGTGCTATTACTTCTTCCTACATAGGAAATAACCCTTTTGCCCACACATTTGTGAAAGAATTGCATGAGGAGACAACATAACAAGGGCTTGCCTTGACAAAAGTGGCAAAATGAATGAAATGGTGAGCTAACACTAAGCGATGCCCAAAAGAGTACGCAAGGGGAGATATGGTGATGGTGAAGATGCTACCTAACCAATTTAAGTCCCTATATAAAGTGCACAAAAGCTTGGTAAGGCAGTACAAAGGGTCATTTCTTGTTATCAAGCATGTGGGAAAGGTTGCCTATCAAGTCCAACTCCTATCAAAGCTTAAGATCCATAACATCTTCTATGTTACTCTTATAAAGCCTTTTCATAGAGACAGTGAGGATCCAAGTTGAAATGAGTCTAAGCATGCATTAACTACTATGGTCACCAAATTTGACAAGGAATTAGAGTACATCCTTGCCAATAGAGTGATTTAAAAGAGAGAAGTTCCTAACTACACTGAGTACTTGGTTAAATGAAAGGGTTTGCTAGATCACAAAGTTAGTTGGGAACGAAAGGACGAGGTTTGGCAATTTGTTGATCACATACAACAATACAAGGATAAAAACGCAATGAGGATGTCGCAAGATTGAGTGGGGAAGGTGTCACAAGGACACTACTTTATCAACCCTATCAAAATCCTTAAAGGCAAAGTCAAGTCAGATTGAGTCTCTATGGGCTAATGGCATTACCCAACCTATTTGCTGCCCAAGATATGGTAAGGCAGGTCCTAGAAGCATGTGGAGTTTACCTATATTGAGAGACTTCTTATAAAGACCAATAAAGTTACTCACCTAAAGACTTCTTGAAAGGACTATTATAAATGTTTATCTAGAACACTCTATGTAAATATATAAACAGTTTAATTATAACCACACATTAAAAAGGTGGAACAAGTATAAATAGCCCACCCCTCCTATTTGTATAACAAAGGTTACTTAGTTCAATAAATCACTTTCACTTGAAACTTTCTTGTGCCCTTTGCTTCTATAGCATTTCCTAATCTCCTATTTGCCTTCATTGCTCTATGCTTATTCTTTCAAACTCTTTAAGGCTTACTTAGTTCATCTTCACTTGCAAATTAACTAAGTGTCGCGCGAGTTAGCACAAATAAGGTCTAACTCTGTGACAACACACTCACCATTTTAAGGTACATGAGAGACTTTGTATGATACTTTCTAACAACCATATGAGACATTGAAATGGTTTTCTATCCTTTAATGTTATGATTAAAGAGAGATTGAAACTAATAAAGGAACCATTAGTCATTCTTACACCCAAAATTTAGGTCACTCTCCTATGGAAAAGTGGACAATTAAGGACAACTTATGAACAATCAAAGACATTACAATGCATTTTAGCTATGGTATGGAACTTTTTACCAATTATCGAGCATATCTACTAGATTGTACGACACCATTAAATTGGTTATATTCCATTACATCTCTCGTAAATGCATTGAATTTT
Source organism: Bruguiera hainesii (assembly GCA_023213295.1). Lineage (NCBI taxonomy): Eukaryota > Viridiplantae > Streptophyta > Magnoliopsida > Malpighiales > Rhizophoraceae > Bruguiera > Bruguiera hainesii. The sequence continues at coordinate 12,982 of JAHOYR010005912.1, read as the reverse complement.
AGCACTATTGTCAGAAGCTGTTTTCAATAATAATTTAAATATTAGTATTATTCAGGATTGATATTTTGGTAATTATAAGGTATGTGTATATGATAACTATTAGTTTTATACATTATATCCATCAAAAAATAAAAATGCATTTCAAAATGCGAATAATTATGCATAGTCTTAAATGGTACCTACATTAATGGCTGGAATATATAAACTATGCAATGTACTTTATTAACTATGTGCAATACTAAAAGACTACTTATCTTTATTGGTTTTAAGAATTAAAGTCATAAGATAAAGTGTTGTAAACTTTATTAATTTTTATTTTTAGACTAATTCTTTACTTTGAATTCTCATATTCTTTTATTGTAATTATTGTTTATGATAATATTGTTTAATTGTTAAGATGCATAGTAAACAATTATACTTTGTACTTTAGTGCTAGTTTAGAATTTGAGTCCATAAGTAATTGATAATTTTAATGTTAATTAGCAAATAAAAATTAATAATTATGGTCAAGTATTTGTCTAACTATTACACAAAATATAGTCTAAAATTAATAGATTAACTTACAAACTTGTTGTTTAAATTCGATTATTTTTTTATCTTAATATTACTAATAAATTATATTTAAAGGGTTTATTTTAAGTAGTTTAATTAATAAGAGATTAATTGAAAGTTTAGCTTAATTAACAAGGAACTAAAGAAAAATTTAGAATAATATAGTTTATTATTATTCTATGCCTAATATTCAATTAAAAAATGATGATCTTTAATGTCAATAATCAATTTGTAAATCTAATGGTGTAAATATCCTTATTGTCGAAAGTTTGTTTATCTATTAATTTTATTTGTAATTAGTTTTCTATTTAACTTTTATTAAAATTGAATTTCTCCCCTATTATTTTTTCATTTACATTTGCATGAACTTAATAGAACTAAAATCATTAATTAACTGATTAATTTGGCATACCTATTAAATCAAATACCAATTTAGTGAAAGCTTTTGTTATTATTGCTATTATTTTCCAAGTTAATGTTGTCACCAACTCAAAAGAGTGGGCTATAGATTCTAGTGGTACAAGGCATATTTGTGGGGATAAAAGTACATTTACCACCTATACACCAACAAGGGATAAAGAAGAAAATGTTTTATATGAGATTCAAGAATAATACCTATTTTAAGTAAGGACAAATTCCTTATCAATATTACTTTAAGAAAAGTGTTGTCATTAAACAATGTATTTTATATCCTAGAAATCCTCGTCAATCTCGTCTCTATATCTCTACTAGGAAGGTTGGAGTAAAGATATCTTTTGAGTCTAACAAATTTGTTATAACAAAAAATGATGCATTTATGGGAAAGGTTTATTGTAACTACAAACTTTTTATTATAAATGTACTTGGTGTTATTAATAATCAAAATGTATCTACCTATTCTACTTATATTGTTAACTCTTATGATGTATAACATGCTAAATTAGCACATGTAAGTTATCCTTATATTAAGAAGTTGAAACATTTTGGTCTAATTGAAAATTTATGTGGTGATATAGGTTAATGTGAGGTTTTTGTATAAGCCAAATTAGCTATGAAAAATTACAAATTAGTACAACAAGAAATTGAATTACTTAACTTAGTCCATTTTAATTTAAGAGATTTAAAGAGCATAACATGTAGAGGTAACAAACAATTTTATGTGACTTATAAATGATTATTATAAATATGACAAGTTTTTTTATGAGAGATAAGGATAAAGTGTGCAATATATTTATCAAATATAAGAGGGAAGTAGAAAACTAGTTATGCAAAAATATTAAAAGATTTAGATCAAATAGGGGAGAAGAGTATAGTTATCAACTATTGTTAGATTTCTGTGAAAAAGATGGTATTTTTCATGAAGTCACACCTTTTTACTTACTAAAGTCAAAGAGGGTAACAAAGAGAAAAAAAGGTGATTTTGAAAGAAATAATGAATGTTATATTAGTTAGTTCTATAATTTCTAATAACTTATAAGGAAAGACAATACTTTTTACATATTATTTACACAATAAGATTTCATATAAAAAAATTGGTAAGACACTAGATGAATTGTGGAAAGGATACTTTCTTAATTTTACTTATTTGAAAATATAGGGATGTCTTACTAAATTACTTTTGCTTAAACCAAAGAAGAAGAAAATAGGTTCTAAGAGCTTAGATTGTATGTTTATAGGTTACGTAGATCAAAGTACCGCTTATAATTTTCTTTTTATTATAAGTGGTGTTCTTGATGTTAACACTATCATTGAGATAAACAATGTAAAGTTTTTTGAACATACATTTCCTATGAAAAAGGAATCAATATGGTCACTTGCCCCTATAGTTAAGTTAAAAAGAGAACCCTCTATTACATGCTTTGAACTAGAATTGAGAAAAAGTAAGAAACAAAGGATAGAAAATACATTTCCTATGAAAGAGGAATCAATATGGCCACTTGCCCCTATAATTGAGTTAAAGAGAGAGCCCTCTATTACACGTTTAAAACCAAAATTAAGAAAAAGTAATAAACAAAGGGTAGAAAAGACTTTTAATGACAACTTTTACACTCTAGTAGTAAACAATGATCCTTTGATTTATTCTAAAATAGTATCCTTTAGTGATTTTAGTATGTAGGTCAAAGTCATGCAAAAAGATATTGATTCTTTGAATCATCATGGTACATAAGAACTAGTAGATTTACTTATAGAAGCCAAACCCATAAGCTATAAGTGGATCTTTAGGAAAAAATGTAGATCACATGAATTGACTAACAAGTACAAGGTTAAACTTATAGTAAAAGGATATTGATGCGGAAAACCCCAAAAAGACGTGCCTTAGAGACCCAACGCACACAATGAATCAAAGAACAACTAGGAAAGGTAAATTAGAGTTTAATATCAGAAACCCTAGACCCAATATTTGAAGGAACACGAACCTAACGTATTTATAATGGATATGGATGCCACACTCCAGAAAAAAAAAAAAGGAATTGGGAGTAATAAGTCGATTTAAACGCCACAAGAAGAATTACCTCTTGATAAGTTCTTTAGTTCTTAAAAGAACCGAGGGAGAAAAACTCTTGCTTTTTATTACACTCAAAGTTGTCTGATTTCCAGAGCTTACAAGGGGTGTCTATTTATAGGCTAAGATAGCAATCCTAAAGAGGTATAAATTCCTAGTTAGGAGAAATACTTATTTTGGAGGAATTTTCGGACAAATTCCAGTAGATACAATTAGCTCCTATTTAAGAGTGAATGCTATCACTTAGTCTTACCCATTAAGTAGTCCAATTATATTAATTAGGTCTGAACTCTCTTTAAAACTTAAATTTGCACCATTTAAAACTTGGTTGGCCTGAATGTCCTGAATCAGCCCATTTAGTGCTTCTTTAATCTTTTTGGATCTAGTTCGTATTATTGGGCCTTCTGGAATGTGCAATAAACCTCTTGCATCCATTGAAACTCTATCTCGTGTAATTGGGCCTTTTGGAATGTGCAATGAACCTCTTGCATCAATTGAAACTCTAACTTGTATTATTGGATTTTCTAGATTGTGCAATGGACCTCTTGCATCTATTGAAACCTTCAACCCATCATCTCCACAGTTCTCATCATTTATACTCAAAGGAAGAATATTGATTACTTTGATATTTTTACTCCTGTTGCTAAAATTGCATCCATTAGAGTGTTGATTGCATTGATACTCATTTATAATCTCTTTGTTCATCAAATGGATGTTAAAATTGTATTCCTATATGGTGAATATGATAAAGAGATTTACATGTCACAACTCAAACATTGTGTATTTCCTAGCTAAGAGAAAAAATTTTGTAGGCTAATTAAATTTTTACATAAGTTGAAATAAGTACTTAAAACAATAGTATGATAACTTTGATAATGTTCTGATCTCTAATGATTTTTTTATTGTTGGTGTTAATAAATGTATTTATACAAAATTGAGAATAATACTTATGTTATTATATGCTTCCATGTTGATAATATTTTCATGTTTAGTTTTAGTATGGAATTGATAGTTAATACAAAATCACTATTTACATCACATTTTAATATGAAGGATTTAAGAGAAGCAAATGTTATTTTAAGAATGAGGACTTTTAGAACCCTTAATGTTATATTTATATCTTAAGAGTATTATGTAAAGAACCTTCTTAAAAAATATAAACATTTTGATGTGAAACTAATTTCTACACCTTTTGATGCATATGTGCATTTATTAAAATACAATAATAATTGTATATTTTAGTCAAGGTATCCTCAAATTAACATAATGCATCTAATGATTAACATATTACATATGTTGTGTATATATTGAGATATATACATAATCCAAATCCTAATCATTGGAATACTTTGACAAGAATTTTAAGATATTTAAAAGGTGTTGTAAATTATGGTATGTTTTATAATGGATTTTTCGCTATATTAGAAAGGTATAGCAATGCTAACTAGATCTCTGATTTAAATGAGATAAAATCCATAAGTGGCTATTTTTTCATTTTTTAAGGTAGAGCAGTGACTTAGAAATCTATTAAATAATTAATTATTACTTGATGCACTATAAAATCCAAGTTTATAGTCTTAAAGATGACAAGTGTGAAGGCAAATTGGCTAAGGAATTTCCTAACGGACATTCCATTACAATTGAAATTGACACCATTAGTGTCAACGCATTGTGATTGGCCAAGTCATTAGTATCGATTTAAAGAGCAAGTCATATAATGAGAAACATGGACATATTCATCTAAGATAAGAATTAGTAAAATAAATGTTGAATAATAAAGTAAAATCACTTGATATTGTAAGATTAGAGATGAATCTAGCTAATCCTTTAACTAAGCTACTACATAGAAAGTTAATGAAAAACATATAAAGAGAAATTAGACTAATACGTATAGAGAATAATCAAAAGTGATAGGAAATCAATCTATGTGATGGGAGAGTTTTTTAAGTAGTTTCATATGGGTAATAATAAGTCACTAATTAACCTTATGTGCACTATCAAAATTGTAAAGTACAATACAATAATTCTAATATTTAAAGTTGAATAATACTCTTAATGAATTTTGTAATTTTTATGATGGGTGTGTTATTGAAATACACATTTGATATATTCAAATATATAAAAGTAAAATGAGATTACTCCTATGAGATCCTAGGTAAGATTTTTAAATCTCTTATAAAAATAAACTAGACGAGTATAAGGTCTAACAACATTAAATTGCATCAAACAATATGATCTCTAAAATATAATATATAAGTAAATTCATCATTATTCATTGAAAATTCATAATTGATAAAAATTTTTAATTTTGTCATCATTCTAAATATTAAAACTTGTAAATCATAGTCTTTAGCTCATAATCCAAAAGGTAGAAAAAATAATGTATAATATACTCATCAATTAACTCAATCAATTTTTTCCTTTTAAAATATGTAGATAAATGTTAAAAAAAAAGTATATTTTAAAATACTTGTATCTTCTACAAAAAATGAGATGTCTTATTACTCTTATTTATAAGATAATATTTATTTTATACCATATAAACAAAAAACCCAAGAAAGGCTTCACATACAAGTGAATGGCCTAAAACCTAAATTTGATATAAGAGGATAAATTAGTATTATTTTTATTATTTTACTATTTAAAGTGCATATTAGTTAAAAAATCTATTGTATTTTGAGAGAATAACTAATATAACTTATTATATTAAGATATTATTTACAAGTAAAAATTGTACCAACTATGTTTTAAATATTACATTTTTTATTTAGTTTAATTTTATTTTTATCCTTATTCTATATATTTTCTTTATTTTTCTAACATAATCAAAACTCAATTTATGTAAATTTGACTTCTACTCACCCAAATTACAAGCTTATTAATTAAATGATTTAAAGTAATTTTGGTAGCATACATCAACTTTGAAACACGCTACCTCCTAACCAAGAACCTATAGGTTTGTCAAATTCCTCCGTCTCGTTTTTGTGCGATTGACACTGTGTAGGAGACATGTTGTTATCAACCAGAAGACTATGTCATTATTTGAGAAAAATAGGGCAAATGTCTAATAATGCATGCCAGAACTACATTCTTGAATGCGAGACTGGACTGCCTAATTTTTCATAGCTTCCCAACGTTTGGGTGGTAGTTGACTAAAAAGGAGCCCAGATTGCAGTCCGTCTTACAAATTGTGATCCAAATCTCTCCTTCCTTCAATGCTGACGGATACAAGGGCAAAGGGTGGTTAGTAATTTAATTATGATTGTAAACTTCGATTCTATATTTCGTTAACTGTGAGCTGCTGCCGCACAATTGTACGCAATATACGTAAGCAACATTGAATCCCATTTTCTCAAAAAATTACAAAAAACCAGATATAGTTTCATTAAACAAAAATTGAGCAAAACATAATGATGTACAGGTTTCCTATTTGGCACTACCGCAACGTTGCTGCGATTCAAATATGATTCCACTGGGACAAATCCGTGTACCACTAGATAAATTCTCCGCGTCTCTTTTGAAAAAAAGTGAATTATATTATACTTTGCCTCAATTGTCGGTGCACAGTTTACAAGCATACCCGTGACCCTACCATATGCAACCCTATTAACTCTTAAGTCCCATCAAAATGGTTGGTCCCCACATGAGAGGGGAGGAGCAGACTTGACCTTGATGGGCACACCCAAAAACATGTATAGCAACGTTTCTGACGATGACATTTTGAACATATATCAATAAAAATAAGAAACTCAACCTTCAAAGCTATTTAAAGTAATAATTTAAACAAATATTACTTTATGTGTATCTATTTAAATTTTAGGAGAGTCCACTATATGCTATATGCTAAAAGACTTGTATATTTAATGGAAAAAAAAAAACTTATTCTTGGGCAACCGCCTCAAAAACGAAAAAGAAACCACCGCAATTTTTGTTTATGGGGCTACTTATAATAAAATTAGAGGTAATAAATATTTTTAAGGATTTAAAATTTCAAAATAGCATTAGATTTTACTATTTGTTTAAAAAAACCTATCAAAAAAAAAAAAAAACACTCGTGTCCGCCCTTTCTAGCTTTGTTCTTCGACGATTGAGATATAGATATTGGGTCGTTGATCTCTCTCTCACCTTGAACATGAGTTGGTTTCCCTCTCTTATTCTCTGGCTCTCTAACTCATTTCTAACTCAATCTATGTAAAATCTCCATTGTTCTCTCTTGCTCCCACACTCACACACACAACAAAATTATTTTTTGTTTGATTTTCAGGTTAATTACTTTGGGATTTGATTTCTATTTTGGTCTCCAAACTCAATTTCGTGTAGTGTTTACATTTTTGTATTATTCTTTGAGTTTGCACAAATAGTGATTTTGGTAACTATGCAAAACCCACAAAATATTATATTGTCAAACTTATTTACCTCTCTCTCTCTCTCTCTCTCTCTCTCCTATCTTTAATCAAACAATGTTTACAAAATCTGCTCTATTTGGTAGCCAAAATTTTTTTCCCAAATTTAAAAATTCAAAGAAAAAAATTATAAAAAATCGCTAAAAGATTGACTTATTTTGTGCCAGAGAACAAATCTATTTTGTTTGATTGCAGGCAAGGTAATGGTGATTCTTTTTCTGGTTTCTTTTGGTGAGTTGTCGTTTAAGCAACTCTTCACTTGTTTTGAGCACGAAATGCTCTGAAAATGTGAAGGCTTTCATAATCAATAAGGCATCTCATTTCTTGTATTGTTGTTAATTTCATGTTATATCTATGTGTTATTCTTGTCAACCATTAGAATCATCTAGTCATTAAATTAAAGATAATGTAGTATGCCTCTAGAAGTAAAGCCAACAATGTGTTAACTGGTCTAGATAGTGAACTTTCTCGTTATTATCCTAAACATGTGTGATATTCGATGATCAAGAGTATAGTAGACTAAATTGCATGAACCTGCCATAAGTGGCTGCTTTATAGCCGACTTGTTGGTGTTCTGATAAATTGTCATCAATTCTTTGAATAGCTAATGGTCTTGAGTATCATATTCGACCTTTAGTGAAGGTACCTCTTTGTTATTGATGCAGTTTTGAAAAGTATCTTCGGTTGGTATGTTTTTTACTTTTTTGCAAGATAGTCATTGTTGGGTTGATTTTTTGTAATTAGTGAAGGTTTTTGTTGCAATTTTGTGCAGCAAGCACTAGCGTTGTGGCCTTTGTGGTTCTTCTTTATATGCTTATGGACTTGTTCAAGGAGCACTTGTAATTTTATGTATTTCACTATTGTGTCCTTTTAGTGACGTAAAATTCATTAGATGATGTGATCTTTGTTCTCTTGTGTAATGGATCTTAAGAACTTGCATATGCAAAATTTATTCAAGTTTCTAATGCCTTGGGCAAATTTCATTGACTCTTACATCTTCTTAACTTGTTGGGATGAACGCCGGAAACTTTCAAGGGGAGAATTTGTTTTATGTAAAATTATTTGGTGTATGGATAAATTGGGCATCTGTAATGGACAAGTTGATATCAGAACCTTCAATGGTTGTGCATCTGAATGGCATTCTTGGTAGCCAGAAAAATGGGTAGGCACTTTGGTCATAGTTTTACTTATGCACACTGATTTAAACCAAAAAAAAAAAAAAAAAAGGATTTAGTTATACTTAGTGTTTTGACATCGAACTCCATGATTATTTTACAATTATGTATATTGCTGGATGATATGATTCCACAAACATCTTTTCCTGGTCCTACACTCGACATATATGAAAGTATTTTTATTCCTAAGTTTCATAATTTTGATATGAATTTTTGCTTTTTGTAAGAGGTGAAATTATAGGGCTCAACCAAGTGTCGTTTTCTTTGTACAACGAGGGGAAAAAGAAAAAAAAAAGGATAAGAGGTATGATGAGGTCCTGATATATTAAAGAGTTCTATTTTCATAAATTTATGGAATGATGAAAGTTGCATATTTTTGCTTTATGTAGGAGAAGATTGCAGGGACTTGGAGGTTAGAAAAACAATCGGCAACGAAGTACATTTGTTTTTATGCAGATACTTTATTTTAAATCTTGAATTTATAGAGGAACGAGTTTCAAGTTATTTTAATATCTTCAAATATGTGATTTGTGTTTTTGTAGTTATAGTTGTAAAATAAGAGTTATTATTATTAATAAAAATAACATTTGATTAATTTATTGTTATAATTTTATTTTTTTATTTATTCTTTAGAGTAACAATTAATAGCTATTTCACTAAAAAAATATTTATAATTTTTGAGTATAACAACAAATGTAAATTTTATATAATTATAAATTCGATAAATATCAAATTTATATAATTATTACTTTTATATATATTGAAGTAAATTTATAATTAATAAAAATTATTATGATCTGTAATAATAATTAAATATGCATTTAATAATAATTATATATGTTACATCATACTATGTTATATTGACTTTTTTAAAATGTTATTATATTTTATCACCACAATGTTTCTCAAAAATATTATTATAACACATACCAACATTAATTAAAGCGACATTTAGGCAACATTTGGGAAAAATGTCAGTATAAACTTATAGTGACCCTTTTTCTATCTTTTGTAACATATATTAAACGTCATAAAACACTTGTTTCGTTATAGTGGTAGAATTGTTAAATATGCAGTAGCACCTACAAGAGTAATAAAGGAAGTTGACCCACCTGACGCAGTAATGCAGTCCAACGTAATCACGCGCATCTTTCAGTTGGAATCCAACGTACACACACATAGCGCAATTTATTATATACGGGTGATTCCCATAACCTTGTAAATTTCTTTCCTCCTTTGCATGCTTTCTTCTTGCCTCTTGTATGTTTTGGCCATAAAGATAGGTAGAGCATCTTCATGAAATATCATTGTCTCTTGCCACCAGGACAGCCAATCCAACATAACCAGTCATTCTAACCATAGGAAAGTAAGAGTAGTACGAGGTAACCGATTTACATAGCTCCTCTTAGGTGCCTACAAACTGCAGATGTGCTCACGTGGCCTTAGCCTCATGAAACCTTTATTTCTAGTATGGAGGTTATAACCTTGCGGAATTGGTACGACCAGTAAGTAAGGAGACCTCCTTGTTATCATGTCACATAAGGAGACCTACCTATTGTCATGTTATGTTGTCCATCCGAGTGTTTTTGAATTTTGCTTGCTAGTGTTACTTTGGAGCAAGTATGGTCAACTGGCAGCAGTTGGTAGATCCTTCCATGCCCGTTCATTTTAAGATGGCTCGTGCTACAGTGTGCATAGAGATCTGGGCTTAATCCATAGTTGTATCCTCCTTTGCCGTACTCAATCGACTCGGCCTGACTTGTAGAGTTCGAGTCCAAACGTCAAGTCTAACGTTCGACGACTCGCACTCAATGCGACAAAGAGGAAAGGAGTTGATTAATTTTCAAATTTGAGTTAGTGTTATAATTGTTTACGAGTTTTAGCAAACGAATATAGTGTAAATTTAAATGTTAGAGTAAGGAAATTTCTATTTTGACTTTTTTTTAATGTAATTTATTTATAATTTTATACTACATCATAAATGAGATCTACTTAAAATAATAAATAATAAAAAAAATTTTATTTGGTATAAGATCATAAGTAAATTATATTTAAAAAAAATGAATAATTATAACAAACACCTTATTATATGTGTATGTCAATTTTCACTTGTACAACATATCTATCAAAAATCATATTGATAATATTGACTCACAATGTTAGTCTCTTAAGCCCATAAGCTTATGAATATAAGCAATTTGGTATCAAATGAAAATTTGAATGTGAGTACCCAAGTAAGTAAGGTGAAATAAGAATACGTGTATAGTATAATAGTATAACTAAGGGAGGTTAAGGTATTGGTGTCAAGTGTGAAAGGTATTTGAGTTGTTGATTGGTACGATCATGTGTACTAGTGACACGATAATGTCGCGGTCCTTTGCATTTAGGGATAGACATTACGTTGAATGTAAACGCCTCTTAGGGAAGGGCAATACTATGAATGTAGAAGGCTCCTAAGGAAGGACAATACATTGGAATCAACTATGTAACAAATGTTGGTAAATATATGTAGGTAGGAAGTTGAAAGGATGCGATATATACTGTTAGATACCATTAGATCAAGGAGGGATCTAACGGTTATGGTTTATCCAATACTTGTAAAAAAAGGGACCTCCTCCCCTCATTTGGAACATACCCATTCTACAAGTGAAATATACTTATAAAGTTTCTCTCCAAAAGGTTTTTGTTAGTTAAGTGTGAGAAGACTACTTGGGAAGTATTCTCAAGGTTGCACAGGTAAGGAGCAATAAATCTATAGGCCCGTGACAAGTGGTATCAGAGCTGATTCATTCCAAGTGCTATGGTAGAGCCACGTTCTGATGAAGCGCCCATCATGGGTGATGACCACAATTATCATGGGAGGAAGGCCGATAGAGGTGCTATTGCCCAGGGAAAGAAGAATCATGTTGTTTTGAGTTTGAGGGATCTAGTAGGGGACTTGACACATTGTATAACGAAAATTAAATCATTCATCACTGATGTCCAAGGTTCGGTTGATGACTTGGCCCAGTTCATTGAAGGTGTAGATGTCTAAAGGGAGGAGCTCGTGGTCAAGACATAGGAGCTTAAAGTCAGCATGGGAGAACTTCAAGGTGAGTTGTTAGGGACCTTAAGGGCAAAACTTTATTAGCGGGACAAATCATCGGAGGCCATGATGGTAGCTATGCATGCAAAGATAGCAGAGCTTAAGGGAAAGCTTACAGAGTTGGAGGTAGCACAAGTGAACAGAGTGATCACCGTGCAAGGACCACATACTAGCACACCCAAGCCGAAGGAGTTTAGGGGCTCGCAAGTGGCTAAGGATATGGACAACTTCCTATGGTATATGGACTAATATTTCTAAGCCATAGGGATCAATGATAGCCAATCACGGATAAACATTACATCTATGTATTTAGCTGATAATGCCCTGTTGTGGTGGCATCGTTGGTTAGATTATAGGTTTAGAGATCCTATCACAACTTGGGATAAATTCGTTGAGGAGTTCCGATGGAATTACTATCCCGTTTATGCTGAAGAAGAAGCTCGCGACGAGCTAAAACGTTTTGGACAAAGGGGTGCAGTTTGCGACTACGGGAAGCAGTTTTCAAAGCTTCTTGTCATGGGGTCATTACTTTCTCCCTAAAAGGTAGCCTGTTAAAGTGTGCATCACCCACACTTATATGACCCAAGATCCCCCTCTTCCTATCTGATGTGGGAGTTGCGTTGTACTTAACCCATCCATGACATAATTCGTCTGTGAAATTCTCCACCACTAAATCCATCATAAACTTGTCGAGAATCGGGGCCTCCCCCTGCCTACTTCTTCCACATGAAACACTTGGCGGGTGCAGCACCCACGCTTATATGGCCTAAGATCCCCTTCTTCTTATTCGATGTGGGAGTCAGGTGTACCTAAGGACCAACCCATTGCTTTGATACACCCATCCGTGACATTCTCTCCCACCGAAGCTGTTAACGTACTCGTCAGAAATTAGGGCCTCCCCCTGCTTATTTCTATGTGAAGCACGTGGCGGGAGACATCGAAGTCGGGGTTGGGTTGGCTCTGATACCATTTGTCATGACGTCATTTCTTTTCCCTTAAAAGACAACCTGTTAAGTTATGTAACACCAATGCTTATATGACCTAAGATCCCCTCTTCCTATCTAATGTGGGAGATAGGTTGTACCTAACCCATCTGTGACATAACCTATCCGTGACATTCCCTCCCATGGAATCTATCGACGTACTCATCGGGAATCGAAACCTTTCCCTACCTACTTCCACGTGAAGCACTTGGCGGGAGACACCAAAATTGGGTTCAGGTAGGCTTTGATACCATCTATCACGGGGTCATTACTTTCTCCTTGAAAAGCAAGCTGTTAGGGGG
>JAHOYR010005910.1:294923-327094 GCA_023213295.1 Bruguiera hainesii | reverse complement strand
GGTGAGAAAAATATAATATGTGAAAAATATAATATTTGAATATGTTAATTGAACAAAAATAAAAGTAATGGACTTAATTGCATAAAATACATTGTAATGGATGAATATTATAAATAACAATACCACGTTTCAATGTTTTGTGAAGCATATATCCCTAGATGGGTGTGCAGAACCACCTTATTACAATCCATTGCTTTTACTTTTTCTGAAGTAATTTGCTTGAAAATTATATAAACCATTTCATATTGCGTTGAGGCAAAGGAGACAATTTAGAAAATTGCAAAATTTAAATTCAATAGAGTTTCGACAATTTATTTATCCCTAGCATATTTTAAAATTTGAAAAAGTGCAAAATTGAAGTATTTTGATATTTAAATTTAATGTTAATGTCGTTTGATTTAATTAGTCAGAAAAATATAATATGTAAAAAATATCATATTTGAATATGTTAATTGAACAAAAATACAAATAATGGATTCAATTGCATAAAATACGCTTTATTGGATGAATATTATAAATAACAATCCCAAATTTCAATGTTTTGTTAAGCATATATCCCTAGAGGGAAGTGCAAAACCTTCTTATTTCAATTAATTGATTTTGCTTTTTCCTAAGTAATTTGCCTAAAAATTATATAAATCATTTCAAATTGCACTGAGGCAAAAGAGACAATTCAGAAAATTACAAAATATAAATTCAAGAGAGTATTGACAATTCATTAATACCTAATAGATTTTAAAATATTGTTAATGTCATTTGATTTAATTGGTGGAAAAATATAATATGTGAAAAATATCATATTTGCATATGTTTATTGAACAAAAATACAAGTAATGGACTCAATTGCATAAAATACACTTTAGTGGATGAATATTATAAATAGCAGTCTCATGTTTCAATGTTGTGTTAAGTATATACCACTAAATGGGAGTGTAGACCGTTCTTATTACAGTCGATTGCTTTTAATTTTTCTTAAGTAATTTGCCTAAAGATTATATAAATTACTTCAAATTGCGTTAAGGCAAAGGAGACAATTCCGAAAATTGCAAAATTTAAATTCAATAGAGTATTGACAATTCATTTATCCCTAGCCGATTTTAAAATTCAAAAAAGTGCAAAATTGAAATATTTTGATTTTTAAATTTAATGTTAATGTCATTTGATTTAATTGGTGAGAAAAATATAATATGTGATAAATATAATATTTGAATATGCTAATTGAACAAAAATACAAGTAATGGACTCAATTGCATAAAAGACACTTTAGTGGATGAATATTATAAATAGTAGTCTCAAGTTTCAATGTTTTGTTAAGCATATATCACTAGATGGGAGTATAGAGCCTTCTTATTACAATTGATTGCTTTTGGTTTTTCGTAATTTCCCTGAAGATTACATAAATTATTTCAAATTGCGTTGAGGCAAAGGAGACAATTTTGAAGATTGCAAAATTAAAATTCAACAGAGTATTGACAATTCATTTATGCCTAGCAGATTTTAAAATTCGAAAAAGTGCAAAATTGAAATATTTTGATATTTAAATTTAATGTTAATATCGTTTGATTTAATTAGTTAGAAAAATATAATATGTAAAAAATATCATATTTGAATATGTTAATTGAAAAAAAATACAAATAATGGATTCAATTGCATAAAATACACTTTATTAGATGAATATTATAAATAACAATCCCAAGTTTCAATGTTTTGTTAAACATATATCCCTAGAAGGGAGTGCAAAACCTTCTTATTATAATTAATTGATTTTGCTTTTTCCTAAGTAATTTGCCTAAAAATTATATAAATCATTTCAAATTGCACTGAGGCAATGGAGACAATTCAGAAAATTGCAAAATTTAAATTCAAGAGAGTATTGACAATTCATTAATACCTAACAGATTTTGAAATTCAAAAAATTACAAAATTGAAATATTTTGATTTTTAAATTTATTATTAATGTCATTTGATTTAATTGGTGGAAAAATATAATATTTGCATATGTTAATTGAACAAAAATACAAGTAATGGACTCAATTGCATAATATACACTTTAGTGAATGAATATTATAAATAGTAGTCTCAAGTTTCAATGTTGTGTTAAGTATATATCACTAGATGGGAGTGTAAACCCTTCTTATTACAATCGATTGCTTTTAATTTTTCTTAAGTAATTTGCCTAAAGATTATATAAATTATTTCAAATTATGTTGAGGCAAAGGAGATAATTTCGAAAATTGCAAAATTTAAATTCAATAGAGTATTGACAATTCATTTATCCCTAGTCGATTTTAAAATTCAAAAAAGTGCAAAATTGAAATATTTTGATTTTTAAAGTTAATGTTAATGTCGTTTGATTTAATTGGTGAGAAAAATATAATATGTGATAAATATAATATTTGAATATGCTAATTGAACAAAAATACAAGTAATGGACTCAATTGCATAAAAGACACTTTAGTGGATGAATATTATAAATAGCAGTCCCAAGTTTGAATGTTGTGTTAAGCATATATCACTAGATGGGAGTATAGAACCTTCTTATTACAATTGATTGTTTTTGGTTTTTCTTAATTTCCCTGTAGATTACATAAATTATTTCAAATTGCGTTGAGGCAAAGGAGACAATTTCGAAGATTGCAAAATTTAAATTCAACAGAGTATTGACAATTCATTTATGCCTAGCAGATTTTAAAATTCGAAAAAGTGCAAAATTGAAATATTTTGATATTTAAATTTAATGTTAATGTCGTTTGATTTAATTAGTCAAAAAAATATAATATGTAAAAAATATCATATTTGAATATGTTAATTGAACAAAAATACAAATAATGGATTCAATTGCATAAAATACACTTTATTGGATGAATATTATAAATAACAGTCCAAAGTTTCAATGTTTTGTTAAGCATATATCCCTATAGGGGAGTGCAGAACCTTCTTATTATAGTAAATTGATTTTTCTTTTTCCTAAGTAATTTGCCTAAAAATTATATAAATCATTTCAAATTGCACTGAGGCAAAGGAGACAAATTCGAAAATTGCAAAATTTAAATTCAAGAGAGTATTGACAATTCATTTATCCCTAGCGGATTTTAAAATTTGAAAAAGTGCAAAATTGAAATATTTTGATTTTTAAATTTAATATTAACGTTGTTTGATTTAATTGGTGAGAAAAATATAATATGTGAAAAATATAATATTTGAATATGCTAATTGAACAACAATACAAATAATGAAGTCGATTGCATAAAAGAAAGTTTAGTGGATGAATAGTATAAATAGAAATCTTAGGTTTCAAGGTTGTGTGAAGAATATATCCTTAGATAGGAGTGCGAAACCATGTTATTAGAGTCCAATCTTGAAATTTTCTAAGATTGCATAATATTGAATTGTCACTTTTGCCTCAACACAATTTGAAATGGTATATATAATTTTCAGGCAAATTACTTAAGAAAAAACAAAAGCAATGGGCTATAACAAGAAGATTTTGTACTCTCATTTAGGGATATATGCTTAACACAACATTGAAATGTAGGATTGCTATTTATAATATTCATCCATTAAATTGTATTTTATACAATTAAGTCCATTACTTGTATTTTTGTTCAATTAACATTTTCAAATATTGTATTTTTCTCACCAATCAAATCAAACGACATTAACAATAAATTTAGAAATCAAAATATTGCATTTTTACAATTTTTTGAATTTTAAAATCTGTTAGGGATAAATGAATTGTCGATACTTTGTTGATTTGAAATTTTGCAATTTTCTAAATTGTCTCCTTTGCCTCAACACAATTTGAAATGATTTATATAATTTTCAGGCAAATTACTTAAGAAAAAGCAAAAGCAATGGACTGTAATAAGAAGGTTCTGCACTCATATCCTAGGATATATGCTTAACACAACATTGAAACTTGGGATTGCTATTTATAATATTCATCCACTAATGCGTATTTTATGCAATTGAGTCCATTACTTATATTTTTGTTCAATTAACTTATTAAAATATTGCATTTTTCTCACCAATCAAATCTAACGACACTAAAACGAATTTGAAAATCAAAATATTGCATTTTTGCAATTTTTAGAATTTTAAAATTTGTTAGGGATAAATAAATAGTCAATAATCTGCAAAATTATAATTTATAAAATTATAATCTACTTTGCCTCAATGCAATTTGAAATGATTTATGAAATTCTTGTTTTCAAACAAATTACTTAAGAAAAAGGAAAAGCAATAGACTCAAATAAGATGGTTCTACACTCCTATCTAGGGATATATGCTTCACACAACTTTGAAATTTGAGATTGCTAATTATAATATTCATCCACTAAAGTGTCTTTTATCCAATTGAGTCCATTACTTTTGAAATGATTAACACAACTTTGAAATTTGAAATGATTTATATAATCTTAAGGCAAATTACTTAAGAAAGAGGAAAAGGAATGGACTGTAATAAAAAGGTTCTGCACTCCCATCTTGGGATATATGCTTAACACAACGTTGAAGTATGAGATTGCTATTTATAATATTCATCCACTAATGTGTATTTTATGCAATTGAGTCCATTATTTGTATTTTTGTTCAATTAACAAATTCAAATATTCTATTTTTCTCACCAATCAAATCAAACGACATTCATAATAAATTTAAAAATCAAAATATTGCATTTTTGCAATTTTTAGAATTTTAAAATCTGCAAGGGATAAATGAATTGTCGGTACTCTATTGAATTTAAATATTGCATTTTTCTGGATTGTCTCCTTTGCATCAATGCAATTTGAAATGATTTATATAATATTCAAGCAAATTACTTAAGAAAAGCAAACACAATGGACTGTAATAAGAAGGTTTTGCAATGCGATTTAGGGATATATGCTTAACAGAACATAAAAACTTGGGATTGTTATTTATAATATTCATCCACTAAAGTGTATTTTATGCAATTGAGTCCATTACTTGTATTTTTGTTCAACTAACGTATTCATATATTATATTTTTCTCACCAATTAAATCAAACGACATTAATAATAAATTGAAAAATCAAAATATTGCATTTTTGGAATTTTTAGAATTTTAAAATTTGCTAGCGATAATTAAATTGTCTATAATCTGCAGAATTATAATTTTGCAATTTTCTTAATTGTCTCCATTGCCCTAATGCAATTTGAAATGATTTATATAATTATTGTCTTTAGACAAATTACTTAGGAAAGCAATGGACACTAATAAGATGGTTTCGCACTCCCATTTAGGAATATATGCTTCATACAACCTTGAAACTTGAGATTGTTATTTATAATATTCATTCATTAATGTGTATTTTATGCAATTGAGTCCATTACTTGTATTTTTGATCAATTAAAAAATTCAAATATTCTATTTTTTCCACCAATCAAATCATATGACATTAACAATAAATTTAAAAATAAAATTTTTCAATTTTTCAATTTTTAGAATTTTAAAATATGCTAAGGATAAATGAATTGTCGATACTTTGTTGAATTTAAATTTTGCAATTTTCTGAATTGTTTCATTTGCCTCAATGCAATTTGAAATAATTTATATAATCTTCAAGCAAATTACTTAAGAAAAAGCAAAAGGAATGTACTGTAATAAAAAGGTTCTACACTCTCATCTTGGGATATATGCTTAACACAATGTTGAAACTTAGGATTGCTATTTATAATATTCATCCACTAATGCCTATTTTATGAAATTAAGTCCATTACTTGTATTTTTGTTCAATTAACAAATTCAAATATTCTATTTTTCTCACCAATCAAATCAAATGACATTAACAATAAATTTAAAAATCAAAATATTAGATTTTTGCAATTTTTAGAATTTTAACATTTGCTAGGGATACATAAATTGTCGATACTCTATTGAATTTAAATTTTGCAATTTTCTAAATTGTCTCCTTTGCCTCAACGTAATTTGAAATGATTTATATAATCTCCAGGCAAATTACCTAAGGAAAAGAAAAAGCAATGAACTATAATAAAAAGGTTCTGCACTCCCATATTGGGATATATGCTTAACACAACGTTGAAACTTGGGATTGCTATTTATAATATTCATCCACTAATGTGTATTTTATGCAATTGAGTCCATTACTTGTATTTTTGTTTAATTAAAAAATTCAAATATTCTATTTTTCTCACTAATTAAATCAAACGACATTAATAATAAATTGAAAAATCAAAATATTGCATTTTTGCAATTTTTAGAATTTTAAAATCTGCTAGGAATAAACGAATTGTCGATACTCTGTTGAATTTAAATTTTACAATTTTTCGAATTGTCTCCTTTGCCTCAACGCAATTTGAAATGATTTATATAATCTTCAAGCAAATTACTTAAGAAAAAGTAAAAATAATGCACTCTAATTGGAAAGTTCTACACTCCCATCTAGGGATATATGATTAACACAATATTAAAACTTGGGATTGCTATTTAGAATATTCATCCACTAAAGTATATTTTATGCAATTGAGTCCATTACAAGTATTTTTGTTCAATTAACTTATTCAAATATTGTATTTTTCTCACCAATCAACTCAAACGACATTAACAACAAATTTAAAAATCAAAATATTTCAATTTTGCAATTTTTAGAATTTTAAAATCTGGTAGGGATAAATAAATTGTCAATACTCTGTTGAATTTAAATTTTGCAATTTTTTTAATTGTCTCTTTTACCTCAACGCAATTTGAAATGATTTATATAATTTTTAGGCAAATTACTTAAGAAAAAGTAAAAACAATGGAATCTAATAAGAAGGTTCTGCACTGCCATCTAAGGATATATGTTTAACACAACATTGAAACTTGGGGTTGCTTTTTATAATATTCATCGACTGAAGTGTATTTTATGCAATTGAGTCCATTACTTGTATTTTTGTTCAATTAACTTATTCAAATATTGTGTTTTTCACATATTATATTTTTCTCACCAATTAAATGAAACGACATTAACATTAAATTTAAAGAATGAAAATATTTCAATTTTCCACTTTTTCGAATTTTAAAATTTACTACAGATAATTGAATTATTAATATTCTGTTGAATTTAAATTTTGCAATTTTTTGAATTGTCTCCTTTGTCTCAATGTAATTTAAAATGATTTATATAATTTTCAGGCAAATTACTTAAGAAAAAGCAAAATCAATGGACTATAATAACAAAGTTCTACACTCCTATCTAGGGATATATGCTTGACACAACATTGAAACCTAGGACTGCTATTTATAATATTCATCCACTAAAGTGTATTTTATGCAATTAAGTCCATTACTTAAATTTTTGTTCAATTAACTTATTCAAGTAATGTATTTTTCACATATTATATTTTTCTGACCAATTAAATGAAATGACATTACCATTAAATTTAAAAAATGAAAATATTTCAATTTTCCACTTTTTCGAATTTTAAAATCTACTACAGATAATTGAATTGTCAATTCTCTGTTGAATTTAGTTTTTCAAATTTTTTCAATTGTCTTCTTTGCCTCAATGCAATTTAAAATGATTTATATAATTTTCAGGCAAATTACTTAAGAAAAAGCAAAAACAATGCTTAACACAACAATGAAATTTGGGTTTGCTCTTTATAATATTCATCTAATAAAATGTATTTTCTGCACTTGAGTCTATTACTTGCGGCACTGGCATGTTGTTGAGATATTTTGTTGTTCATGAAATTTGTTGTTGAGATATTTTCTGCACTTCAATTAACATATTCAAATATTATATTTTTCTCACTGATTAAATCAAACGACATTAATAATAAATTTAAAATTTAAAATATTTCAAATTTCCAAATTTTAGAATTTTAAAATCTGCTAAGGATAAATGAATTGTCAATACTATGTTAAATTTAAATTTTGCAATCTTCGGAATTGTCTCCTTTGCCTCAATGCAATTTGAAATAATTTATGTAATCTTTAGGCAAATTATTTAAGAAAAAGCAAAAGGAATCAACTGTAATACGAAGGCTATACACTCCTATCTAGTAATATATGCTTAACACAATATTGAAATTTGGGACTGTTATTTATAAAGTGTATTTTTCTCTCCAATTAAGTCAAACGACTTTAATAATAAATATAAAAATCAAAATATTTGAATTTTGCAATTTTTAGAATTTTAAAATCTGCTAGGGATAAATCAATTGTCAATACTTTGTTGAATTTAAATTTTGCAATTTTCTTAATTGTCTCAATTGCCTTAACGCAATTTGAAATGATTTATATAATCTTCAAGCAAATTACTTAAGAAAAAGCAAAAGCAATGTAAGTTTTTGCACTCCCATCTAGCGATATATGCTTAACACAACATTAAAACTTGAGAGTATTATTTATAATATTCATTTACTAAGGTGTCTTTTATGCAATTGAGTCCATTACTTGTCATTTACTTGTATTTAAATATTATATTTTTCACATATCATATTTTTCTCACCAATTAAATTAAACGACATTAACAATAAATTTAAACATCAAAATTTTTCAATTTTGCAATTTTTAAAATTTTAAAATTTGCTAAGGATAACTAAATTGTCAATACCCTGTTAAATTTAAAATTTGCAATTTTTTGAATTGTCCCTTTTATCTCAATGTAATTTGAAATGATTTATGTAATTTTTAGGCAAATTACTAAAGAAAAAGTAAAAGTAATCGACTATAATAAGAAGGTTCTGCACTTTTATCTAGGGATATATACTTAACACAACATTGAAACTAGAGACTACTATTTATAATATTCATTCATTAAAGTGTATTTTATGCAATTTAGTCCATTACTTGTATTTTTGTTCAATTAACATATTCAAATATTATATTTTGCACATATTATATTTTTCTCATCAATTAAATTAAGCGACATTAACAATAAATTTAAAAAACAAAATATTCCATTTTTGATATTTTTAGAATTTTAAAATCTGCTAGGGATAAAGAAATTATTAATAATCTGTAGAATTTAAATTTTGTAATTTTCTTAATTGTCTCCTTTGCTTCAATGTAATTTGAAATGATTTATAGAATTCCTGTCTTCAAACAAACTACTTAGGAAAAAGGAAAACCAATGGACTCTAAAAAGATGGTTCCCTACTCCCATCTAGGGATATATGCTTTACACAACCTTGAAACTTGAGATTGCTATTTATAATATTCATCCACTAAAGTGTTTTTTCTGCAATTAAGTCTGTTACTTATATTTTTGTTCAGTTGACATATTCAAATATTATATTTTTCTCACCAATTAAATCAAATGACATTAACAATAAATTTAAAAATCAAAATATTGCATTTTTGCAATTTGTTGGAATTTTAATATTTGCTAGGGATAAATGAATTGTCAATATTCTGTTGAATTTAAATTTTGCAATTTTCAGAATTGTCTCCTTTACCTCAACGTAATTTGAAATGATTTATATAATTTTCAGGCAAATTACTTAAGAAAAAGCAAAAACAATCAACTATAACAAGACGGTTATGCACTCCAATCTAGGGATATATACTTAACACAACATTAAACTAGAGACTGCTATTTATAATATTCATCCACTAAAGTGTATTTTATGCAATTGAGTCCATCACTTGTATTTTTGTTCAATTAACATATTCAAATATTATATTTTTCACATATTATATTTTTCTCACCAATTAAATCAAACGACATTAACAATAAATTTAAAAATGAAAATATTTCAATTTTGCAATGTTTTGAATTTTAAAATGTAATTGGGATAATTGTATTGTCAATACTCTATTGAATTTAAATTTTGCAATTTTCTAAAATGTCTCCTTTGCCTCAACGCAATTTTAAAAGATTTATATAATCTTCAGGCAAATTACTTAAGAAAAAGCAAAAGCAATGGCCTATAATAAGAAGGTTCTGCACTCCCATCTAGGGATATATGCTTAATAAACCATGAAACTTGGGATTGCTATTTATAATATTCATCCACTAAATTGTATTTTATGCAATTGAGTCCATTACTTGTATTTTTGTTCAATTAACTAGTTAAAATATTGCATTTTTCTCACCAATCATATCAAACGACATTAACAATAAATTTAAAAATCAAAATATTACATTTTTGATATTTTTAGAATTTTCAAAACTACTAGGGATAAAGAAATTATTAATAATCTCTAGAATTTAAATTTTGCAATTTTCTTAATTATCTCCTTTGCCTCAATGTAATTTGAAATGATTTATAGAATTCTTGTCTTCGGATAAACTACTTAGAGAAAAGGAAAACTAATGGACTTTAAATAGATGGTTCCCTACTTCCATCTAGGGATATATACTTTACACAACCTTAAAACTTGAAATTTCTATTTATAATATTCATCCACTAAAGTGTTTTTTCTGCAATTGAGTCTGTTACTTGTATTTTTGTTCAGTTGACATATTCAAATATTATATTTTTTACATATTATATTTTTCTCACCAATTAAATCAAACGACATTAACAATAAATTTAAAAATCAAAATATTGCATTTCTACAATTTGTTGGAATTTTAGGGATAAATGAATTGTCAATACTCTGTTGAATTTAACTTTTGCAATTTTCTGAATTGTCTTATTTGCCTCAATGCAATTTGAAATGATTTATATAATTTTCGGGCAAATTACTTCAGAAAAAGCAAAAACAATGGACTGTACTAAGAAAGTTCTGTACTCCCATTTAGGAATATATGCTTAACACAACATTTTAACTTGGGTTTGCTATTTATAATATTCATCCACTACAGTGTATTTTAAACAATTGAGTCCATTACTTGTATTTTTGTTCAATTAACATATTTAAATATTATATTTTTCACATATTATATTTTTCTCACCAATTAAATCAAATGACATTAACATTAAATTTAAAAATCAAAATATTTCATTTTTGCAATTCTTTGAATTTTAAAATCTGTTAGGGATAAATGAATTGTCAATACTTTGTTGAATTTCAATTTTACAATTTTTGGAATTGTTTCTTATGCCTTAACGTAATTTAAAATGATTTATATAATTTTCAAGCAAATTACTTAAGAAAAAGCAAAAGCAATCAACTGTATTAAGAAGGTTCTGCACTCCCATTTAGGGATATATGCTTAACACAATATTAAAACTAGAGGATGCTATTTATAATATTCATCCACTAAAGTGGATTTTTTGCAATTAAGTCCATTACTTGTATTTTTGTTCAATTAACATATTTAAATATTATATTTTTCTCACCAATTAAATCAAACGATATTAACAAAAAATTTAAAAATCAAAATTTTTCAATTTTTCAATTTTTTGAATTTTAAAATCATCTTGGGATAACTGTATTGTCAATACTCTATTGAATTTAAATTTTGTAACTTTCTAAATTGTCTCCTTTGCCTCAACGCAATTTTAAATGATTTATATAATTTTCAAGCAAATTACTTAAGAAATAGCAAAAGCAATGGACTGTAAAAAGAAGGTTCTACACTCCCATCCAAGGATATATACTTAACACAACATTAAAACTTGGGATTGCTATTTATAATATTCATCCATGAAAGTGTATTTTATGCAATTAAGTGCATTACTTGTACTTTTATTCAACTAACTTATTCAAATATTGTATTTTTCTCACCAATCAAATTAAAGGACATTAACAAAAAATTTAAAAATCCAAATATTGCATTTTTTTCAATTTTTAGAATTTTAAAATCTGCTAAGGATAAGGGATAAAGAAATTGTCAATAATCTGTAGAATTTAAATTTACAATTTTCTTAATTGTCTCCTTTGCCTCAATGTAATTTGAAATGATTTATAAAATTCCTGTGTTTAGACAAATTACTTAGAAAAAAGGAAAACCAATGGATTTTAAAAAGATGGTTCCCCACTCCCATCTAAGGATATATGCTTTACACAACCTTGAAACTTGAGATTGCTATTTATCATATTCATCCACTAAAGTTTCTTTTCTACAATTGATTCTATTACTTGTATTTTTGTTCAGTTGACATATTCAAATATTATATTTTTCACATATTATATTTTTCTCACCAATTAAATCAAATGACATTAACAATAAATTTAAAAATCAAAATATTGCTTTTTTGCAATTTGTTGGAATTTTAATATCTGCTAGGGATAAATGAATTGTCAATACTCTGTTGAATTTAACTTTTGAAATTTTTTGAATTGTCTTATTTGCCTCAATGCAATTTGAAATGATTTATATAATTTTTGGGCAAATTACTTAAGAACAAGCAAAAGCAATGGACTGTGCTAAGAAAGTTGTGCACTCCCATCTAGGAATATATGTTTAACACAACATTATAACTTGAGTTTGCTATTTATAATATTCATCCACTAAAGGGTATTTTAAGCAATTGAGTCCATTACTTGTATTTTTGTTCAATTAATATATTCAAATATTATATTTTGCATATATTATATTTTTCTCGCCAATTAAATCAAACTACATTAACATTAAATTTAAAAATCAAAATATTTCATTTTTGCAATTCTTCGAATTTTAAAATCTGCTAAGGATAAATGAATTGTCAATACGCTGTTGAATTTCAATTTTTCAATTTTTGGAATTGTTTCTTATGCCTTAACGTAATTTGAAATGATTTATATAATTTTCAAGCAAATTACTTAAGAAAAAGCAAAAGCAATCAACTGTAGTAAGAAGGTTCTGCACTCCCATTTAGGGATATATGCTTAACACAATATTAAAACTGGAGGTTGCTATTTATAGTATTCATCCACTAAAGTGGATTTTTTGTAATTGAGTCCATTACTTGTATTTTTGTTCAATTAATATATTCAAATATTATATTTTTCTCACCAATTAAATCAAATGATATTAACAAAAAATTTAAAAATCAAAATATTTCAATTTTTCAATTTTTTGAATTTTAAAATCTGCTTGGGATAACTGTATTGTTAATACTCTATTGAATCTAAATTTTGTAATTTTCTAAATTGTCTCCTTTGCCTCAACGGAATTTTAAATGATTTATATAATTTTCAAGCAAAAGCAATGGACTATAAAAAGAAGGTTCTGCAATCCCATGCAAGGATATATGCTTAACACAACTTTAAAACTTGAGATTGCTATTTATAATATTCATCCATGAAAGTGTATTTTATGTAATTGAGTGCATTATTTGTACTTTTATTCAACTAACTTATTCAAATATTGTATTTTTCTCACCAATCAAATTAAAGGACATTAACAACAAATTTAAAAATCCAAATATTGCATTTTTTCAATTTTTAGAATTTTAAAATCTACTAAGAATAAGGGATAAAGAAATTGTCAATAATCTGTAGAATTTAAATTTACAATTTTCTTAATTGTCTCCTTTGTCTCAATGTAATTTGAAATGATTTATAAAATTCCTGTGTTCAGACAAATTACTTAGGAAAAAGGAAAACCAATGGACTTTAAAAAGATGGTTCCCCACTCCCATCTAAGGATATATGCTTTACACAACCTTAAAACTTGAGATTGTTATTTATAATATTCATCCACTAAAGTTTCTTTTCTACAATTGAGTCTGTTACTTGTATTTTTGTTTAGTTGACATATTCAAATATTATATTTTTCACATATTATATTTTTCTCACCAATTAAATCAAACGACATTAACAATAAATTTAAAAATCAAAATATTGCATTTTTGCAATTTGTTGGAATTTTAATATCTGCTAGGGATAAATGAATTGTCAATACTCTGTTGAATTTAACTTTTGTAATTTTCTAAATTGTCTTATTTGCCTTAATGCAATTTGAAATGATTTATATAATTTTTGGGCAAATTACTTAAGAACAAGCAAAAGCAATGGACTGTACTAAGAAAGTTGTGCACTCTCATCTAGGAATATATGCTTAACACAACATTATAACTTGGGTTTGCTATTTAGAATATTCATCCACTCAAGTGTATTTTAAGCAATTGAGTCTATTACTTGTAATTTTTGTTCAATTAATATATTCAAATATTATATTTTCCACAAATTATATTTTTCTCGCCAATTAAATCAAACTATATGAACATTAAATTTAAAAATCAAAAGATTTCATTTTTGCAATTCTTCGAATTTTAAAATCTGCTAGGGATAAATGAATTGTCAATACTTTGTTGAATTTCAATTTTACAATTTTCGGAATTGTTTCTTATGCCTTAACGTAATTTAAAAAGATTTATATAATTTTCAAGCAAATTACTTAAGAAAAAGCAAAAGCAATCAACTGTAGTAAGAAGGTTTTGCACTCCCATTTAGGGATATATGCTTAACACAATATTAAAACTAGAGGATGCTATTTATAATATTCATCCACTAAAGTGGATTTTTTTCAATTGAGTCCATTACTTGTATTTTTGTTCAATTAACATATTTAAATATTATATTTTTCTCACCAATTAAATCAAACGATATTAACAAAAAATTTAAAAATCAAAATATTTCAATTTTTCAATTTTTTGAATTTTAAAATCATCTTGGGATAACTGTATTGTCAATACTCTATTGAATTTAAATTTTGTAACTTTCTAAATTGTCTCCTTTGCCTCAACGCAATTTTAAATGATTTATATAATTTTCAAGCAAATTACTTAAGAAAAAGCAAAAGCAATGGACTGTAAAAAGAAGGTTCTGCACTCCCATCCAGGGATATATGCTTAACACAACATTAAAATTTGGGATTGCTATTTATAGTATTCATCCATGAAAGTGTATTTTATGAAATTAAGTGTATTACTTATACTTTTATTCAATTAACTTATTCAAATATTGTATTTTCCTCACCAATCAAATTAAAGGACATTAACAACAAATTTAAAAATCCAAATATTGCATTTTTTCAATTTTTAGAATTTTGAAATCTGCTAGGGATAAGGGATAAAGAAATTGTCAATAATCTATAGAATTTAAATTTACAATTTTCTTAATTGTCTCTTTTGCCTCAATGTAATTTGAAATGATTTATAAAATTCCTATGTTCAGACAAATTACTTAGGAAAAAGGAAAACCAATGGACTCTAAAAAGATGGTTCCCCACTCCCATCTAGAGATATATACTTTACACAACCTTGAAACTTGAGATTGCTATTTATAATATTCATCCACTAAAGTTTCTTTTCTGCAATTGAGTCTGTTACTTGTATTTTTGTTCAGTTGATATATTCAAATATTATATTTTTCTCACCAATTAAATCAAACAATATTAACAACAAATTTGAAAATCAAAATATTACACTTTTGCAATTTTTAGAATTTTAAAATCTACTAGGGATAAAGAAATTTTTAATAATCTGTAGAATTTAAATTTTTCAATTTTCTTAATTGTCTCCTTTGCCTTAATGTAATTTGAAATGATTTATAGAATTCCTATTTTCAGACAAATTAGTTAAGAAAAAGGCAAAGGAAAGGACTCTAACAAGATGGTTCCCCACTCCCATCTAGGGATATACGCTTTACACGACCTTGAAACTTGAGATTGCTATTTATAATATTTAATCCACTAAAGTGTTTTTTTTTATGAAATTAAGTCCATTACTTGTATTTTTGCTCAATTAGCAAATTCAAATATTATATTTTTCACATATTATATTAAAGTTCCCAACTTCACCCTAGGATCTACTAGTTTGTGATACTGAGAGGGGGGTGAATCAGTATCATCACAATTCGCAATTCGTAGGTAAGTGAACAATTTCAATCTCTTCTTAAAAGTGAACTCTTTCTCAAATTTGACTAAGGTAGATTTATTGCTACCTACTAATCATAATAGTCCCCAAAGTCACCTTTCAGACACCTTGCCTAATAGACAATTCGGATATTCTTGTTTAGGTCTTCGTTAGGTTATGGGTTGGCTGATACTTTAGCTACGTTCACAACTCAATTCAAAACATAGAACGTAAAGCAAATTAAGGACACACGAAATTTATATAGTTCCGTCAATGTGACGTACATCCACGGTGGTAGGGACTCTTCCTTACCGAGACTATCCACTATACTTGAGAATTTCAGTTACAATGGATGTCTTAATCTTTTGCTCCTTTCACTATTGCAATTACTAAGTAAGTACAATACAAAAAGTGTCACTTACTGTGTCTACCCTTCTTCTAGCTTGTCTTGCCTCTATTGAATTGTATTTTTCTCACCAATCAAATCAAACGACATTAACAATAAATTTAAAAATTAAAATATTCCATTTTTGCAATTTTCTTAATTGTCTCATTTGCCTCAATGCAATTTGAAATCATTTGAAGAATTCTTGTCTTCAGAGAAATTTCTTAAGAAAAAGTAAAAGCAATGGACTATAATAAGAAGGTTCTGCACTCGCATGTAGGGGTATATGCTTAACACAACAATGAAACTTAGAATTGTTATTTATAATATTCATCCACTAAATTGTATTTTATGCAATTGAGTTTATTACTTGTATTTTTGTTCAATTAAGATATTCAAATATTATATTTTTCTCACCAATCAAATCAAACGACATTAACAATAAATTTAAAAATCAAAATATTGCTTTTTTGCAATTTTTAGAATTTAAAATCTGCTAGGGATAAATGAATTGTTAATACTCTCTCGAATTTAAATTTTTCTATTTTTAGAATTGTCTCCTTTGCCTTAAGGCAATTTGAAATGATTTATATAATCATTATGCAAATTACTTAAGAAAATCAAAAATAATGCACTGAAATAAGAAGGTTCTACACTCCCATCTAGAGATATGTGCTTAACACAACATGGAAACTTGGGATTGTTATTTATAATATTCATCCATTAAAGTGTATTTTATGCAATTGAGTTCATTACTTGTAATTTAGTTCAATTAACTTATTCAAATATTGTATTTTTCTAACTAATCAAATCAAACTACATCAACAACAAATTTAAAAATCAAAATATTGCACTTTTGTAATTTTTAGAATTTTAAAATTTATTAATAATCTGTTGAATTTAAACTTTGAAAATTTCCTAATTGTCTCCTTTGCCTCAATGCAATTTGAAATAATTTATAGAATTCTTATCTTCAGAAAAATTAGTTAAGAAAAAGGAAAAGGAAAGGACTCTAACAAGATGGTTCCCTACTCCCATCTAGGGATATATGCTTTACACAACCTTGAAACTTGAGATTGTTATTTATAATATTCAATCCATTAAAGTATCTTTTATGAATTTGAGTCCATTATTTGTAATTTTTCTCAATTAAGAGATTCAAATATTATATTTTTCACATATCATATTTTTCCTGCCAATTAAATCAAATGACATTAAAAATAATTTAAAGATCAAAATATTTTAATTTTGCAATTTTTAGAATTTTAAAATCTGTTAGGGATAAATGAAATCTCAATACTCTATTGAAGTTAAATTTTGCAATTTTCTCAATTGTGTCCCTTGCCTTAACGCAATTTGAAATGATTTATATAATCTTTAGACAAATTGTTTAAGAAAAACCAAAAGTAATGGATTGTAATAAGAAAGTTCTGCACTCCCATGTAGGGATATATGCTTAACTCAACAATGAAACTTTTGATTGCTATTTATAATATTCATCTACTAAATTGTATTTTATGCAATTGAGTCCATTACTTATATTTTTATGCAATTAAGATCTTCAAATGTTATATTTTTCTCACCAATCAAATCAAACGATATTAATAATAAATTTAAAAATCAAAATATTCCATTTTTGATATTTTTAGAATTTTAAAATTTGCTAGAGATAAAGAAATTGTTAATAATCTGTAAAATTTAAATTTTGCAATTTTCTTAATTGTCTCCTTTGCCTCAATGTAATTTGAAATTATTTATAAAATTCATGTCTTCAGACAAATTACTTAAGAAAAAGGAAAAGCAATGGACTCTAAAAAGATGGTTCCCCACTCCCATGTAGGGATATATGCTTACACAACCTTAAAACTTGAGATTGCTATTTATAATATTCATCCACTAAAGTGACTTTTCTGCAATTAAGTCCGCTACTTGTATTTTTGTTCAGTTGACATATTCAAATATTATATTTTTCACATATTATATTTTTCTCACCAATTAAATCAAATGACATTAACAATAAATTTAAAAATCAAAATATTGCATTTTTGCAATTTGTTGGAATTTTAATATCTGGTAGGGATGAATGAATCGTCAATACTCTGTTGAACTTACCTTTTGCAATTTTTTGAATTGTCTTATTTGCCTTAATGCAATTTGAAATGATTTATATAATTTTCGGGCAAATTACTTAAGAAAAAGCAAAAGCAATGGACTGTACTAAGAAGGTTTTACACTCCCATCTAGGGATATATGCTTAACACAACATTGAAACTTGGGTTTGCTATTTATAATATTTATCCATGAAAGTGTATTTTATGCCATTAAGTGCATTACTTGTATTTTTGTTCAATTAACATATTCAAATATTATATTTTTCATATATTATATTTTTTCTCACCAACTAAATCAAACAACATTAACATTAAATTTAAAAATCAAAATATTTCAATTTTGCAATTCTTCGAATTTTAAAATCTACTAGGGATAAATGAATTGTCAATACTCTGTTGAATTTAAATTTTGCAATTTTTGGAATTGTCTTCTTTGCCTCAATGTTATTTGAAATGATTTATATAATTTTTAGGAAAATTACTTAAGAAAAAGCAAAAACAATCGACTGTAATAAGAAGATTCTGCACACCCATCTAAGGATATATACTTAACACAACATTGAAACTAAAGATTGCTATTTATAATATTAATCCACTAAAGTGTATTTTATGCAATTGAGTCAATTACTTGTATTTTTGTTCAATTAACATATTCAAATATTATATTTTTCTCACCAATTAAATGAAACGACATTAACAATAAATTTAAAAATCAAAATATTTCAATTTTGTAATTTTTTGAATTTAAAATCTAGTTGGGATAAGTGAATTGTCAATACTCTGTTGAATTTAAATTTTGCAATGTTCTAAATTGTCACTTTTGCCTAAATGCAATTTGAAATGATTTATATAATTTTCAGGCAAATTATTTAAGAAAAAGCAAAAGCAATGGACTGTAATAAGAAGGTTCTGCACTCCCATATAGGGATATATGCTTAACACAACAATTAAACTTGGGATTACTATTTATAATATTCATCCACTAAATTGTATTTTATGCAATTAAGTTTATTACTTGTATTTTTGTTCAATTAAGATATTCAAATATTGTATTTTTCTCACCAATCAAATCAAACGACATTAATAATAAATTTAAAAATCAAAATATTGCACTTTTGCAATTTTTAGAATTTTAAAATCTACTAGGCATAAATAAATTGTCAATAATCTATTGAATTTAAATTTTGAAAATTTCCTAATTGTCTCCTTTGCCTGAATGCAATTTGAAATAATTTATAGAATTCTTGTCTTTAGACAAATTAGTTAAGAAAAAGGAAAAGAAAAGGACTCTAACAAGATGGTTCCCTACTCCCATATAGGGATATATGCTTTACACAATCTTGAAACTTGAGATTGCTAATATTCATTCCACTAAAGTGTCTTTTATGAAATTGACTCCATTACTTGTAATTATGCTCAATTAACATATTTAAATATTATACTTTTCACATATTATATTTTTCTCACTAATTGAATCAAACAACATTAATAATAAATTTTAAAATCAAAATATTTTAATTTTGCAATTTTTAGAATTTTAAAATCTGTTAGAGATAAATAAAATGTCAATACTCTGTTAAAGTTAAATTTTGCATTTTTCTCAATTGTGTCTCTTGCCTTAACTGCAATAAGAATGTTCTGCACTCCCATGTAGGGATATATACTTAACACAACAATGAAACTTGGGATTACGATTTATAATATTCATCCACTAAATTGTATTTTATGCAATTGAGTGCATTACTTATATTTTTATGCAATTAAGATCATCAAATATTGTATTTTTCTCACCAATCAAATCAAACGACATTAACAATAAACTTAAAAATCAAAATATTCCATTTTTGATATTTTTAAAATATTAGAATCTGTTAGGGATAAATAAATTGTTAATAATTTGTAGAATTTAAATTTTGCAATTATTCTTAATTGTCTCCTTTGCCTTAACGTAATTTGGAATGATTTATAGAATTCATGTCTTTAAACAAATTACTTAGGAAAAAGAAAAACCAATGGACTCTAAAAAGATGGTTCCCCACTCCCATCTAGGGATATATCCTCTACACAACCTTGAAACTTGAGATTTCTATTTATAATATTCATCCACTAAAGTGTCTTTTCTGCAATTGAGTCCGTTACATGTATGTTTGTTCAGTTGATATATTCAAATATTATATTTTCCACATATTATATTTTTTCTCACCAATTAAATCAAACAACATTAACAATAAATTTAAAACCAAAATATTGGATCTTTGCAATTTGTTGGAATTTTAAAATCTATTAGGGATAGATGAATTGTCAATACTCTATTGAATTCAACTTTTGCAATTTTTTGAATTGTCTCATTTGCCTCAATGCAATTTGAAATGATTTATATAATTTTTAGGCAAATTACTTAAGAAAAAGCAAAAGCAATGGACTATACGAAGAAGCTTCTGCACTCCCATCTAGGAATATATGCTGAACACAACATTGAAACTTGGGATTGCTATTTATAATATTCATCCACTAAAGTGTATTTTATGCAATTAAGTCCATTTCTTGTATTTTTGTTCAATTAACATATTCAAATATTATATTTTTCACATATTATATTTTTCTCATCAATTAAATCAAACGACATTAACAAAAAATTTAAAATTTCAAAATTAAAATATTTCAATTTTTCAATTTTTTGAATTTTAAAATCTACTTGAGATAATTGTATTGTCAATACTTTATTGAATTTAAATTTTGTAATTTTCCAAATTGTCTCCTTTGCCTCAACGCAATTTAAAATGATTTATATAATTTTCAAGCAAATTACTTAAGAAAAAGCAAAAGCAATGGATTGTAAAAAGAAGGTTCTGCACTCCCATCCAAGGATATATGCTTAACACAACATTAAAACTTGGGATTACTATTTATAATATTTATCCATGAAAGTGTATTTTATGCAATTGAGTGCATTACTTGTATTTTCAAATAACTTAATAACTAACAAATTTTTCTCACCAAATATTGTATGCAATTGTTCAACTAACTTATTCAAATATTGTATTTTTCTCACCAATCAAATTAAAGGACATTAATAACAAATTTAAAAATCCAAATATTGCATTTTTTCAATTTTTAGAAGTTTAAAATCTGCTATTGATAAGGGATAAAGAAATTGTCAATAATCTGTAGAATTTAAATTTTACAATTTTCTTAATTGTCTCCTTTACCTCAATGTAATTTGAAATGATTTATAGAATTCTTGTGTTCAAACAAATTACTTAAGAAAAAGGAAAACCAATGGACTCTAAAAAGATGGTTCCCCACTCCCATGTAGGGATATATGCTTTACACAATCTTGAAACTTGAGATTGCTATTTATAATATTCATCCACTAAAGTTTCTTTTGTGGAATTGAGTCCATTACTTGTATATTTTTTCAATTGACATATTCAAATATTATATTTTTCATATATTATATTTTTCTCACCAACTAAATCAAATGACATTAACAACAAATTTGAAAATCGAAATATTGCATTTTTACAATTTTTAGAATTTTAAAATCTGTTAGGAATAAAGAAATTGTTAATAATTTGTAGAATTTAAATTTTGCAATTTTCTTAATTGTCTCTTTTGCCTCAATGTAATTTGAAATGATTTATAGAATTCCTGTCTTCAAACAAATTACTTAGGAAAGAGGAAATCCAATGGACTATAAAAAGATGGTTCCCCACTCCCATCTAAGGATATATGCTTTACACAACCTTAAAACTTGAGATTTTTATTTATAATATTCATCCACTAAAGTGTCTTTTATGGAATTGAGTCCATTACTTGTACTTTTGTTCAATTAACATATTCAAATATTGCATTTTCCCACCAATCAAATCAAACAACATTAACATTAAATTTAAAAATCAAAATATATCATTTTTGCAACTCTTCAAATTTTAAAATCTGCTAGGGATAAATGAATATTAAATACTCTGTTGAATTTAAATTTTGCAATATTCGGAATTGTCTCCTTTGCCTCAACATAATTTGAAATGATTTATATAATTTTCAGGCAAATTACTTAAGAAAAAGCAAAAGCAATCGACTATAATTAGAAGGTTTTGCACTCCTATCTAAGGATATATACTTAACATAACATTGAAACTAGAGACTGTTATTCATAATACTCATCCACTAAAGTGTATTTTATGCAATTGGGTTCATTACTTGTATTTTTGTTCAATTAACATATTCAAATATTATATTTTTCTCACCAATTAAATCAAACGACATTAACAATAAATTTAAAAATCAAAATATTTTAATTTTTCAATTTTTTGAATTTTAAAATCTGCTTGGAATAAGTGAATTGTCAATACACTGTTGAATTTAAATTTTGCAATTTTCTAAATTGTCTCTTTTGCCTAAACGCAATTTGAAATAATTTATATAATTTTCAAGCAAATTACTTAAGAAAAAGCAAAAGCAGTGGACTGTAATAAGAAGGTTCTGCACTCCCATCTAGGGGTATATGCTTAACACAACAATGAAACTTGGGATTGCTATTTATAATATTCGCCCACTAAATTGTATTTTATGCAATTGATTTTATTACTTGTATTTTTGTTCAATTAAGATATTCAAATATTGTATTTTTCTCACCAATCAAATCAAACGACATTAACTATAAATTTACAAATCAAAATATTGCACTTTCTCAATTTTTAGAATTTTAAAATTTACTAGGGATAAATAAATTGTCAAAAATCTATTGAATTTAAATTTTGAAAATTTCCTAATTGTCTCTTTTGTCTCAATGCAATTTGAAATAATTTATAGAATTCTTGTCTTCAAACAAATTAGTTCAGAAAAAGGAAAAGGAAAGGACTTTAACAAGATGGTTCCCCACTCTCATCTATGGATATACGCTTTACACAACTTTGAAACTTGAGATTGCTATTTATGATATTCAATCCACTAAAGTGTCTTTTATGAAATTGAGTCCATTACTTGTAATTTTGCTCAATTTACAGATTCAAATATTATACTTTTCACATATTATATTTTTCTCACCAATTAAATCAAAATATTTCAATTTTTTAATTTTTAGAATTTTAAAATCTGCTAGGGATAAAAAAATTGTTAATAATTTGTAGAATTTAAATTTTGCAATTGTCTTAATTGTCTCCATTGCCTTAATGTAATATGAGACGATTTATAGAATTCCTATCTTCAGACAAATTACTTAGGAAAAAGGAAAACCAATGGACTCTAAAAATATGGTTCCCCACTCCCATTTGGGATATATACTTTACAAAACCTTAAAACCTGAGATTGCTATTTATAATATTCATCCACTAAAGTGGCTTTTATGGAATTGTGTCCATTACTTGTATTTTTGTTCAATTGACATATTCAAATATTATATTTTTCACATATTATATATTTTTGCACCAATTAAAATAAACGACATTAACAATAAATTTAAAAATCAAAATATTGC
Organism: Bruguiera hainesii; assembly: GCA_023213295.1. NCBI lineage: Eukaryota > Viridiplantae > Streptophyta > Magnoliopsida > Malpighiales > Rhizophoraceae > Bruguiera > Bruguiera hainesii. Next base: position 303,421 of record JAHOYR010005910.1, on the reverse strand, counting down.
ATTTTTACAATTTTTAGAATTTTAAAATCTGTTAGAGATAAATGAATTGTCACTACTCTGGTGAATTTAACTTTTGCAATTCTCTTAATTGTCTCTTTTGCCTCAACACAATTTGAAATGATTTATATAATCTTCAGGCAAATTACTTAAGAAAAAGCAAAAGTAAGGAATTGTAATAAGAAGGTTATACACTCGCATCTAGGGATATATGCTTAAGAAAACATTGAAACTTGGGTTTGCTATTTATAATATTCATCCACTAAAGTATATTTTATGTAATTAAGTCCATTATGTTTATTTTTGCTCAATTAACTTATTCAAATATTGTATTTTTCTCACCAATCAAATGAAACAACATTAACAATAAATTTAAAAATCAAACTATTCCATTTTTGCAATTTTTAGAATTTTAAAATCTATTTGGGATAAAGAAATTGTTAATAATCTGTAGAATTTAAATTTTACAATTTTCTTAATTGTCTCCATTGCCTCAATGTAATTTGAAACGATTTATAAAATTCCTATCTTCAGACAAATTACTTAGGAAAAAGGAAAACCAATGGACTCCAAAAAGATGGTTCCTCACTCCCATTTGGGATATATGCTTTACACAACTTTGAAACCTAAGATTGCTATTTATAATATTCATCCACTAAAGTGTCTCTTATGGAATTGTGTCCATTACTTGTATTTATGTTCAATTGACATATTCAAATATTATATTTTTCACATATTATATTTTTCTCACCAATTAAAACAAATGACATGAATAATAAATTTAAAAATCAAAATATTGCATTTCTGCAATTTTTAGAATTTTAAAATCTGTTAGAGATAAATGAATTGTCACTACTCTGTTGAATTTAACTTTTGCAATTTTTTGCAATTTTCAGAATGGTCTCCTTTGCCTCAACGCAATTTGAAATGATTTATATAATCTTTAGGCAAATTACTTAAGAAAAAGTAAAAGTAATGGACTGTAATAAGAAGGTTATGCACTCGCATCTAGGGATATATGCTTAACACAACATTGAAACTAGAGACTGCTATTTATAATATTCATCCATTAAAGTGTATTTTATATAATTGAGTCCATTATGTGTATTTTTGTTCAATTAACATATTCAAATATTATATTTTTCACATATTATATTTTTCCCACCATTTAAATCAAATGACATTAACATTAAATTTAAAAATCAAAAGATTTCAATTTTGCAATTTTTCGAATTTTAAAATTTGTTAGGGATAAATGAATTGTCAGTACTCTGTTGAATTTAAATTTTTCAATTTTCGGAATTGTCTCATTTGCCTCAATGTTATTTGAAATGATTTATATAATTTTCAAGAAAATTACTTAAGAAAAAGCAAAAACAATCGACTGTAATAAGAAGATTTTGCACACCCATCTAGGGATATATACTTAACACAACATTGAAACTAGAGACTGCTATTTATAATATTCATCCATTAAAGTGTATTTTATGCAATTGAGTCCATTATGTGTATTTTTGTTCAATTAACATATTCAAATATTATATTTTTCACATATTATATTTTTCCCACCATTTAAATCAAATGACATTAATATTACATTTAAAAATCAAAAGATTTCAATTTTTCAATTTTTCGAATTTTAAAATCTGTTAGGGATAAATGAATTGTCAATACTCTGTTGAATTTAAATTTTGCAATTTTCGGAATTGTCTCCTTCGCCTCAATGCAATTTGAAATGATTTATATAATTTTCAAGCAAATTATTTCAGAAAAAGCAAAAACAATTGATTGTAATAAGAAAGTTATGCACTCCCATCTAGGGATATATGCTTCACACAACCTATTACTTGTATTTTTGTTCAATTGATATATTCAAATATTATATTTTTCACATATTATATTTTTCTCACAAATGAAATCAAACGACATTAACAATAAATTTAACAATCAAAATATTTCAATTTTGCAATTTTTTGAATTTTAAAATTTGCTATGGATAAATGAATTGTCAGTACTCTGTTGAATTTAAATTTTGTAATTATCGAAATTGTCTCCTTTGCCTGAACTTCATTTGAAACGATTTATATAATCTTCAAGCAATTTACTTAAGAAAAAGCAAAAGCAATGGACTCTAATAAGAAGGTTCTACACTCTCATCTAGAGATATTGTTGTTCCCACATCTTGTATAGGTTGTAATTGTTGTCAACTAGGGTTAAGTGTGCAAGAAAGTAAAGCCACATGGAAGGGCAAGAAAGTAAAGCCACATTGAAGGGCAAGAAAGTAAATCTGCTGTGTAAGGGCAAGAACGTAAATTTGCCATATAAACCCTATTAGGGTTTCATGGAAGAGAGTATATAAAGGCCTTGGAAGACAAAACTAGGGCAGAGGGCCAACACAATTGAAAAAAACAGCAACCCTACAGCAACCGGCCAAAAGGAAAAGAGAGCAGAACGGCAAGAGATCATAAACAACACCACCAGGAGAGCAAACCTGAAACGTCACCACCGGGAGAGAAAACCAGAACGTGCGACCTCCTGCAAGCAAACCAGAAATGCCTCCTGCAAGCAAACCAGAAACACATCCTGCAAGCAAACCAGAAACGCCTCCTGCAAGCAAACTAGAAACACATCCTGCAAGCAAACCAGAAACACATCCTGCAAGCAAACCAGAAACGCCTCCTGCAAGGAAACCAGAAACACGTCCTGCAAGCAAACCAGAAACGCACAACCAGCAAGAGGAGAAATAAGAAACAGACCACCCGGAGGAGAAGACAGCAGACCTAGTATTCGTGAGACCACCCGGAAGAGAAGACAGCAGACTAGAAGCGTGAGGCACAGCGAGAGACGTGAACCAGAAAAACCAGTAGCGTGAGGCAGGCCAAGAGACGTGAAACGGCAGACCAGAAGCGTGAGACCAGAACGTGCAACAGCGTGACTGATCAGAAGCGTGGGGCAGGCCATGAGACGTGAAATGGCAGACTAGAAGCTTGAGTGCAAGCTGTGAAACCGTGAGACGGTGAAAGCAGGAGCTGTGTGAGACAACCTAGAGAAGGAATTTGGCGAAGCATCGGAAAGAACTCAACGTATTTCTAGATTTCTTCAAGAGAGGTTAGAGAGCGTTGCGGTGAACTTCTAAGCGGCAGTGGAGCAGCCTTTCAATTCAACAGAGGCAAGACGAGCTAGACGAAGGGTAGACATAGTAAGTGACACTCTTTGTATTGTACTTGCTTAGTAATTGCAATAGTGAAAGGAGCAGAAGATTAAGACATCCATTGTAACTGGAATTCTCAAGTATAGTGGATAGTCTCGGTAAGGGAGAGTCCCTACCACCGTGGATATATGTCACGTTGACGGAACCACGTAAATCTCGTGTGTCCTTAATTTGCTTTACGTTTTGTGTTTTGAATTGAGTTGTGAACGCAGCTAAAGTATCAGCCAACCCATAACCTAACAAAGACCTAAACAAGAACATCCGAATTGTCTATTAGGCAAGGTGTCTGAAAGGTGACTTTGGGGACTATTGTAATTAGTAGGTAGTAATAGATCTACCTTAGTCAAATCTGAGAAAGAGTTCGCTTTTAAGAAGAGATTGAAGTTGTTCACTTTCCTGCGAATTGCGAATTGTGGTGATACTGATTCACCCCCCCTCTCAGTATCACAAACTAGTAGATCCTAGGGTGAAGTTGGGAACTTCAGATATATACTTAACACAACAATGAAATTTTGGATTGTTATTTATAATATTTATCCACTAAATTGTTTTTTAAGCAATTGAGTACATTAATTGTATTTTTGTTCAATTAAGATATTCAAATACTGTATTTTTCTCACCAATCAAATCAAACGACATTAACAATAAATTTAAAAATCAAAATATTGCATTTTTGTAATTTTTAGAATTTTAAAATCTGCTAGGAATAAATGAATTAAGAATACGCTATTGAATTTAACTTTTGTAATTTTCTAAATTGTCTCCTTTACCTTAATGCAATTTGAAATGATTTATATAATCTTCAAGCAAATTACTTAAGAAAAAGCAAAAGCAATGAATTCTAATAAGAAGGTTCTGCACTCCAATTTAGGAATATATGCTTAACACAACATTGAAACTTGGGAGTGTCATTTATAATATGCATCCACTAAATTGTATTTTATGCAATTGAGTCCATTACTTGTATTTGTGTTCAATTGTGATATTCAAATATTGTATTTTCTCACCAATCAAATCAAACGATATTAACAATAAATTTAAAAATCAAAATATCGCATTTTTGCAATTTTTAGAATTTTAAAATCTGTTAGGGATATATGAATTGTCAATACGCTGTTGAATTTAACTTTTGCAATTTTCTAAATTGTCTCCTTTGCCTCAACGTAATTTGAAATGATTTATAACGTAATTTGAAATGATTTACATAATCTTCAGCCAAATTACTTAAGAAAAAGCAAAAGCAATGGATAGTAACACGAAGGTTTTGCACTTCCATCTAGGGATATATACTTAACACAACATTGAAACTTAGGTTTACTATTTATAATATTCATCCACTAAAGTGTATTTTATGTAATTGAGTCCATTACTTGTCTTTTTGTTCAATTGACATATTCAAATATTATATTTTTCTCACCAATGAAATCAAACGACATTAACAATAAATTTAAAAAACAAAATATTTCAATTTTGCAATTTTTCGATATTTAAAATCTACTAGGGATAAATGAATTGTCAGTACTCTAGTGAATTTAAATTTTGTAATTATCGGAATTGTCTCCTTTGCCTCCACGCAATTTGAAATGATTTGTATAATTTTCAGACAAATTACTTAAGAAAAAACAAAAGCAATGGACTGTAATAAGAAGGTTTTGCACTCCAATTTAGGGATATATGCCTAAGACATCATTGAAACTTGGGTTTGCTCTTTATAATATTCATCTACTTAAGTGCATTTTATGCAATTGAGTCCATTACTTGTAATTTTGTTCAATTAACATATACAAATTTTATATTTTTCACATATTATATTTTTCTTAGCAATTAAATCAAACGACATTAATAATAAATTTAAAAATCAAAATATTTCAATTTTACAATTTTTAGAATTTTAAAATCTGCTAGGGATAAGTGAATTGTCAATATTTTGTTGAATTTAAATTTTGTAATTTTCTAATTTGCCTGCTTTCCATAAACACAATTTGGAATGATTTCTATAATCTTTAGGCAAATTACTTAAGAAAAAACAAAAGTAATGGACTATAATAGGAAGGTTCTGCACTCTCATCGAGGGATATATGCTTAACACAACAATGAAACTTGTGATTGCTATTTATAATATTCATCCACTAAGGTGTATTTTATGCAATTGAGTCCATTATGTATATTTTTGTTCAATTCACATATTCAAATATTGTATTTTTTGCATAATATATTTTTCTTGCCAATCAAATCAAACGACATTAATAATAAATTTAAAAATCAAAATATTGCATTTTTGCAATTTTTAAAATTTTAAAATTTGTTAAGGATAAATGAATTGTCAATACGCAATTGAATTTAACTTTAGCAATTTTCTAAATTGTTTCCTTTACCTCAATGCAATTTCAAATGATTTATATAATCTTCAACCAAATTACCTAAGAAAAAGAAAAAGCAATCGACTGTAATAAGAAGGTTCTGCACCTCCATCTAGGGATATATGCTTAACACAACATTGAAACTTGGGTTTGCTATTTATAATATTCATCCACTAAGGTGTATTTTATGCAATTGAGTCCATTATGTGTAATTTTGTTCAATTAACATATTCAAATATTGTATTTTTTGCATAATATATTTTTCTCACCAATCAAATCAAACGACATTAACAATAAATTTAAAAATCAAAATATTCCATTTTTGCAATTTTTAGAATTTTAAAATCTACTCGAGATAAAGAAATTGTTAATAATCAGTAGAATTTAAATTTTGCAATTTTCTTAATTGTCTCCTTTGCCTCAATGTAATTTGAAACGATTTATAGAATTCCTGTCTTTAGACAAATTACTTAGAGGAAAGGAAAACCAATGGACTCTAAAAAGTTGGTTCCCTACTCTCATCTATGGATATATGCTTTATACAACTTTGAAACTTGAGATTGTTATTTATAATATTCATCCACCAAAGAATATTTTATGGAATTGAGTTCATTACTTGTATTTTTGTTCGATTGACATATTCAAATATTTTATTTTTCACTTATTATATTTTTCTCACCAATTAAATCAAACGACATTAACAATAAATTTAAAAATCAAAATATTGCATTTTTGCAATATTTAGAATTTTAAAATCTGTTAGGGATAAATGGATTGTCAATAGTCTGTTGAAGTTAAATTTTGCAATTTTCGAAATTGACTCCTTTGCCTCAACACAATTTGAAATGATTTATATAATTTTCAGGCAAGTTACTTAAAAAAAGCAAAAGTAATACATTGTAATAAGAAGATTTTGCACTCCCATCTAGAGATATATGCTTAACATAACATTGAAACTTGGGTTTTCTATTTATAATATTCATCCAGTAAATTGTATTTTATGCAATTGAGTCTATTATTTGTATTTTTGTTCAATTAATATATTCAAATATTATATTTTTCACGTATTATATTTTTCTCAGCAATTAAATTGAATGACAATAACAATAAATTTAAAAATCAAAATATTTCAATTTTGCAATTTTTCAAATTTTAAAATTTGCTGGGGATAAATGAATTGTCAATTCTCTATCAAATTTAAATTTTGCAATTTTCTGAATTGTCTCCTTTGCCTTAAAGCAATTTGAAATGATTTATATAATTTTCAGGCAAATTACTTATGAAAAGGCAAAAGCAATCGACTGTAATAAGAAGGTCCTGCACTCCTATCTAGGGATATATGCTTAACACATCATTGAAACTTGAGACTGCTATTTATGATAGTCATCCATTAAAGTGTATTTTATGCAATTGAGTCCATTACTTGTAATTTTGTTCAATTAAGGTATTCAATTATTGTATTTTTCTCTCCAATCAAATCAAACGACATTAACAACAAATTCAAAAATCAAAATATTGCATTTTTGCAACTTTTAGAATTTTTAAATCTGCTAGGGATAAATGAATTGTTAATATTCTGTTGAATTTAAATTTTTCAATTTTCTTATTTTTCTCCCTTGCCTCGATGCAATTTGAAATAATTTATAGAATTCTAGTCTTCAGTCAACTTACTTAAGAAAAAGGAAAAGCAATCGACTCTAATAAAATGGTTTCACACTCCTATCTAGGGATATATGCTTCACACAATCTTGAAATTTGGGATTGTTATTTATAATATTTATCCACTAAAGTGCCTTTTATGTAATTCAATCCATTACTCGTATTTTTGTTAAATTAATATATTCAAATATTATATTTCTCTCACCTCTTAAATCAAACAACATTAATAATAAATTTAAAAAACAAAATATTTCAACTTTGCAAGTTTTAGAATTTTAAAATCTACTAGTAATAAATGAATTGTCAATACTCCGTTGAAGTTAAATTTTTCAATTTTCTGAATTGTGTCCTTTGCCTCAATGCAATTTAAAATGATTTGTAGAATTCTTGCTTTTAGACAAATTACTTAAGAAAAAGAAAAAGCAAGGGACTCTAAAAAGGTGGTTCCCCACTCCTATATAGGGATATATGCTTCACACAACCTTGAAACTTAATATTGATATTTATAATATTCATCCAGTAAAGTGTCTTTTATGCAATTGAGTCCATTACTTGTATTTTTGCTCAATTAACATATTCAAATATTATATTTTTTACATATTATATTTTTCTCACCAATTAAATTTTTCAATTTTTTGAATTGCCTCCTTTGCCTCAAAGCAATTTGAAATGATTTATATAATTTTCAAGCAAATTACTTAAGAAAAAGTAAAAGTAATGGATTGTAATAAAAAGGTTCTGTAATTCCATCTAGGGTTATATCCTTAACACAACATTTAAACTTAGGATTGTTATTTATAATATTCATCCACTAAAATGTATTTTATGCAATTGAGTCCATTACTTGTATTTTTGTTTGATTAAGATATTCAAATATTATATTTTTTCACCAATCAAATCAATTGACATTAACAATAAATTTCAAACTCAAAATATTGCATTTTGCAATTTCTAGAATTTTAAAATCTGCTAGGGATAAATGAATTGTCAATTCTCTATTGAATTTAAATTTTGCTATTTTCTGAATTGTCTCCTTTGCCTCAACGCAATTTGAAATGATTTATATAATCATTAGGCAAATTACTTATGAAAAAGCAAAAGCAACCGACTGTAATAAGAAGGTCCTGCACTCCTATCTAGGAATATATGCTTAACACAACATTGAAACTTGAGACTGCTATTTATGATATTCATCCATTAAAGTGTATTTTATGCAATTGAGTCCATTACTTGTAATTTTGTTCAATTAAGGTATTCAATTATTGTATTTT
>JAHOYR010005910.1:208013-294913 GCA_023213295.1 Bruguiera hainesii | reverse complement strand
TAATATATTCAAATATTATATTTTTCACATATTATATTTCTCTCACCGCTTAAATCAAACAACATTAACAATAAATTTAAAAATTAAAATATTTCAATTTTGCAATTTTTAGAATTTTAAAATCTGCTAGGTATAAATGAATTGTCAATACTCCGTTGAAGTTAAATTTTGCAATTTTCTAAATTGTGTCCTTTGCCTCAACACAATTTGAAATGATTTATATAATATTTAGGCAAATTACTTACAAAAAACAAAAGTAATGGACTGTAATAAGAAGGTTCTCCACTCCTATCTAGGGATAAATGCTTAACACAACATTGAAACTTGGGACTGTTATTTATGATATTCATCCATTAAAGTATATTTTATGCAATTGAGTCTATTACTTATATTTTTGGTCAATTAAGATATTCAAATATTGTATTTTTCTCACCAATCAAATCAAACATTAACAATAAATTTAAAAAGCAAAATATTGCATTTTTGCAATTTTTAGAATTTTAAAATTTACTAAGGATAACTGAATTGTCAATACACTACTGAATTTAAAATTTTCTATCATCTTTATTGTCTCCTTTGCCTCAATGCAATTTCAAATGATTTATAGAATTCTTGTCTTTAGACAAATTACTTAAGAAAAAGGGAAAGTAATGGACTCTAATAAGGTGGTTCCCCACTCCTATTTAGGGATATATGCTTCACCCAACCTTAAAACTTAAGATTGCTATTCATAATATTCAGCCACTAAAGTGTCTTTTATGCAATAGAGTCCATTACTTGTAATTTTGTTCAATTAACAAATTCAAATATTATATTTTTCACATATTATATTTTTCTGAACAATTAAATTGAACGACATTAATAATAAATTTAGAAATCAAAATATTTCAATTTTACAATTTTTTGAATTTTAAAATCTACTAGGGATAAATGAATTATCAATACTCTATTGAATTTAAATTTTGCAATTTTCTGAATTGTGTCCTTTGCCTCAAAGCAATTTGAAATGATTTATATAATCTTTAGGCAAGTTACTTAAGAAAAAACCAAAGCAATGGACTGTAATAAGAAGGTTCTGCACTCCCATCTAAGGATATCTGCTTAACACAATATTGAAACTTGAGATTGTTATTTATAATATTCATCCACTAAACTATGTTTTATGCAATTGAGTCCATTAGTTGTATTTTTATTCGATTAAGATATTCAAATATTGTAATTTTCGCACCAATAAAGTCAAATGACATTAACAATAAAATTTTAAAATTTGCTAGGGATAAATGAATTGTCAATACTCTGTTGAATTTAAATTTTTCAATTTTCCAAATTATGTCCTTTGCCTCAATGCAATTTGAAATGATTTATATAATCTTCAGGCAAATTACTTGAGAAAAAGCAAAAACAATAGATTGTAATAAGAAGATTTTGCACTCCCATCTAGAAATATATGCTTAACACAACAATGAAACTTGGGTTTGCTATTTATAATATTCATCCACTAAATTGTATTTTATGCAATTGAGTCCATTACTTGTATTCCTGTTCAATTAACATATTCAAATATTATATTTTTCTCAGTAATTAAATTAAATGACTTTAACAATACATTTAGAAATCAAAATATTTCAATTTTGCAATTTTTCGAATTATAAAATCTGTTAGGGATAAATGAATTGTCAATAATCTATTGAATTTCAATTCTACAATTTTCTAAATTGTCTCCTTTGCCTTAAAGTAATTTGAAATGATCAATATAATTTTTAGGCAAATTACTTAATAAAAAGCAAAAGTAATGGATTGTACTAAGAAGGTTCTGTAATCCCATCTGGGGTTATATCCTTAATGTAACATTGAAATTTAGGATTGCTATTTATAATATTCATCCACTAAAGTGTATTTTGTGCAATTGAGTCCATTAGTTGTATTTTTGTTTAATTAAGATATTCAAATATTGTATTTGTCACACCAATCAAATCAAATGACATTAACAATAAATTAAAAAATCAAAATACTGCATTTTTGCAAGTTCTAGAATTTTAAAATATGCTAGGAATAAATGAATTGTCAATTCTCTATTGAATTTAAATTTTGTTATTTTTTGCATTGTCTCCTTTATTTCAATGCAATTTGAAATGATTTATATAATCATCAGGAAAATTACCTATAAAAAAGCAAAAGCAAATGATTGTAATAAGAAGGTTCTATATTCCCATCTAGGGATATATGCTTAACTCAATATTGAAATTTGAGACTTCAATTTAGGATATTCATCCACTAAAGTGTATTTTATACAATTAAATCCATGACTTGTATTTTTGTTCAATTAAGATATTCAAATATTGTATGTTTCTCACCAATCAAATCAAACAACATTAACAATAAATTTAAAAATCAAAACATTCCATTTTTGCAATTTTTAGAATTTTAAAATCTATTAGGGTTAAATGAATTGTCAACACTCTGTTGAATTTAAATTTTGCAATTCTCTTAATTGTCTCCCTTGGCTCAATGCAATTTGAAATGATTCATAGAATTCTTATCTTTAGACAAATTACTTAAGAAAATGGAAAAGCAATGGACTCTAATAAGGTGGTTCCCCACTCCTATCTAGGGATATATGCTTCACACAACCTTGAAACTTGATATGACTATTTATAATATTCATCCACTAAAGTGTCTTTTATGCAATTGAGTTTATTACTTGTATTTTTGTTCAATTAGCATATTCAAATATTGTATTTTTCACATATTATATTTTTCTCACCAATTAAATCAAACGACATTAACAATAAATTCAAAAATCAAAATATTTTAATTTTTCAATTTTTAGAATTTTAAAATCTGTTAGGAATAAATGAATTTTCAATACTCTATTAAATTTAAATTTTGCAATTTTCTGAATTGTCTCCTTTGCCTCAACGCAATTTGAAATGATTTATATAATTTTCAGGCAAATTGTTTAAAAAAAAAAAAGAGCAATGGACTGTAATAGGAAGCTTTTACACTCCCATCTAGGTATATATGTTTAACACAATATTAAAACTTGGGATTGCTGTTTATAATATTTATCCACTAAAGTGTATTTTATACAATTGAATCGATTACTTGTAATTTTGTTCAATTAAGATATTCAAATATTGTATTTTTCTCACCAATCAAATCAAACGACGTGAACAACAAATTTAAAAATCAAAATATTGCATTTTTGCAATTTTTAGAATTTTAAAATCTACTAGGGACAAATAAATTCTCAATAATTTGTTGAATTTAAATTTTAAAATTTTCTTAATTGTCTCTTTTGCCTCAATGTAATTTGAAATGATTTATGGAATTATTTTCTTTAGACAAATTAGTTAAGAAAAAGGAAAAGGAATGGGCTCTAATAAGATGGTTTCTTACTCCTATCTAGGGATATATGCTTCACACAACCTTGAAACTTGAGATTGTTATTTATAATATTCATCTACTAAAGTGTCTTTTACGCAATTGAGTCCATTACTTGTATTTTTGGTCAATTAATATATTCAAATATTATATTTTCACATATTATATTTTTCTCACCAATTAAATCAAACGACATTATCAATAAATTCAAAAATCAAAATATTTCAATTTTGCAATTTTTAGAATTTTAAAATCTGCAAGGGATAAATGAATTGTCAATGGTTTGTTGGTGTTAAATTTTGCAATTTTTTGAATTGTGTCCTTTGCCTCAACGAAATTTGAAATGATTTATATAATTTTCAACAAAATTACTTAAGAACAAGCAAAAGCAATTGACTGTAATAAGAAGATTCTGCACTCCCATCTAAAGATATATGGTTAACAAAACCTTGAAACTTAGGATTGCTATTTTTAATATTCATCCACTAAAGTGTATATTATGCAATTGAGTTTATTACTTGTATTTTTGCTCAATTAACATATTCAAATATTATATTTTTCACATATTATATTTTTCTCACCAATTAAATCAAACTACATTAACAATAAATTTAAAATTGAAAATATTTCAATTTTGCAATTTTTAGAATTTTAAAATCTATTAGGGATAAATGAATTGTTAATACTTTGTTGAATTTAAATTTTGAAATTTTCTAAATTGTCTCCTTTACCTCAACGTAATTTGAAATAATTTATATAATCTTCAAGCAAATTACTTAAGAAAAAACAAGAGCAATGGACTCTAATAAGAAGGTTCTATACTCCCATCTAGGGATATATGCTTAACATAACACTGAAACTTGGGATTGTTGTTTATAATATTGATCCATTAAAGTGTATTTAATGCAATTCAGTCCATTATTTGTATTTTTGTCCAATTAACTTATTCAAATATTGTATTTTTCTCACCAATCAAATCAAATGACATTAACAAAAAATTTAAAAAACAAAATACTGCATTTTTGCAATTTTTAGAATTTTAAAATCTGTTATGGATAAATAAATTGTCAATAATCAGTTGAATTTAAATTTTGTAATTTTCTTAATTGTCTCATTTGCCTCAATGCAATTTGAAATGACATATAGAATTCTTGTTTTTAGACAAATTACTTATAAAAAAGGAAAAACAATGGACTCTAATAAGATGGTTCTGCACTCCTATCTAGGGATATATGCTTCACACAATCTTGAAACTTGGAATTGTTATTTATAATATTTATCTACTAAAGTATCTTTTATGGAATTGAATCCATTGTATTTTTGTTAAATTCACATATTTAAATATTATATTTTTTACATAATATATTTTTCTCAGCAATTAAATCAAACGACATTAACCTTAAATTTAAAAAGGAAAATATTTCAATTTTCCAATTTTTAGAATTTTAAAATCTGTTACGGATAAATGAATTGTCAATATTCTGTTGAATTTAAATTTTGCAATTTTATAAATTGTCTCCTTTGCCTTAATGCAATTTGAAATGATTTATATAATCTTTAGGCAAGTTACTTAAGAAAAAGCAAAAGTAATAGACTATAATAAGAAGGTTCTGCACTCCCATCTAAGGATATCTGCTTAACACAACATTAAAACTTGGGATTGTTATTTATAATTTTCATCCACTAAAGTGTATTTTATGCAATTGAGTCCATTATTTGTATTTTTGTTCAATTAAGATATTCAAATATTGTATTTTTCTCACCAATCAAATCAAACGACATTCATAATAAATTTAAAAATCAAAATATTGCATTTTTACTGTTTTTAGAATTTTAAAATCTGCTAGGGATAAATGAATTGTCAATACTCTACTGAATCAAAAATTTGCTATGTTTTGAATTGTCTACTTTGCCTCAACGCAATTTGGAATGATTTATATAATTTTCAGGCAAATTACTTAAGAGAAAATAAAAGCAACGGACTGTAATAGGAAGGCTTTACACTTCCATTTAGGGATATATGCTTAAGACAATTTTGAAACTTGGGATTGTTATTTATGATATTCATTCACCAAAGTGCATTTAATGCAATTGAGTCCATTACTTGTATTTTTGTTCAATTAACTTATTCAAATATTGTATTTTTCTCACCAATCAAATCAAACGACATTAAGCACAAATTTAAAAATCAAAATATTGCATTTTTGCAATTTTTGGAATTTTAAAATCTATTAGGGATAAATAAATTGTCAATAATCTATTGAATTTAAATTTTGCAATTTTCTCAATTGACTCCTTTACTTCAATGCAATTTGAAATGACTTATAGAATTCTTGACTTCAAACAAATTACTTAAGAAAAAGGAAAAACAATGGAATCTAATAAGATGGTTCCGCACTCCCATCTAGGGATATATGCTTCACACAATCTTAAAACTTGGGATTGCTATTTATAATATTCATCCACTAAAGCGTCTTTTATGCAATTAAGTCCATTACTTGTATTTTTGTTCAATTCAAATATTATAATTTTCGCATATTATATTTTTCTCAGTAATTAAATCAAACGACATTAACAATAAATTTAAAAATTAAAATATTTCAATTTTGTAATTTTCTAAATTGCCTCTTTTGCCTCAACGCAATTTGAAATAATTTATATAATCTTCAGGCAAATTAGTTAAGAAAAAGTAAAAGCAAACGATTGTAATAAGAAGGTTCTGTACTCCCATCTAGGGATATATACTTAACATTGAAATTTGGGACTGCTATTTATGATATTCATCCACTAAAGTGTATTTTATGTAATTGAGTCCATTACTTGTATTTTTTATCAATGAAGATATTCAAATATTGTATTTTTCTCACCAATCAAATCAAATGACATTCGCAATAAATTTGAAAATCAAAATATTGCATTTTTGCAATTTTTAGAATTTTAAAATCTGCTAAGAATAAATGAATTATCAATATTCTGTTGAATTGAAAATTTTCTATTTTCTGAATTGACTCCTTTGCCTTAACGTAATTTGAAATGATTTATATAATTTTCAGGCAAATTACTTAAGAAAAAGCAAAAGCAATGGACTGTAATAAGAAAGTTCTACACTCCCATCTAGGGATATATGCT
Organism: Bruguiera hainesii; assembly: GCA_023213295.1. Lineage (NCBI taxonomy): Eukaryota > Viridiplantae > Streptophyta > Magnoliopsida > Malpighiales > Rhizophoraceae > Bruguiera > Bruguiera hainesii. The sequence continues at coordinate 288,400 of JAHOYR010005910.1, read as the reverse complement.
TAAGGCAACATTAAAACTTGGGATTGTTACTTATAATATTCATCCACTAAAGTGTATTTAATGCAATTGAGTCTATTACTTGTATTTTTGTTCAATTAACATATTCAAATATTATATTTTTCTCATATTATATTTTTCTCAACAATTAAATCAAACCACATTAACATTAAATAATGTTTCAATTTTGCAATTTTTTGAATTTTAAAATCTTCTATGAATAAGTGAATTGTCAATACTCAGTTGAATTTAAATTTTGCAACTTGCTAAATTGTCTCCTTTGCCTTAATGCAATTTGAAATGATTTATTTAATCTTCTAGAAAATTACTTAAGAAAAAACAAAAGCAATGAACTGTAATAAGAAAGTTATACACTCCCATCTAGAGATATATATTTAATACAACATTGAAACACGAGATTGCTATTTATAATATTCATCCACTAAATTGTATTTTATACAATTGAGTCCATTACTTGTATTTTTGTTCAATTAAGATATTCAAATATTGTATTTTTCTCACCGATCAAATCAAACGATATTAATAATAAATTTAAAAATCAAAATATTGCATTTTTCCAATTTTTAGATTTTAAAAATCTGCTAGGGATAAATGAATTGTTAATAATCTGTTGAATTTAAATTTTGCAATTCTCTTAATTGTCTCTTTTACCTCAATGTAATTTGAAAAGATTTATAGAATTCTTGTCTTGAGACAAATTACTAAGGAAAAAGGAAAACCAATAGACTCTAAAAAGATGGTTCCCCATTCCCATTTGGGATACATGTTTTACACAACCTTGAAACTTGAGATTTCTATTTATAATATTCATCCACTAAAGTATCTTTTATGGAATTGTGTCCATTACTTCTATTTTTGTTCAATTGACATATTCAAATATTATATTTTTCTCACTAATTAAATCAAATGACATTAAATATAAATTTAAAAATCAAAATATTGCATTTTTGCAATTTTTAGAATTTTAAAATCTGCTAAGGATAAATGAATTGTCAATACTCCGTTGAATTTAACTTTTGCAATTTTCTAAATTGTCTCCTTTGCCTCAATGCAATTTGAAATGATTTATATAATCTTCAGGTAAACTATTTAAGAAAAAGCAAAGGCAATGGATTGTAATAAAAAGGTTCTGCACTTCCATTCAGGGATATATGTTTAATACAATAATGAAACTTGGGATTGCTATTTATAATAATCATCCACTAAATTGTATTTTATACAATTGAGTCCATTATTTGTATTTTTGTTTAGTTAAGATATTCAAATATTGTATTTTCTCACCAATCAAATCAAACGACATTAACAATAAATTTAAAAATCAAAATATTCCATTTTTCCAATTTTAGAATTTTAAAATCAGCTAGGGATAAATGAATTGTCAATACTCTATTGAATTTAAATTTTGCAAATTTCTTAATTGTCTCCTTTGCCTCAATGCAATTTGAAATGATTTATAGAATTCTTAACTTCTAACAAATTACTTAGGAAAAAGGAAAAGCAATGGACTCTAATAAGATGCTTCCCTACTCCCATCTAGGGATATATGCTTTACAAAACTTTGAAACATGAGATTGCTATTTATAATATTCATCCACTAAAGTGTCTTTTATGCAATGGAGTCCACTACTTATATTCTTGATAAATTAAGATATTCAAATATTATATTTTTCACATATTATATTTTTCTCACCAATTAAATCAAATGACATTAAAATTAAATTTAAAAATCAAAATATTTCAATTTTGCAATTTTTCGAATTTCAAAATCTGCTAGTGATAAATGAATTGTTAATACTCTGGTGAATTTAAATTTTGCAATTTTCAGAATTGTCTCCTTTGCCTTAACGCAATTTGAAATGATTTATATAATTTTCAGGCAAATTACTTAAGAAAAAAGAAAAGCAATGGACTGTAATAAGAAGGTTCTGCACTCCCATCTAGGGATATGTGCTTCATACAACATTAAAACTTAGGATTACTATTTATAATATTCATCCACTAAAGTGTATTTTATATAATTAAGTCCATTACTTGTAATTTTGTTCCATTAAGATATTCAAATATTGTATTTTTCTCACCAATCAAATCAAATGACATAAATAATAAATTTAGAAATCAAAATTGAAGTTCCCAACTTCACCCTAGGATCTACTAGTTTGTGATAGTGAGAGGGGGGTGAATCAGTATCACCACAATTCGCAATTCGCAGGAAAGTGAACAACTTCAATCTCTTCTTAAAAGCGAACTCTTTCTCAGATTCGACTAAGGTAGATCTATTGCTACCTACTAATCACAATAGTCCCCAAAGTCACCTTTCAAACACCTTGCCTAATAGACAATTCGGATGTTCTTGTTTAGGTCTTCGTTAGGTTATGGGTTGGCTGATACTTTAGCTGCGTTCACAACTCAATTCAAAATACAAAACGTAAAGCAAATTAAGGACACATGAGATTTACGTAGTTCCGTCAACGTGACGTACATCCACGGTGGTAGGGACTCTCCCTTACCGAGACTATCCACTATACTTGAGAATTCCAGTTACAATGGATGTCTTAATTTTCTGCTCCTTTCACTATTGCAATTACTAAGCAAGTACAATACAAAGAGTGTCACTTACTGTGTCTACCCTTCGTCTAACTCGTCTTGCCTCTGTTGAATTGAAAGGTTGCTCCACTGCCGCTTAGAAGTTCACCGCAACGCTCTCTAACCTCTCTTGAAGAAATCTAGAAATACGTTGAGTTCTTTCCGATGCTTCGCCAAATTCCTTCTCTAGGTTGTCTCACACAGCTCCTGCTTTCACCGTCTCACGGTTTCACAGCTTGCACTCAAGCTTCTAGTCTGCCGTTTCACGTCTCACGGCCTGCCCCACGCTTCTGATTAGTCACACTGTTGCACGTTCCGGTCTCAGGCTTCTGGTCTGCCGTTTCACGTCTCTTGGCCTGCCTCACGCTACTGGTTTTTCTGGTTCACGTCTCTCGCCCTGCCTCACGCTTCTAGTCTGCTGTCTTCTCTTCCAGGTGGTCTCACGAATACTAGGTCTGCTGTCTTCTCCTCCGGGTGGTCTGTTTCTTATTTCTCCTCTTGCTGGTTGTGCGTTTCTGGTTTGCTTGCAGGATGTGTTTCTGGTTTGCTTGCAGGAGGCGTTTCTGGTTTGCTTGCAGGATGTGTTTCTGGTTTGCTTGCAGGAGGCGTTTCTGGTTTGCTTGCAGGAGGTCGCACATTCTGGTTTTCTCTCCCGGTAGTGACGTTTCTGGTTTGCTCTCCTGGTAGTGTTGTTTCTGATCTCTTGCCGTTCTGCTCTCTCTTCCTTTTGGCCGGTTGCTGTAGGGTTGCTGTTTTTTCAATTGTGTTGGCCCTCTGCCCTAGTTTTGTCTTCCAAGGCCTTTATATACTCTCTTCCATGAAACCCTAATAGGGCTTACATGGCATATTTACGTTCTTGCCCTTACACAGCAGATTTACTTTCTTGCCCTTCAATGTGGCTTTACTTTCTTGCCCTTCCATGTGGCTTTACTTTCTTGCCCTTCAATGTGGCTTTACTTTCTTGCCCTTCCATGTGGCTTTACTTTCTTGCACACTTAACCCTAGTTGACAACAATTACAACCCATACAAGGCTGTGGGAACAACAAAAATATTGCATTTTTGCAATTTTTAGATTTTAAAAATCTGCTAGGGATAAACGAATTGTCAATAATATGTTGAATTTAAATTTTGCTATTTTCTGAATTGTCTCCTTTGCCTCAATGCAATTTGAAATGATTTATATAATATTTAGGCAAATTACTTAGGAAAAAGCAAAATGAATGGATTATAATAAGAGGGTTTTGCACTCCCATCTAAAGATATATACTTAACATAACATTGAAACCTTGGATTGCTATTTATAATATTCATCCACTAAAGTGTACTTTATGCAATTGAGTCTATTACTTGTAATTTTGTTCAATTAACTTATTCAAATATTGTATTTTTCTCCCCAATCGAATCAAACGACATTAACAACAAATTTAAAAATCAAAATATTGCACTTTTGTAATTTTTAGAATTTTAAAATCTGTTAGGGATAAAGAAATTGTCAATAATCTGTTGAATTTAAATTTTTCAATTTTCTAAATTGTGTCCTTTGCCTCAACGCAATTTGAAATGATTTATAGAATTCTTGTTTTCTAACAAATTACTTAGGAAAAAGGAAAAGCAATGGACTCAAATAAGATGGTTTCCCACTCCCATCTAGGGATATATGCTTAACACAACATTGAAACTTGGGATAGTTATTTATAATATTCATCCACTAAAGCGTATTTTATGCAATTCAATCCATTACTTTAATTTTGTTCAATTAACTTATTCAAATATTGTATTTTTCTCACCAATCAAATCAAACGATATTAACAACACATTTAAAAATCAAAATATTGCACTTTTGCAATTTTTAGAATTTTAAAATCTACTAAGCATAAATAAATTGTCAATAATCTGTTGAATTTAAATTTTGAAATTTTCTTAATTGTCTCCTTTGCCTCAATGCAATTTAAAATGATTTATAGAATTCTTGTCTTCAAACAAATTAGTTAAGAAAAAGGAAAAAGAATGGACTCTAATAAAATAGTTCCCCACTCCCATCTATGGATATATACTTCACACAACCTTGAAACTTGAGTTTGCTATTTATAATATTGACCATTAAAGTGTCTTTTATGCAATTGAGTTCATTACTTGTATTTTTGTTCAATTGACATATTCAAATATTATATTTTTCTCAGCAATTAAATTAAATGACATTAATAATAAATTTAAAAATCAAAATATTTCAATTTTGCAATTTTTCAAATTTTAAAATTTGCTAGTGATAAATGAATTGTCAATACTCTCTTGAATTTAAATTTTGCAATTTTCTCAATTGTCTCCTTTGGCTCAAAGGAATTTGAAATGATTTATATAATCTTCAAGCAAATTACTTAAGAAAAAGAAAAAGCAATGGATTGTAATAAGAGGGTTATGTAATTCTATATAGGGTTATATCCTTAACATAACATTGAAACTTGGGATTGCTATTTATAATATTCATCCACTAAAGTGTCTTTTATGCAATTTAGTCCATTACTTGTATTTTTGTTCAATTAACATATTCAAATATTATATTTTTCACATATTATATTTTTCTCACCACTTAAATGAAACAAAATTAACAATAAATTTAAAAATCAAAATATTTTAATTTTGCAATTTTTAGAATTTTAAAATCTGCTAGGGATAAATAAATTGTCAACACTCTGTTAAAGTTAAATTTTGCAAGTTTCTGAGTTGTGTCCTTTGCCTCAACGCAATTTGAAATGATTTATAGAATTCTTGTCTTCAAACAAATTGGTTAAGAAAATGGAAAAGCAATGGACTCTAATAAGGTGGTTCCCCACTCCTATCCAAGGATATATGCTTCACATAACCTTGAAACTTGAGATTGCTATTTATAATATTCATCCACTAAAATGTCTTTTATGCAATTGAGTCCATTACTTGTCTTTTTGCTCAATTACTTAAGAAAAAAGAAGAGCAACGAACTGTAATAAGAAGGTTCTACACTTTCATCTAGGGATATTTGCTTAACACATCATTGAAACTTGGGATTGCTGTTTATAGTATTCATCCACTAAAGTGTATTTAATGCAATTGAGTCACTTACTTGTAATTTTGTTTAATTAAGATATTTAAATATTGTATTTTTCTCACCAATTAAATCAAATGACATTAATAACAAATTTAAATATCAAAATATTGCATTTTTGCAATTTTTAGAATTTTAAAATCTGCTAGGGATAAATAAATTGTCAATTATCTATTGAATTTAAATTTTAAAATTTTCTTAATTGTCTCCTTTGCCTCAATGCAATTTGAAATGATTTATAGAATTCTTGTCTTGAGACAAATTAGTTAAGAAAAAGGAAAAGGAATGGACTCTAATAAGATGGTTCCCCACTCACATCTTGGGATATATGCTTCACACAACCTTGAAACTTGAGACTGTAATTCATAATATTCATATACTAAAGTGTTTTTTATGCAATTGGGTCCATTACTTGTATTTTTGGTCAATTAGCATATTCAAATATTATATTTTTCATGTATTATATTTTTCTCACCAATTAAATCAAACTACATTAACAATAAATTGAAAAATCAAAATATTTCAATTTTGCAATTTTTTGAATTTTAAAATCTCCTATGGATAAGTGAATTGTCAATACTCTGTTCAATTTAAATTTTGCAATTTTCTAAATTGCCTCCTTTGCCTCAACACAATTTGAAATGATTTATATAATCTTTAGGCAAATTACTTAAGAAAAAGAAATAGCAATGGATTGTAATAAGAAGGTTCTGTAATTTCATTTAGGGTTATATCCTTAACACAACATTGAAACTTAGGATTACTATTTATAATATCATTCATTAAAGTGTATTTTATGCAATTGAGTCTATTACTTGTATTTTTGTTCGATTAAGATATTCAAATATTGTATTTTTCTCACTAATCAAATCAAATAACATTAATAATAAATTTAAAAATCAAAATATTGCATTTTTGCGATTTTTAGAATTTTAAAATCTGTAAGGGATAAATGAATTGTCAATTCTTTGTTAAATTTAAATTTTGCTATTTTTTGAATTGTCTCTTTTGCTCAACGCAATTTGAAATGATTTATATAATCACCAGGCAAATTACTTATGGAAAAACAAAAGCAATTGACTATAATAAGAAAGTTCTGCACTCCCATTTAGGGATATATGCTTAACACCACATTGAAACTTGGGATTGCTATTTATAATATTCATCCACTAAAGTGTATTTTATGCAATTGAGTCCATTACTTGTATTGTTGTTCAATTAAAATATTCAAATATTGTATTTTTCTCACAAATCAAATCAAATGACATTAATAATAAATTTAAAAATCAAAATATTGTCTTTTTGCAATTTTTAAAATTTTAAAATCTACTAGGGATAAATGAATTGTCAATACTCTGTTGAATTTAAAATTTGCAATTTTCTTAATTGTCTCCTTTGCCTTAATGCAATTTGAAATGATTTATAGAATTCTTGTCTTTAGACAAATTACTTAAGAAAAAGGAAAAACAATGGACTCTTGTTGTTCCCACAGCCTTGTATAGGTTATAATTGTTGTCAACTAAGGTTAAGTGTGCAAGAAAGTAAAGCCACATGGAAGGGCAAGAAAGTAAATCCGCCGCGTAAGGGCAAGAACGTGAGTCCACCATGTAAGCCTTATTAGGGTTTCATGGAAGAGAGTATATAAAGGCCTTGGAAGACAAAACAAAAAAGGGGGGCCAACAAAATTGAATAAATAGCAACCTTACAACAACTGGCCAAAAAGAAGAGAAATAATATACCAAAAGGGAACCCCACTGTCGGCAAAAAAAAAAAAAAGGAGAAAAAGAGTAGACGACCGAAGGGGGGCTGAACAAAGAACAGTGGTCAAGAGGAGCCGAAAAGAGAGTAGAACAGCAAGAGATCAGAAACAACACCACTGGGAGAGCAAACCAAAAACGTCACCATTGGGAGAGCAAACCATAACATGCGACCTCCTGCAAAGAAACTAGAAACACGTCCAGCAAGCAAATCAGAAACTCACAACCAACAAGAGGAGAAATAAGAAACAGAGCTCCTGGAAGAGAAGACAGCAGAGCTAATATCTGTGAGACCACCTGGAAGAGAAGACAGCAGACCTGGTATCCATGAGATTGCCCAGAAGAGAAGACAGCAGACCTAGTATCCGTGACACCACCCGGAAGAGAAGACAGTAGACCAGAAGCGTGAGGCAGGCTGAAAGACGTGAACCAGAAAAACCAGTAGCGTGAGGGAGGCCAAGAGACATGAAACGATAGACCAAAAGCGTGGGTGTATGTCAGGAGACAGCGTGAGACCAGAACGTGCAACGACGTGACAAACCAGGAGCGTGAGGATAGGCGGTGAAATAGGAGACAGGTGAGACCGTGAGACGGTGAAAGCAGGAGCTATGTGAGACAACCTAGAGAAGGAATTCAGCGAAGCATCGGAAAGAACTCAACATATTTCCAGATTTCTTCAAGAGAGGTTAGAGAGCATTACGGTGAACTTCTAAGCGGTAGTGGAGCAGCCTTTTAATTCAACAAAGGCAAGACAAGCTAAAAGAAGGGTAGACACAGTAAGTGACACTCTTTGTATTGTACTTGCTTAGTAATTGCAATAGTGAAAGGAGTAGAAGATTAAGACATCCATTGTAACTGGAATTCTTAAGTATAGTGGATAGTCTCAGTAACGGAGAGTCCCTACCATCGTGGATGAACGTCACATTGACGGAACCACGTAAATCTCGTGTGTCCTTAATTTGCTTTATGTTCTGTGTTTTGAATTAAGTTGTGAATGCAGCTAAAGTATCAGCCAACCCATAACCTAACGAAGACCTAAACAAGAACATCCGAATTGTCTATTAGGCAAGGTATCTGAAATGTGACTTTGGGGACTACTGTGATTAGTAGGTAGCAATAGATCTATCTTAGTTGAATATGAGAAAGAGTTCCCTTCTAAGAAGAGATTGAAGTTGTTCACTTACCTGCGAATTACGAATTGTGGTGATATTGATTCATCCCCTCTTAGTATCACAAACTAGTAGATCCTAGGGTGAAGTTGGGAACTTCAATTGGTATCAGAGCACAGGTTCACTAGGATAAAGGTTAACAGTTGGTGTACTAGTTTGAAGAGCTCCAGAAGTTTTAACATGTTCAGCATACTAAGAAATGGATGCCGGTACCGGTACCAGTACCAGCACTACTTACAGCAAGATGGTTCCAATCTTCAACGGAACCAACTACCATATGTGGAGAGTGAGAATGCAGGTGGTATTTGCAACCATGGGCTTGAACATGGTGAAATCTGTACAGGAGCGTTTTGAGCCTCCAGAAGAAGGTAAAGATCCAACCCCAGAGGGATTAAGACAGTTTGAGATAAATGGAAAGGCCTCAAACGTCATCATTTTAGCATTGACAGATGTTGAATATGCTAAAGTTATGGACTGCAAATCTGCCAAGGAGATATGAGGCAGATTGCAGAAAGTCTATGAAGGTGATGGCAGAATGAAGGAGGCCAAGCTTCAACTTTTCAAGGAGAGATATGAATCTCTCAGAATGCAGAAAAATGAGACAGTCCAAGAGTTCTTCACCAAGGTTATTGATGCTGTAAATGATCTTAGAAGTTATGGGAAGAACAAGGACTTATCTATTATGAAGAAAATTCTGAGAATTTTGCCCGAGAGGTTTGCCTTAAAGGTGGCAGCCATAGAGGAGAGTAGAGATCTCAATTCTATATCTCTACATGATCTCCAGTGCAATCTCATTGCATATGAGATGAGAATAAAGTCAATTGAGAGCTCCTCAACGTCAAAGGTATCAAAGGAGGCAGTTTTCAAAGCTATGAAACACTTGAAGATAAAAGAAGAGGAAGAATCATCCAGTGAGGATGATGATGATGATGAGGAAGAAAGTGAAGTTGAAGTGTTGGCATACTTCACAAGGAAGTTCAAAAAGGGGTCTAAAAAGGGAAAAGGACAGTTGTCCTTGAGATGTTATCGTTATGGACAAACTGGACACTTTGCTTCTCAGTGCAAAGTGAAACTTGATGATGAAGATGAGGAAGACCATCATTCAAGTCAAGGAAGTCCAGCAAGAAGACTGCTAACCCACAGAAGAAGAAGAGAGGCTCATTCAAGAGTTATGTGAGCCAAACAAAAGAAGCCGATGAGGAGGAAGATGTAGACTCATCAGATGCACATGCCTTTATGGCATCAGCTCGATGTGGTAGTTCAACCTTTGAAGAGAAAGAGGAGATTGATGAAGAAGAACCAGATCTTGAAGTTGAGTTAGAAGCACCTTCAAAGGAGATAATCAGAAGTAGTAGAACCATCAAAAGGTTGGAGGCCCATATAAAACAAGTTGAAGCAAAGATTGAGGAAGCAGAAAGTCAAAATAATGAAATAAGGGCTGAACATATTGACTTAAAGAGAAGATTTGAAGAATAGGTCAAAATATGTGAAGATCTTACTGTGGAGTTTGGCTCAAGGACTTCAACAATTGAAGAAATGGAGATAAAGTTACTGAGACTTCAGCAACAACTCAAAAGGAGTGAAGAGAACTTGCAGAAGTTTGAAGTGATAGGAGAAATAAGCTCTGCAAGAGAAAAGAAGAATGAAGAGAAAGTGCAGCAATCTGATGCTGCACTGCCTAAAGATAACAAGACTTTACCACAGAAGTTGAAAGAGAAGGTTAAGTCTCAGAAAGAAAAGACTAATCAGCCAGGAACAGTGAAGGCTGAAAATAAAGAAGATTTGAAAAAGCAACCTAGGGTTGCAAACAAAAATGAAGAAAAGAAAGTCAGCCAGCAAAGGGCTACGACTGAACAGAAGAAGGAGAAGAAGGTGACTGAAATGAAAGTCACACAAGTAAAGAAGCCAGCAACCTTGCCTACACAGCAAGTAATGAACAAAAGAAAACAAGATGTGATTAGACCCAAGAGGAGGCAGTTTCAAGGTTACTGTCTTTATTGTGAAGTTTAGGGTCATAAGGCAAGTAAATGCTGGTGGAGAAGGCCAGTATATGTCTCCAACTTGAGAAGATACGATGCTGCATACAGGGGGAGATAATACAAAATTCAGAGGAGAACACCTATTGTGAGTTCTTGCACATAATGTAAAAGGCAAGGACACACTGATAAGAATTATTAGTGGAAGCCCAAACCAGTGGTTTCAAAGAACAAGTTTGCTATATTGGGAGATTTGGAACAGTGTGAAAGGTGCGGGCAGGATGGCCATAATGCCAAGAGACACTTCTCCTTGAGCAAGAGAAGGCACTAAATGACACAGTGAAAGAAATTAGTACAGTCAAAGCTGAAAAAAAGGAGAAAACTATCATCAATCCAGTTCAAAAGAAGCAATATAAAGCTAAAAGGGAGGTGGCTAATATAGCTGAAATTGCATTAAACGTTGACTACAAGGATAAGCAGTGGATCCTTGATAGTGGGTACACTTCACACATGACAGGAGACAAGAGTAAATTATCAAAACTGAACAAGTCAAGAGAAGGCAAAGTCAAGTTTGGCAATGATGATTCATTCAACATCAGTGGTCAAAGGTCAATAAATATTGGAAAAGGAAAGCTGAAAGATGTTCTGCACATTGAAGGACTCATATATAATCTAACATCTGTCAACCAACTATGTAATGAAGACCATAAAGTGATATTCACAAAAACAGGTTGCCAAATAAAGAGTAAAAAAGGCAATACTGTTGCAGCCAAGAAGAGAATAGCTGAAAATTTATATGTAATTGATGAGGACAAGACAAATAGTTGTTTACTTACAAAAGAAGAAGAAAATCAACTCTAGCGTAGGAGGTTAGGACACTTAACACAGAAGAATATAAGGAAGTTGACCACTACTCATGTAATCAGAGACATTCTAGACCTCAAGAGAGAAAGGGAGTATGTCTGCTCAGCATGCTCTAAAGGAAAATAGGTTAGAAAGTAATATAAGACCAAAGAAGTCAGTTCTGAAGTAGTACTTGACATTGTACATACTGATTTGTGTGGGTCGATGAGAATAAAAGGGTTGAATGGTGAGAGGTACTTCATCTTGTTTGCTGATGATTATTCCAGAAGGACCTGCATCATGCACCTCAAACACAAGTCAGAAGTTTTGAAATGTTTCAAGAGATACAGAAGATTGGCTGAAAATGAGAGTGGAAAGAAGATCAAAGTATTGAGGTCAGATCAAGGCACTGAATTCACAAATGGAGCTTTTGAAGATTACCTTGAGAAGCATGGAATTCACCATTAGATGGCAGCAGCAAGAACACCTCAATAGAACAGGGTGGTAGAGAGGAAAAATAAAGCTGTGGTTGAAATGGCAAGAACTCTACTGTTGGAATCCAAGTTTCACACAAGATTTTGGATAGAAGCAACATTTACAACTGTACACCTATTGAATAGAATTTCACTAAGGCCCAATACTGATAAGACTCCATATGAGCTATGGAGTGGGAAGAAGACAACAGCCAAGTATCTTAAAATCTTTAGTAGCCCATGTTTTGTGAAGAACAAGGAGCAAAACTTGGGAAAATTCCATGCTAGGTAAAATGAAGGCATCTTTATGGGATACTTAGCAAAGACAAAAGGTTACAGAGTTTTTCTGCATAAACTGGGAAAAGTGGTCACTTCCAGTAATATGAGAATAGATGAAACCTGGAAAACAATGCATAATGGAGAAGTTGAGGACAGTGAAGAAGATGACTTCAAGATAGATGAAGAATCTAACCAACATGAAGAAGAGGGAAAGAAGTAAGTTCAGACTCAGAGAAGAGTGAGTCTTAAGATGAAGAAGGAGATTCTCTTGCAACTAAAACTGTGTAAGAGAGAAAGACAAAGAAGACATGGACTAGTCCTTATCAAGGAAATTAGATAATAGGTGACCCATCAGTAGGAGTTATGACAAGAAGAAGAATTGTGGGAGCTATTGCTTTACTCTCATAAGTTAAACCTAATTCTATTGAAGAGGCTGCATAAGACAAAGCCTGGGTCAAAGCTATCAATGAGGAGCTGGATCAAATCGAGAAGAATGAAACATGGGAGCTGGTCCCAAGACCCATTAACAAGAATGTCATAGGAACAAAATGGGTGTTTAAAAATAAACATAATAAAGATGGCAAGGTGGTGAGGAACAAGGCTAGACTGGTTTGCAAAGGCTACACTCAGATATAAGGAGTAGATGTTGATGAAACTTTTGCACTAGTAGCAAGGTTAGAAACTATCAGAATGTTCTTAACTTTGGCAGCACATAAGAGATATGAAGTTTACCAGATGGATGTGAAATTAGCCTTTTTGAATGGGCTCCTGAAAGAAGAAGTGTATATTGAACAACCCGATGGAGTACAAATCAGTGAGGATGAGACACACGTGTGTAAGCTGAAGAAAGCCTTGTATGGCCTTAAACAAGCCCCAAGAGCATGGTACAGCAAGGCTAGTTGATAATAACCTATATGTGTTCAACTTAGAAAAAGGCCAACTAATAACCATAGTATATATAGATGACATCATCTTTGGAGGGGATCACTCTGAGCTATGCTAAGAATTTGCACAGAAGATGAGTGAAGAATTTGAGATGTCATTGATTGGAGAAATAACTTACTTTCTTGGATTACAGATAAAACAGTGTGAAAAAGGTATTTTTATTTCTCAGACAAAATATGCCAAAGAGATGTTGAAAAAGTTTGGCATAGAGGATAGCAAACCTATCAATACCCCTATGCCAGTAGGCTGCAAGTTAACAAAAGATCAGGAAGGAAGGAGTACAAGCCCTACAGAATACAGGAAGATGATAGGGAGCCTTTTGAACCTTACAGCATCAAGGTCTGATCTCATGCAAGCTGTGTGCATCACCAGTAGATTCCAAGTTAATCCTAATGAATCTCATGTGTTGGCAGTGAAAAGAATCCTAAGATACCTCAAGGGGACACTGGAAATGGGCTTGTGGTATCCTGCCATGGATTCTATAAAACTACGAGCATACACTAATGCAGATTGGGCAGGAAGTACAGATGATAGAAAATCAACCAGTGGCTGTAGTTTCTACTTGGGTTCAAAGTGTGTTGCATGGCTAAGTAGAAAGCAAAACAGTGTTGCTTTGAGCACAACGGAGGCTGAGTATATGGCTGCTTGTGCAGCATATACTTAGGTGATATGGATGCAAAGACAATTGGCCGATTTGAGTGTTGAAGTGAAGTTACCAGTGAGTGTACTTTGTGATAATCAAAGTGCAATTGATCTTAGCAAGAATCCAGTTCAACATTCAAGGAGCAAGTATATTGACATCCGATATCACTTTATCAAGGATCAAGTGGAAGAGGGCACAATTCAGTTGGAGTATCTCGGCACTAAAGATCAAATCTCAGATATTCTAACTAAACCTTTGTCCACAAAGTTGTTTGAAAAACACAAAATGAGTCTGTCTGTGCAAATGCCTCCTCAAGCTTGAAGTTCAGGTGAATCCTCTATCTCTACTTTGTAGGTTTTTCAAATTTGTAATTGGTTGGCAAAGGGGGAGAGAAGCAACAGTGCAGGGGGAGCTGTTAAGGAAGGGGAGTGCATATTTAGGGGGAGTTGTAATTCATCTACTTCTGGATTATTACTCTAAGAAGATTATGAAGGACTGTTGCATAATGGTTTTTGTTGTGAGTGTTGCCAACAATTACAAAGGGGGAGATTGTTGTTCCCACAATCTTGTATGAGTTGTAATTGTTGTCAACTAGGGTTAAGTGTGCAAGAAAGTAAATCCACTGCGTAAGGGCAACAATGTAAATCTGCCACATAAGCCCTATTCGGGTTTCATGGAAGAGAGTATATAAAGGCCTTGGAAGACAAAACAAAAAAGGGGGGCCAAAAAAATTGAATAAACAGCAACCCTACAACAATTGGCCAAAAAAAAGAGAAAATAATATACCAAAAGGGAACCCCACTGTCGGCAGAAAAAAAAAAAAGGAGAAAAAGAGGAGACGGTCGAAGGGGGGCTGAACAAAGAACAGAGGTCGAGAGGAGACGACAGAAAAGAGAGCAGAACGGCAAGAGATCAGAAACGACACCACTGGGAGAGCAAACCAGAAACGTCACCACTGGGAGAGCAAACCAGAAACGTCACCACTGGGAGAGCAAACCAGAACGTGCGTCCTCCTGCAAGGAAACTAGAAACACGTCCTACAAGCAAACCAGAAACACACAACCAACAAGAGGAGAAATAAGAAACAAACCTTCCGGAAGAGAAGACAGAAGATCTGGTATCTGTGAGACCACCCGGAAGAGAAGACAGCAGACTTGGTATCCGTGAGATCACCCGGAAGAGAAGACAACAGACATGGTATCCATGACACCACCCAGAATAGAAGACAGCAGACCAGAAGCATGGGTGTACATCAGGAGACGGTGTGAGACCAGAACATGCAACGGCGTGATAGACCAGAAGTGTGAGGACAGGCCGTGAAACAGTAAGACTGTGAAATAGGAGACGGATGAGACCATGAGATGGTGAATTGTGAAATAGATCTACCTTAGTTGAATCTGAGAAAGAGTTTGCTTTTAAGAAGAGATTGAAGTTGTTCACTTACCTGCGAATTGTGAATTGTGGTGATACTAATTCACCCCCCCTCTCAATATCACAAACTAGTAGATCCTATGGTGAAGTTGGGAACTTCAACTCTAATAAGGTGGTTCCCTACTCCTATCTAAGGATATATGCTTTACACAATCTTGAAACTTGAGATTTCTATTTATAATATTTATCCACTAAAGTGTCTTTTATTCAATAAAGTCCATTACTTGTATTTTTGTTCAATTAACATATTCAAATATTAGATTTTTCACATATTATATTTTTCACTCCAATTAAATCAAATGACATTAACAATAAATTTAAAAATGAAAATATTTCAATTTTGCAATTTTCTAAATTGTCTCCTTTGCCTCCACGCAATTTGAAATAATTTACATAATCTTCAGGCAAATTACTTAAGAAAAAACAAGAGCAATAGACTGTAATAAGAAGGTTCTACACTCCTATCTAGGGATATATGTTTAACACAACATTGAAACTTAAGATTGTTGTTTATAATATTCATCCATTAAAGTGTATTTTATGCAATTGAGTCCATTACTTGAAATTTTGTTCAATTAAGATATTCAAATATTGTATTTTTCTCACTAATCAAATCAAACGACATTAAAAACAAATTTAAAAATCAAAATATTGCATTTTTGCAATTTTTAGAATTTTAAAATCTATTAAGGATAAGTGAATTGTCAATACTCTGTTCAATTTAAATTTTGCAATTTTCTAAATTGCCTCCTATACCTTAACGCAATTTGAAATCATTTATATAATCTTCAGACAAATTACTTAGGAAAAAGTAAAAACAATAGACTGTAATAAGAAGATTTTGCACTCCCGTCTAGAGATATATGCTTAAAACAACATTGAAACTTGGGTTTGATATTTATAATATCATCCACTAAATTGTATTTTATGCAATTGAGTCCATTACTTGTATTTCTATTCAATTAACATATTCAAATATTATATTTTTCACATATTATATTTTTCTCAACAATTAAAGTAAACGACATTAACAATAAATTTAAAAATGAAAATATTTCAATTTTTCAATTTTTTGAATTTTAAAATCTACTAGGGATAAATGAATTGTCAATACTCTATTGAATTTAAATTCTGCAATTTTCTGAATTGTCTCCTTTGCCTCAAAGTAATTTGAAATGATTTATACAATTTTCAGGCAAATTACTTAAGAAAAAGCAAAAGCAATAGATTGTAATAAGAAGGTTCTGTAATCCCATCTAGGGTTATATCCTTAACACAACATTGAAACTTGGGATTGCTATTTATAATATTCATCCACTAAAGTGTATTTTATGCAATTAAGTCCATTACTTGTATTTTTGTTCGATTAAGATATTCAAATATTGTATTTTTCTTACCAATCAAATTAAACAACATTAATAATAAATTTAAAAATAAAAATATTGCATTTTTCCAATTTTTAGAATTTTAAAATTTGTTAGGGATAAATGAATTGTCACTACTCTGTTGAATTTAAATTTTGCAATTTTCTTAATTATCTCCTCTGCCTCAATGCAATTTGAAATGATTTATAGAATTCTTGTCTTTAGACAAATTACTTAAGAAAAAGGATAAGCAATGGACTCTAATAAGATGGTTCCCCACTCCCATTTAGGGATATATGCTTTACACAATCTTGAAACTTATGATTGCTATTTATAAAATTCATCCACTAAAGTGTCTCCTTTGCCTCAACTCAATTATAAATGATTTATATAATCACCAGGAAAATTACTTATGAAAAAGAAAAAGCAATCGACTGTAATAACAAAGTTCTGCACTCCCATATCGGGATATATGCTTAACACAACATTGAAAATTGGGACTGTTATTTATGATATTCATCCACTAAACTGTATTTTATGCAATTACGTCCATTACTTGTATTTTTGTTCAATTAAGATATTCAAATATTTTATTTTTCTCACCAATCAAATCAAACGACATTAACATTAAATTGAAAAATCAAAATATTGCATTTTTGCACTTTCTAGAATTTTAAAATCTGTTAGGGATAAATGAATTGTCAATTCTCTATTGAATTTAAATTTTTCTATTTTGTGAATTGTCTCCTTTGCCTCAATGCAATTAGAAATGATTTATATAATCACTAGGCAAATTACTTATGAAAAAGCAAAAGCAATCGACTGTAATAACAAAGTTCTACACTCTTATCTAGGGATATATGCTTAACACAACATTGAAACTTGAGATTGTTGTTTATAATATTCATCTACCAAAGTGGATATTCAAATGTTGTATTTTTCTCACCAATCAAATCAAACGACATTAACAACAAATTTAAAAATCAAAATATTTCATTTTTGCAATTTTTAGAATTTTAAAATTTGCCAAGGATAAATAAATTGTCAATAATCTGTTGAATTTAAAATTTGAAATTTTCTTAATTGTCTCCTTCGCCTCAATGCAATTTGAAATGATCTATAGAATTCTTGTCTTCAGACAAATTAGTTAGGAAAAAGGAAAAGGAATGGACTATAATAAGATGGTTCCCCACTCCCATCTAGGGATATATGCTTCACACAACCTTGAAACTTGAGATTGCTATTTATAATATTCATCTACTAAAGTCTCTTTTATGCAATTGAATCCATTACTTGTATTTTTGGTCAATTCACATATTCAAATAATATATTTTTCACATATTATATTTTTCTTACCAATTAAATCAAACAACATTAACAATAAATTGAAAAATCAAAATATTTCAATTTTGCAATTTCTTGAATTTTAAAATCTACTATGGATAAGTAAATTGTCAATACTTTGTTCAATTTAAATTTTGCAATTTTCTAAATTGCCTCCTTTACCTCAACACAATTTGAAATGATTTATATAATCTTCAGGCAAATTACTTAAGAAAAAGCAAAAGCAACAGACTATAATAAGAGGGTTCTGCACTCCCATTTAAGGATATATGCTTAACACAACATTGAAACTTGGGATTGCTATTTATAATATTCATCCATTAAAGTGTATTTTATACAATTGAGACCATTACTTGTATTTTTGTTCAATTAACTTATTTAAATATTGTATTTTTCTCACCAATCAAATCAAACGACATTAACAACAGATTTAAAAATCAAAATATTTCACTTTTGCAATTTTTAGAATTTTAAAATTTACTAGGCACAAATAAATTGTCAATGCAATTTGAAATTTCAAATTTCAAAAATTTCTTAATTACCTCCTTTGCCTTAATGCAATTTGAAATGATTTGTAGAATTCTTGTCTTCAAACAAATTACTTAAGAGAAACAAAAAGCAATGGACTCTAATAAGATGGTTCTGCACTTCCATCTAGGGATATATGCTTCACACAACCTTAAAACTTGAGATTGCTATTTATAATATTCATCTACTAAAGTGTCTTTTATGCAATTGAGTCCATTACTTGTAATTTTGTTCAATTAACTTATTCAAATATTGTATTTTTCTCTCCAATCAAATCAAACGACATTAATAACAAATTTAGAAATCAAAATATTGCATTCTTGCAATTTTTATAATTTTTAAATCTGTTAGGGATAAATAAATTCTTAATAATTTGTTGAATTTAAATTTTGAAATTTTCTTAATTGTCTCATTTGCCTCAACGCAATTTGAAATGATTTATATAATCTTCAAGCAAATTACTTAAGAAAAAGCAAAAGCAATAGACTATTATAAGAAGGTTCTGTACTCCCATCTAGGGATATATGCTTAACACAATATTGAAACTTGGAATTGTTATTTATGATATTCATCCACTAAAATGTATTTTATGTAATTAAGTCCATTACTTGTATTTTTGTTCAATTAAGTTATTCAAATATTATATTTTTCTCACCAATCAAATCAAACGACATTAACAATAAATTTAAAAATCAAAATATTGCATTTTTTCAATTTTTAGAATTTTAAAATCTACTAGGGATAAATGAATTGTCAATACTCTGTTGAATTTAAAATTTGTAATTTTCTTAATTGTCTCCTTTGCCTCAATGCAATTTGAAATGATTTATAGAATTCTTGTCTTCAGACAAATTACTTAAGAAAAAGGAAAAGCAATGGATTCTAATAAGGTGGTTCCCCACTCCTATCTAGGGATGTATGCTTTAGACAACCTTAAAACTTGAGATTGTTATTTATAATATTCATCCACTAAAGATTCTTTTATGCAATTGAGTCCATTACTTGTATTTTTGTTCAATTAACATATTCAAATGTTATATTTTTCACATAGTATATTTTTCTCACTAATTAAATCAAACGACATTAACAATAAATTTAAAAATGAAAATATTTCAATTTTTCAATTTTTAGAATTTTAAAATCTATTAGGGATAAATGAATTGTCAATACTCTATTGAATTTAAATTTTACAATTTTCTAAATTGCCTCTTTTGCCTCTATACAATTTGAAATAATTTATATAATCTTTAGGCAAATTATTTAAGAAAAAACAAGAGCAATGGACTGTAATAGGAAGCTTCTACACTCCCTTTAAGGATATATGCATAACATAACATTGAAACTTGGGATTGTTGTTCATAATATTCATCCACTAAAGTGTATTTTATGCAATTGAATCCACTACTTGTAATTTTGTTCAATTAAGATATTCAAATATTGTATTTTTCTCACTAATCAAATCAAACGACATTAACAACAAATTTAAAAATCAAAATATTGCATTTTTGCAATTTTTAGAATTTTAAAATCTGTTAGGGACAAATAAATTCTTAATAATCTGTTGAATTTAAATTTTGAAATTTTCTTAATTGTCTCTTTTGCCTTAATGCAGTTTGAAATGATTTATAGAATTATTGTCTTCAGACAAATTAGTTAAGAAAAAGGAAAAAGAATGGACTCTAATAAGATGGTTCCCCACTCTCATATAGGGATATATGCTTCACATAACCTTGAAACTTGAGATTACTATTTATAATATTCATCTACTAAAGTGTCTTTTATGCAATTAAGTCCATTACTTGTATTTTTGGTCAATTAACATATTCAAATATTATGTTTTCACATATTATATTTTTCTCACCCATTAAATCAAATGACATTAACAATAAATTGAAAAATCAAAATATTTCAATTTTGCAATTTTTTAAATTTTAAAATCTACTATGGATAAGTAAATTTTCAATACTCTATTCAATTTAAATTTTGCACTATTCTAAATTGCCTCCTTTGTCTCGATGTAATTTGAAATAATTCATATATTCTTCAAACAAATTACTTAAGAAAATGCAAAAGCATTAGACTGTAGTAAAAAGGTTATACACTCAAATATAGAGATATATGCTTAACACAACATTGAAACTTGGGATTGCTATTTATAATATTCATCCACCAAATTGTATTTTATGCAATTGAGTCCATTACTTGAATTTTTTTTCAATTAAGATATTTAAATATTGTATTTTTCGCACCAACCAAATCAAACGACATTAACAATAAATGTAAAAATCAAAATATTGCATTTTTGGAATTTTTAGAATTTTAAAATTTGTTAGGGATAAATGAATTGTCAATACTCTATTGAATTTAAATTTTGCAATTATCTTAATTGTCTAATTTGCCTCAATGCAATTTGAAATGATTTATAGAATTCTTGTCTTTAGACAAATTATTTAAGAAAAAGGAAAAGCAATGGACTTTAATAAAATGCTTTCGCACTTCCATATAGGGATATATGCTTTATAGAATTTTGAAACTTGGGATTGCTATTTATAATATTCATCCACTAAAGTGTCTTTTATGCAATTCGGTCCATTACTTGTATTTATGTTCAATTAACATATTAAAATATTATATTTTTCACCTATTATATTTTCTCACCACTTAAAACAAACGACATTAACAATAAATTTAAAAATTAAAATATTTCAATTTTGCAATTTTTAGAAATTTACAATCTACCAAGGATAAATGAATTGTCAATACTCTCGTGAAGTTAAATTTTGCAATTTTCTAAATTGTGTCCTTTGCCTCAACGCAATTTGGAATGATTTATATAATCTTCAGGCAAATTACTTAAAAAAAAAAAATAAAAGCAATGGACTATAATAAGAAGGTTTTACACCCTTATCTAGGGATATATGCTTAACAAAACATTGAAACTTAGGATTGCTATTTATAATATTTATCCACTAAAGTGTTTTTTATGCAATTGAGTCCATTACTTGTAATTTTGTTCAATTAACTTATTCAAATCTTGTATTTTTCTCTCCAATTAAATCAAACAACATTAACACCAAATTTAAAAATCAAAATATTGCACTTTTGCAATTTTTAGAATTTAAAAATCTGCTAGAGATAAATAAATTGTCAATAATCTGTTGAATTTAAATTTTGAAAATTTATTATTTGTCTCTTTTGCCTCAATGCAATTTGAAATGATTTATAGAATTCTTGTCTCCAGAAAAATTAGTTAAGAAAATGGAAAAGGAATGAACTCTAATAAAATGGTTCCACGCTTCCATCTAGGGATCTAATAAAATGGTTCCACGCTTCCATCTAGGGATATATGCTTCACACAACCTTGAAATTTGATATTGCTATTTATAATATTCATCCACTAAAGTGTTGTTTATGCAATTGAGTCCATTACTTGTATTTTTCTTCAATTAACATATTCAAATATTATATTTTTCTCACCAATCAAGTCAAATGATATTAACAATAAATTTAAAAATCAAAATATTGCATTTTTGGAATTTTTAGAATTTTAAAATCTAGTAGGCATAAATGAATTTTTAATACTTTATTGAAGTTAAAATTTGCAATTTTCTGAATTGTGTCCTTTGACTCAACGTAATTTGAAATGATTTATATAATTTTCAGGCAAATTACTTAAGAAAAAGTAAAAGCAATAAACTATAATAAGAAGATTCTGCACTCCTATCTAGAGATACATACTTAACACAACATTGAAACTTGGGTTTCCTTTATATAATCTTAAGGCAAATTACTTAAGAAAAAGCAAAAGTAATAGACTGTCATAAGAAGATTCTGCACTCCCATCTAAAGATACATACTTAATACAACATTGAAACTTGAGTTTCCTTTATATACTCTGAAGGCAAATTATTTAAGAAAAAGCAAAAGCAATTGACTGTAATAAGAAGGCTCTACACTCCCATCTAGGGATATATACTTAACATAACATTGAAACTTAGGACTACTATTTATAATATTCATCCACTAAAGTGTATTTTATGCAATTGAGTCCATTACTTATATTTTTATTCAATCAACATATTCAAATGTTATATTTTTCACATATTATATTTTTCTCACCAATTAAATCAAATGACATTAACAATAAATTTAAAAATCAAAATATTCCAATTTTACAATTTTTTGCATTTTAAAATCTATTAAGGATAAGTGAATTGTCAAAATTTGTTGAATTTAAATTTTGTAATTTTCTAAATTGTCTCCTTTGCCTCAATGCAATTTGAAATGATTTATATAATCTTCAGCAAAAATACTTAAGAAAAAGAAACAGTAATAGACTGTAATAAGAAGATTGTGTACTTCTGTTTAGGGATATATGCTTAACATAACAATGAAACCTAGGATTGATATTTATAATATTCATCCACTAAAGTGTCTTTTATGCAATTGAGTCCATTACTTATATTTTTGTTCAATTGACACATTCAAATATTATATTTTTCACATATCATATTTTTCTCACCAATTAAATCAAACGACATTAACAATAAATTTAAAAATCAAAATATTTCAATTTTGCACTTTTTTGAATTTTAAAATCTGTTAAGGATAAGTGAATTGTCAAAACTCTGTTGAATTTTAATTTTTCAATTTTCTAAATTGTCTCCTTTGCCTCAACATAATTTGAAATGATTTATATAATTTTCAGACAAATTACTTAACAAAAAGCAACAGCAATGGACTGTAATAAGAAGGTTCTATACTTTTATCTAGGGATATATGCTTAACACAACAATGAAACTTGGGATTGCTACTTATAATATTCATCTACTAAAGTGTATTTTATGCAATTGAGTTCATTATTTGTATTTTTGTTCAATTAACATATTCAGATATTGTATTTTTCTCAATAATCAAATCACACAATATTAACAATAAATTTAAAAATCAAAATATATCATTTTTGCAATTTTTAGAATTTTAAAATCTGCTAAGGATAAATGAGTTGTCAATACTCTGTTGAATTTAAATTTTGCAATTTGAAATGATTTATACAATTCTTGTCTTCAAACAAATTACTTAAGAAAAATGAAAAGCAATGGACTCTAATAAGATGGTTTTGCACTCTCATCTCGGAATATATGCTTCACACAACCTTGAAACTTGAGATTGTTATTTATAATATTCATCCACTAAAGCATTTTTTATGCAATTGAGTACATTACTTGTATTTTTGTTCAATTAACATATTCAATTATTATATTTTCCACATATTATATTTTTCCCACCAATTAAATTAAACGACATTAACATTAAATTTTTTAAATTGTCTTCTTTGCCACAACGCAATTTGAAATGATTTATATAATCTTCAACCAAAATACTTAAGAAAAAGTAAAAACAATGGATTGTAATAAGAAGGTTCTGCACTCCCATCTTGGAATATATGCTTAATACAACATTGAAACTTGCGATTACTATTTATAATATTCATCCACTAAAGTGTATTTTATGTGATTATATCCATTACTTGTTTTTTTGCTCAATTAATATATTCAAATATTATATTTTTCACATATTATATTTCTCTCACAAATTAAATCAAACAACATTAACAATAAATTTCAAAATCAAAATATTTCAATTTTGTAATTTTAAGGATTTTAAAATCAGCTAAAGATAAGTGAATTGTCAATACTATGTTGAATTTAAATTTTGCAATTTTCTGAATTGTGTCCTTTCCCTCAATGCAATTTGAAATGATTTATAAAATTCTTGTCTTCACACAACCTTGAAACTTGAGATTGCCATTTATAATATTCATCTACTAAAGTGTCTTTTATGCAATTGAGTCCCTTACTTGTATTTTTGTGCAATTAACATATTCAAATATTATATTTTTTACATATTACATTTTTCTCACCACTTAAATCAAACGACATTAACAATAAATTTAAAAATCAAAATATTTCAATTTTTCAATTTTTAGAATTTTAAAATCTAGGAGGGATACATAAATTGTCAATACTTTGTTGAATTTAAATTTTGCAATTTTCTAAATTGTCTCCTTTGGCTCAACGTAATTTGAAATAATTTATATAATTTTTAGGCAAATTAGTTAAGAAAAAGTAAAAGCAATGGACTATAATAAGAAGGTTCTGCACTCCCATCTAAGGATATATGTTTAACACAATATTGAAACTTGGGATTGCTATTTATAATATTTATCCACTAAAGTGTATTTTATGCAATTGAGTCCATTACTTGTATTTTTGTTCAATTGACATATTTAAATGTTATATTTTTCACATATTATATTTTTCTCATCAATTAAATCAAACGACATTAACAATAAATATAAAAATTAAAATATTTCAATTTTGAAACTTTTAGAATTTTAAAATCTGCTAAGGATAATTTAATTGTCAATACTCTATTGAATTTAAAATTTTCAATTTTTGAAATTGCCTTCCTTGTCCCAACGCAATTTGAAATGATTTATATAATTTTCAAGCAAATCACTTAAGAAAAAGTAAGAATAATGGACTGTTATAAGAAGGTTCTGCACTCCCATATAGGAATATCTACTTAACCCAACATTGAAACTTGGAATTCCTATTTATAATATAAATCTACTAAAGTGTATTTTATACAATTGAATCCATTACTTGTATTTTTGTTCAATTAATTGATTCAAATCTTATATGTTTCTCAGCAATCAAATCAAACAACATTAACAGCAAATTTAAAAATCAAAATATTGCATTTTTGCAATTTTTAGAATTATAAAATCTGCTAGGAATAATGAATTGTCAATACTCTGTTGAATTAAACTTTTGCAATTTTCTAAATTGTCTCATTTGCCTTATTGTAATTTGAAATGATTTATATAATCTTTAGGCAAATTACTTAAGAAAAAGGAAAAGCAATGAACTATAATAAAAAGGTTCTGCACTCCCATATAGGGATATATGCTTAACACAACATTGTACCTTGGGATTGTTATTTATAATATTCATCCACTAAAGTGTCTTTTATGCAATTAAGTCCATTACTTGTGTTTTCATTCAATTAATATATTCAAATATTATATTTTTCACACCAATTAGATCAAACGACATTAACAATAAATATAAAAATCAAAATATTTCAATTTTGCAATATTTAGAATTTTAAAATCTAATAGGGATAACTGAATTGTCAATACTCTGTTGAATTTAAAGTTTTCAATTTTTTAAATTGTCTCCTTTGCCCCAATGCAATTTGAAATGATTTATACAATTTTCAGGCAAATCACTTAAGAAAAAGCAAGAGTAATGGATCCATTTAGGGATATATGTTTAACCCAACATTGAAACTTGGGATTCCAATTTATAATATTCATCCACTAAAGTGTATTTTATGCAATGGAGTCCATTACTTGTATTTTTGTTCAATTAACTTATTCAAATATTGTATTTTTCTGACCAATCAAATCAAACGACTTTAACAACAAATTTAAAAATCAAAATATTGCATTTTGGCAATTTTTAGAATTTTAAAATCTGCTAGGGATAAATAAATTATCAATAATCTGTTGAATTTAAATTTTTTAATTTTCTTAATTGTCTCCTTTGCCTCAATACAATTTTAAATGATTTATAAAATTCCTGTCTTCAGACAAATTATTTAAGAAAAAAGGAAAAGCAATGGACTCTAATAAGATTGTTCCGCACTCCCATCTAGGGATATATGCTTCACACAACCTTGAAACTTGAGATTGTTATTTATAATATTCATCCACTAAAGTGTCTTTTATGCAATTGATTCCATTACTTGTATTTTTGTTCAATTAACTTATTCAAATATTATAGTTTTCACATATTATATTTTTCTCACCGATCAAATCAAACGATATTAGCAATAAACTTAAAAATCAAAATATTCTATTTTTGCAAATTTCAGAAAAAGCAATGGATTGTAACAAGAAAGTTTTGCACTCCCATTTAGGGATATATGTTTAACACAACATTGAAACTTAGGAGTGTTATTTATAATATTCATCCACTTAATTGTATTTTATGCAATTGAGTCGATTACTTGTATTTTTGTTCAATTAACATATTTAAATATTGTATTTTTCTCACCAATTAAATCAAACGACATTAACAACAAATTGAAAAATCAAAATATTTCATTTTTGCAATTTTTAGAATTTTAAAATCTGCTAGGGACAAATAAATTGTAAATAATCTATTAAAATTAAATTTTGCAATTTTCTTAATTGTCTCCTTTGCCTCAATGCAATTTGAAATGATTTATAGAATTCTTGCCTTCAGACAAATTACTTAAGAAAAAGGAAAAGCAATGGACTCTAATAACATGGTTCCCCAATCCTATCTAAGGATATATACTTTACTCAACCTTGAAACTTAACATTGCTATTTATAATATTCTTCCACTAAAGTGTCTTTTATGCAATTGAGTCTATTACTTGTATTTTTGTTCAATTAACATATTCAAATATTGTATTTTTAGAATTTTAAAATTTGCTAGGCATAAAAAATTGTCAATGTTCTGTTGAATTTAAGTTTTGAAATTTTCTTAATTGTCTCTTTTACCTTAATGCAATTTGAAATGATTTATAGAATACTTGTCTTCAAACAAATTACTAAAGAAAAAGCAAACGCAATTGACTCTATTAAGAAGGTTCTCCACTCCCATCTAAAATATATGTTTAACACAACATTGAAACTTGGGATTGCTAGTTATAATATTTATCCACTAAAGTATATTTTATACAATTGAGTACATTAGTTGTATTTCTGTTCAACTAACATATTCAATTGTTATATTTTTCTCACCAACCAAATTAAACAACATTAACAATAAATTTAAAAATTAAAATACTTCATTTTTGCAATCTTTACAATTTTAAAATCTATTAAGGATAAATGCTTTGTCAATAATCTGTTGAATTTAAATTTTGCAATTTTCTCAATTATCACATTTGCCTCAATACAATTTGTAATGATTTATATAATTCTTGTCTTCAAACAATTACTTAAGAAAAAGCAAAACAATTGGCTCTAATAAGAAGGTTCCTCTCCCCCATCTAGGGATATGTGCTTAACACAACATTGAAACTTGGGATTGCTATTTATAATTTTCATCCACTAATGTTTATTTTATGCAATTGAGTCCATTACTTGTATTTTTGTTCAATTAGCTTATTCAAATATTATATTTTGCTCACTAATCAAATCAAACGACATTAACAACAAATTTAGAAATCAAAATAAAATATTACATTTTTGCAATTTTTAGAATTTTAAAATCTGCTAGAGATAAATAAATTGACAATAATCTATAGAATTTAAAATTTGCAATTTTCTTAATTGTCTCCTTTGCCTTAATGGAATTTGAAATGTTTTATAGAATTCTTGTCTTCAAACAAATTATTTAAGAAAAAGGAAAAGTAATGGACTCAAATAAGATGGTTCCCCACTCCCATCTACACATATATGCTTTACACAACCTTAAAACTTGAGATTGTTATTAACTTGTATTTTTGTTCAATTAACATAATCAAATATTGTATTTTTTAGAACTTTAAAATTTACAAAGGATAAATAAATTGTCAATAGTCTGTTGAATTTAAATTTTGAAAATTTCTTAATTGTCTCCATTGCCTCAATTCAATTTGAAATGATTTATAGAATACTTGTATTCGAGCAAATTATTACAGAAAAAGCAAATGCAATTGACTCTAATAAGAAGGTTCCCCACCCCCATCTAAGATATATGTTTAACACAATATTGAAACTTGGGATTGCTAGTTATAATATTTATCCACAAAAGTACATTCTATACAATTGAGTCCATTAGTTGTATTTTTGTTCAATTAACATATTCAAATGTTATATTTTTCTCACTAATCAAATTAAACAACATTAACACTAAATTTAAAAATCAAAATATTGCATTTTTGCAACTTTTAGAATTTTAAAATCTGCTAAGAATATATACATTATCAATAATCTGTTGAATTTAAAATTTTCGATTTTCTTAATTATCATGTTTTCCTCAATGCAATTTGTAAGGATTTATATAATTCTTATCTTTAAACAATTACTTAAGAAAAAGCAAAAGCAATTGGCTCTAATAAGAAGGTTCCTCTCTCCAATCTAGGGATATATGCTTGACACAACATTGAAATTTAGGATTGTTATTTATAATATTCATCTACTAAAGTGTATTTTATGCAATTGAGTCCATTACTTGTATTTTTGTTTAATTAACTTATTCAAATATTGTATCTTGCTCACCAATCAAATCAAATGACATTAACAACAAATTTTAAAATCAAAATATTACATTTTTGCAATTTTTGGAATTTTAAAATCTGGTAGAAATAAATAAATTTTCAATAGTCTATAGAATTTAAATTTTGCAATTTTCTTAATTGTCTCCTTTGCCTCAATGGAATTTGAAATGATTTATACAATTCTTGTCTTCACCCACTCCCATCTAGGGAGATATGCTTTACAAAACCTTGAAACTTGAGATTGCTATTTATAATATTCATCCACTAAAGTGTTTTTCATGTAATTGAGTCCATTACTTGTATTTTTGCTCAATTAACAAATTCAAATATTATATTTTTCACATATTATATTTTTCTTAGCAATTAAATCAAACAACATTAACAATAAATTTAAATATCAAAATATTTCAATTTTGCAATTTTTTGAATTTTAAAATCTGCTAGGGATAAATGATTTGTCAATACTCTGTTGAATTTAAATTTTGAAATTTTCTAAATTTTCTCCTTTGCCTCAACGCAAATTGAAATCATTTATATAATTTTCAGGCAAATTATTTTAAAAAAAGCAAAAGCAATGGACTGTAAAATGAAGGTTATGCACTCCCATCTAGGGATATATGCGTAACACAATAGTGTAGCTTGGAAATGCTAGTTATAATATTCATCCACTAAAGTGTATTTTATGCAATTGAGTCCATTACTTGTGTTTTTGTCCAATTAACATGTTTAAATATTGTATTTCTCTCACCAATCAAATCAAATGACTTCAACAATAAATTTAAAAATCAAAATATTGCATGCTTGCAATTTTTAGAATTTTAAAATCTGCTAAGGATAAATAAATTCTCAATAATCTATTGAATTTAAATTTTGCAATTTTCTTAATCCTCTCCTTTGGTTCAATGCAATTTGAAATGATTTATAAAATTCCTGTTTTCAAACAAATTACATAAGAAAAAGGAAAAGCAATGGACTCTCATAAGATGATTCTGCACTTCCATCTAGGGATATATACTTCACACAACATTGAAACTTGAGTTTGCTATTTATAATATTCATCCACTAAAATGTCTTTTATGCAATTGAGTCCATTACTTGTATTTTTGCTCAATTAACAAATTCAAATATTATATTTTTCACATATTATATTTTTCTCACCAATTAAATCAAACGACATTAATAATAAATATAAAAATGAAAATATTTCAATTTTGCAATTTTTAGAATTTTAAAATTTGTTAGGGATAAGTGAATTGTCAATACTCTATGGAAATTAAATTTTGCAATTTTTTGAATTGTCTCTTTTGCCTCAACACAATTTGAAATGATTTATATAATCTTCAGGCAAATTACTTATGAAAAAGCAAAAGCGATTGACTATAATAAGAAGGTTTTGCACTCCCATCTTGGGATATATGCTTAACACAACATTAAAACTTGAGATTGCTATTTATATTATTCATCCACTAATGTGCATTTTATACAATTGAGTCCATTACTTGTATTTTTGATTAACTTCTTAAAATATTGCATTTTTCTCACCAATCATATCTAACAACATTAACAGCAAATTCAAAAATCAAAATATTGCATTTTTGCAATTTTTACAATTTTAAAATCTATTAGGGATATATAAATTGTCAATAATTTACAAAATTAAAATTTTGCAATTTTCTTATTTTTCTCCTTTGCCTCAATGCAATTTGAAATGATTTCCAGAATTCTTCTCTTCAAACAAATTACTTAAGAAAAAGGAAAAGCAATGGACTCAAATAAGATGGTTCCCCACTCCCATCTAGGGACATATGCTTCACTCAACTTTGAAACTTGAGATTGCTATTTATAATATTCATCCACTAAAGTGTCTTTTATGCAATTGAGTCCATTACTTATATTTTTCTTCAATTAAGATATTCAAATATTATATTTTTCACATATTATATTTTTCTCACTAATTAAATCAAACGACATTAACAATAAATTTAAAGATCAAAATATTTCAATTTTGCAATTTTTAGAATTTTAAAATCTACTTGAGATAATTGTATTTAAATTTTGCAATATTCTTATTTGTCTCCCTTGCCTTAACGCAATTTGAAACGATTTATATAATATTTAGGCAAATTACTTAAGAAAAAGTAAAAGTAATGAACTGTAAGAAAAAGGTTCTGCACTCCCATCTTGAGATATATGCATAACATAACATTGAATCTTAGGATTGCAAGTTATAATATTCATCCACTAAAGTGTATTTTATACAATTGGGTTCATTACTTATATTTTTGCTCAATTAACATATTCAAATATTATATTTTTCACATATTATATTTTTTTCACCAATTAAATCAAACAACATTAACAATAAATTTAAAAATCAAAATATTTCAATTTTGCAATTTTTTGAATTTTAAAATTTGCTAGGGATAAATGAATTGTCAATACTCTGTTGAATTTAAATTTTACAATATTCTGAATTATCTCCTTTGCCTCAATGCAATTTGAAATGATTTATATAATTTTCAGGCAAATTACTTAAGACAAAACAAAAGTAATGGACTATAACAAGAAGGTTTTGCACTCCAATTTAGGGATATATGCTTAACACAACATTGAAACGTGGGATTGCTATTTATAATATTCATCCACTAAAGTATATTTTATGCAATTGAGTCCATTACTTGTATTTTTGTTCAATTAACTTGTTCAAATATTGTATTTTTCTCACCAATCAAATCAAACGACATTAACAATACATTTTAAAAAGAAAATATTGCACTTTTAAAATTTTTAGAATTTTAAAATTTGCTAGGGATAAATGAATTATCAATACTCTGTTGAATTTAAATTTTACAATTTTCTAAATTGTCTCGTTTGTCTCGATGCAATTTGAAATGATTTATATAATTCTTATCTTCAGACAAATTACTTAAGAAAAAGAAAAAGCAATGAATTCAAATAAGATGGTTCCCCACTGCCATTTAGGGATATATGCTTCACACAATTTTGAAACTTCAGATTGCTATTTATAATATTCATCCACTAAAGTCTCTTTTATGCAATTTGGTCCATTAATTGTATTTTTGTTCAATTAAAATATTCAAATATTATATTTTTCACATATTGTATTTTTCTCACCAATTAAATCAAACGACATTAACAATAAATTTAAAGATCAAAATATTTCAATTTTCCAATTTTTAGAATTTTAAATTCTACTAGGGAAAAATGAATTGTCAATGCTCTGTTGAATTTAAATTTTTCAATTTTCTAAATTGTCTCCTTTGTCTCAACTCAATTTGAAATGATTTATATAATCTTCTAGCAAATTACTTAGGAAAAAGCAAAAGCAATGGATTGCAACAAGAAGGTTCTGCACTCCCATCTAGGGATATATGCTTATCAAAACATTGAAAGTTGGGATTGCTATTTATAATATTCATCCACTAACGTGCATTTTATGTAGTTGAGTCCATTACTTGTATTTTTGTTCAATTAACTTCTTAAAAATATTGCATTTTTCCCACTCATCAAATCTAACAACATTAACAACAAATTTAAAAATCAAAATATTACATTTTTGCAATTTGTAGAATTTTAAAATCTATTAAGGATAAATAAATTGTCAAAAATCTGCATAATTATAATTTTGCAATTTTCTTATTTGTCTCCTTTGCCTCAATGCAATTTGAAATGATTTATAGAATTATTGTTTTCAGACAAATTTTTAAAGAAAAAGGAAAAGCAATGAACTCAAATAAGATGGTTCCCCATTCCCATTTGGGGATATATGCTTCACACAACTTTGAAACTTGGGATTGCTATTGATAATATTCATCCACAAAAGTCTCTTTTATCCAATTGAGTCCATTACTTGGATTTTTGTTCAATTAACATTTCCAAATATTATATTTTTCTCATATTATATTTTTCTCACCAATTAAATCAAACGACATCAATAATAAATTTAAAAATCAACATATTTCACTTTTGCAATTTTTAGAATTTTAAAATCTGCCAGGGATAAATGAATTGTCAATACTCTGTTGATTTTAAATTTTCCAATTTTAAGAATTTTTTCCTTTGCCTTAATGCAAATTCAAATGATTTATATAATTTTCAAGCAAATAAAAAGGTAAAAACAATGGACTGTAATAAGAAGGTTCTGCATTCCCATCTAGGGATATATGCATAATACAACATTGAATCTTGGGATTGCAAGTTATAATATTATATTTTTCTCACCAATTAAATCAAATGACATTAACAATAAATTTAAAAATCAAAATATTGCTTTTTTGCAATTTTTAGAATTTTAAAATTTACTAGGGATAAATGAATTGTCAATACAATGTTTAATTTTACTTTTGCAATTTTTTGAATTGTCTCCTTTGCCTCAACACAATTTGAAATAATTTATATAATTTTCAGGCAGATTACTTAAGAAAAAGCAAAAGCAATGGACTATTATTAGAAGGTTCTGCTCTCCTATCTAGGGATATATGCTTCACATAACCTTGAAACTTGAGATTGCTATTTATAATATTCATTCTCGAAAGTGTATTTTATGCAATTGAGTCTATTACTTGTATTTTTGTTCAATTAACATATTCAAATATTATATTTTTTACATATTATATTTTTCTCACCAATTAAATCAAACGACATTAATAATAAATTAAAAAATCAAAATATTTCGATTTTGCAATTTTTAGGATTTTAAAATCTGCTAGGGATAAGTGAATTGTCAATACTCTGTTGAATTTAAATTTTGCAATTTTCTGAATTGTCTTCTTTCCCTCAACGCAATTTGAAATGATTAATATAATTTTCAGGCAAATTACTTAAGAAAAAGCAAAAGCAATGAACTGTAACAAGAAGATTCTATACTCCTATCTAGGGATATATGTTTAACACAACATTGAAATTTGAGATTGCTATTTATAATATTCATCCACTAAAGTGTATTTTATTCAATTGAGTCTGTTACTTGTATTTTTGTTCAATTAACTTATTCAAATATTCTATTTTTCTCACCAATCAAATCAAACAACATTAACAACAAAATTAAAAATCAAAATATTGCATTTTTGCAACTTTTAGAATTTAAAAATCTGTTTGGGATAAACAAATTGCCAACAATTTGTTGAATTTAAATTTTGCAATTTTCTTAATTGTCTCCTTTGCCTCAATGGAATTTGAAATGATTTATAGAATTCTTACTTTCAAACAAATTACTTAAGAAAAAGGAAAAGCAATGGACTTTAATAAGATGGTTCCCCACTCCCACCTAGGGGTATATGCTTTACACAACATTGAAACTTGACATTGCTATTTATAATATTCATCAACTAAAGTGTATTTTATTCAATTGAGTCCATTACTTATATTTCTGTTCAATCAACTTATTCAAATATTGTATTTTTCTCACCAATAACAACAAAATTAAAAATCAAAATATTGCATTTTTGCAACTATTAAAATTTTAAAATCTGTTTGGAATAAACAAATTGCCAATAATCTGTTAAATTTAAATTTTTCAATTTTCTTAATTGTCGCCTTTGCCTCAATGGAATTTGAAATGATTTATAGAATTCTTGTTTTAAGACAAATTACTTGAGAAAAAGGAAAAGCATGGATTCTAATAAGATGATTCCCCACTCCCATCTGAGGATATATGCTTTACACAATCTTGAAACTTGACATTTCTATTTATAATATTCTTCCACTAAAGTGTCTTTTATGCAATTGAGTTCATTACTTGTATTTTTGCTCAATTAACAAATTCAAATATTGTATTTTTAGAATTTTAAAATTTACTAGGCATAAATAAATTGTCAATATTCTATTGAATATAAATTTTAAGATTTTCTTAATTGTCCCTTTTGCCTCAATGCAATTTGAAATGATTTATAGAATACTTGTCTTCAAACATATTACTAAAGAAAAAGAAAAAGCAATTAACTCTAATAAGAAGGTTTCCCACTCCCATCTAAGATACATGTTTAACACAACATTGAAACTTGGGATTGTTAGTTATAATATTTATCCACTAAAGTATATTTTATACAATTGATTCCATTAGTTGTATTTTTGTTCAACTAACATATTCAATTGTTATATTTTTCTCACCAACCAAATTAAACGACATTAATAATAAATTTAAAAATCAAAATACTGTTGAATTTAAATTTTGCAATTTTCTTATTTATCACATTTGCCTCAATACAATTTGTAATGATTTATATAATTGTTGTCTTCAAACAATTACTTAAGAAAAAGCAAAAGCAATT
Source organism: Bruguiera hainesii (assembly GCA_023213295.1). Lineage (NCBI taxonomy): Eukaryota > Viridiplantae > Streptophyta > Magnoliopsida > Malpighiales > Rhizophoraceae > Bruguiera > Bruguiera hainesii. The sequence continues at coordinate 253,371 of JAHOYR010005910.1, read as the reverse complement.
AGCTCTAATAAGAAGGTTCCTCTCCCCCATCTAGGGATATGTGCTTAATACAACATTGAAGCTTGGGATTGTTATTTATAATATTCATCCACTAATGTGTATTTTATGCAATTGAGTCCATTACTTGTATTTTTGTTCAATTAACTTATTCAATATTATATCTTGCTCACCAATCAAATCAAACGACATTAATAACAAATTTACAAATCAAAATATTACCTTTTTGCAATTTTTAGAATTTTAACATCTGCTAGCGATAAATAAATTGTTAATAATCTATAGAATTTAAATTTTTCAATTTTCTTAATTTTCTCCTTTGCCTCAATGAAATTTGAAATTATTTATAGAATTCTTGTATTCAGACAAATTATTGAAGAAAAAGGAAAAGTAATGGACTCAAATAAGATGGTTCCCCACTCCCATCTACGTATATATGCTTTACATAACCTTGAAACTTGAGATTGATATTTATAATATTCTTCCACTAAAGTGTCTTTTATGCAATTGAGTCCATTACTTGTATTTTTGCTCAATTAACATATTCAAATATTGTATTTTTAGAAATTTAAAATTTGCTAGGCATAAAAAAATTGTCAATATTCTGTTGAATGTAAATTTTGAGATTTTCTTAATTGTCTCTTTTGCCTCAATGCAATTTGAAATGATTTATAGAATACTTGTCTTCAAACAAATTACTAAAGAAAAAGCAAAAGCAATTAACTCTAATAAGAAGGTTTCCCACTCCCATCTAAGATATATGTTTAATACAACATTGAAACTTGGGATTGCTAGTTATAATATTTATCCACTAAAATATATTTTATACAATTGAGTCCATTAGTTGTATTCTTGTTCAACTAACATATTCAAATGTTATATTTTTCTCACCAATTAAATAAAATGACATTAACACTAAATTTAAAAATCAAAATATTGCATTTTTGCAAGTTTTAAAATTTTAAAATTTGCTAAGGATAAATGCATTGTCAATAATCTGTTGAATTTAAATTTTGCAATTTTCTTAATTATCATGTTTGCCTCAATACAATTTGTAATGATTTATATAATTGTTGTCTTCAAACAATTACTTAAGAAAAAACAAAAGCAATTGGCTCTAATAAGAAGGTTCCTCTCTCCCATCTAAGGATATGTGCTTAATATAACATTGAAACTTGGGATTGCTATTTATAATATTCATCCACTAAAGTGTATTTTATGCAATTGAATCCATTACTTGTATTTTTGTTCAATTAACTTATTCAAATATTGTCTTGCTCACCAATCAAATCGAACGACATTAACAACAAATTTAAAAATCAAAATATTGCATTTTTGCAATTTTTAGAATTTTAAAATCTCATAAAATAAATAAATTTTCAATAATCTATAAAATTTAAATTTTGCAATTTTCTTAATTCTCACCTTTGCCTCAATGGAATTTGAAATGATTTATAGAATTCTTGTCTCCAGACAAATTATTTAAGAAAAATGAAAAGTAATGGACTCAAATAAGATGATTTCTCACTCCCATCTATGGATATATGCTTTACAAAACCATGAAACTTGACATTGCTACTTATAATATTCTTGCACTAAAGTGTGTTTTATGCAATTGAGTCCATTACTTATATTTTTGTTCAACGAATATATTCAAATATTGTATTTTTAGAATTTTAAATTTTGCTAGGCATAAATAAATAGTCAATATTCTTTTGAATTTAAATTTTGAAATTTTCTTAATTGTCTCCTTTGCCTCACCTTTGCCTCAATGCAATATGAAATGATTTATAGAATACTTGTCTTCAAACAAATTACTAAAGAAAAAGGAAAAGCAATTGACTCTAATAAGAAAGATCGCCACTCTTATCTAAGATATATGTTTAACACCACATTGAAACTTAGGATTGCTAGTTATAAGAATTACCCACTAAAGTATAATTTAAACTGAGTCCATTAGTTGTACTTTTATTCAACTAACATATTCAAAAGTTATATTTTTCTCACCAATCAAATTAAACGACATTAAAAATAAATTTAAAAATCAAAATACTACATTTTTGCAACTTTTAGAATTTTAAAATCTGCTAAGGATAAATGCATTGTAAATAATCTGTTGAATTTAAATTTTGCAATTTTCTTAATTATCATGTTTTCCTTAATGCAATTTGTAAGGATTTATATAATTCTTGTCTTCAAACAATTACTTAAGAAAAAGCAAAAGCAATTGGCTCTAATAAGAAAGTTCCTCTCTCCCATCTAGGGATATGTGCTTAACACAACATTGAAACTTGAGATTGCTATTTATAATATTCATCTACTAAAGTGTATTTTATGCAATTGAGTCTATTACTTGTATTTTTGTTCAATTAACTTATTCAAATATTGTATCTTGCTCACCAATTAAATCAAACGACATTAATAACAAATTTAAAAATCAAAATATTGCATTTTTGCAATTTTTAGAATTTTAAAATCTGGTAGAAAAAAATAAATTTTCAATAATCTATAGAATTTAAATTTTTCAATTTTTTTAAGTGTCTTCTTTGCCTTAATGGAATTTGAAATGATTTATAGAATTCTTGTCTTCAGGCAAATTATTTAAGAAAAAGGAAAAGTAATGGACTCAAATAAGATGGTTCCCCACTCCCATCTAGGGATATATGCTTTACACAACCTTGAAACTTGACATTGTTATTTATAATATTTTTCCACTAAAGTGTCTTTTATACAATTGAGTCCATTACTTGAATTTTTTTTCAATTAACATATTTAATTATTATATTTTTAAAATTTTAAAATTTGCTAGGTGTAAATAAATTGTCAATATTATGTTAAATTTAAAGTTTGAAATTTTCTTAATTGTCTCCTTTGCCTCAATGCAATTTGCAATGATTTATAGAATACTTGTCTTTAAACAAATTATTAAAGAAAAAGCAAAAGCAATTGACTCTAATAAGAAGGTTCCCCACTCTCATCTAAGATATATGTTTAACACGACATTGAAACTTGGAATTGATAGTTATAATATTTATCCACTAAAATATATTTTATACAATTGAGTCCATTAGTTGTACTTTTGTTCAACTAACATATTCAAATGTTATATTTTTCTCACCAATCAAATTAAACGATATTAATAAAAGCAAAAGCAATGTACTGTAAAATGAAGGTTATGCACTCCCATCTAGGGATATATGCTTAACACAATATTAAAGCTTGGAATTGCTATTTATAATATTAATCCACTAAAGTGTATTTTATGCAATTGAGTCCATTACTTGTGTTTTTGTTCAATTAACATATTCAAATATTGTATTTCTCTCACCAATCAAATCAAACGACTTCAACAACAAATTTAAAAATCAAAATATTGCATGTTTGCAATTTTTAGAATTTTAAAATCTACTAGGAATAAATATATTGTCAATAATTTGTTGAATTTAAATTTTGCAATTACATAAGAAAAAGGAAAAGCAATGGACTCTAATAAGATAATTCCGTACTCCCATTTAGGGATATATGCTTCACACAACACACAATATTGAAACTTGAGTTTGCTATTTATAATATTCATCCACTAAAGTGTCTTTTATGCAATTGAGTCCATTACTTGTATTTTTGCTCAATTAACATATTCAAATATTATATTTTTCACATATTATATTTTTGTCACCAATTAAATCAAATGACATTAATAATAATTATAAAAATCAAAATATTTTGATTTTGCAATTTTTATAATTTTAGAATCTACTAGGGATAAATGAATTGTCAATACTCTATAGAAATTAAATTTTGCAATTTTCTGAATTGTCTCTTTTGCATTAACGCAATTTGAAATGATTTATATAATCTTCAGACAAATTACTTAAGAAAAAACAAAAGCGATCGACTGTAATAAGAAGGTTCTGCACTCTCATCTTGGGATATATGCTTAACACAACATTGAAACTTGGGATTGTTATTTATAATGTTCATCCTCTAAAGTGTATTTTATGCAATTGAGTCTATTACTTGTATTTTTGTACAATTAACTTATTCAAATATTGTATTTTTCTCACCAATCAAATTAAACGAGATTAACAGTAAATTTAAAAATCAAAATATTGCATTTTTACAATTTATAGAATTTTAAAATCTGCTAGGGATAAATGAATTTTCAATATTCTGTTGAATTTAATTTTTGCAATTTTCTGAATTTTCTCCTTTGCCTTAATGCAATTTGAAATAATTTATATAATATTCAAGCAAATTTCCTAAGAAAAAGCAAAAGCGATGGATTGTAATAAGAAGGCTATGCACTCCCATCTAGGAATATATCCTTAACACAACATTGAAATTTGGGATTGTTATTTATAATATTCATCCACTAAAGTGTATTTTATGCAATTGAGTCCATCACTTCTATTTTTCCCACCAATCAAATCAAACAACATTAACAACAAATTTAATAATCAAAATATTGCATTTTTGCAATTTTTAGAATTTTAAAATCTGTTAGGGATAAACAAATTGTCAATAATCAGTTGAATTTAAATTTTTCAAATTTCTTAATTGTTTCCTCTGCCTCAATGTAATTTGAAATGATTTATAGAATCATTGCCTTTAGACAAATTACTTAAGAAAAAGGAAAACCAATGGACTCTAATAATATGGTTCTGCACTTCCATTTAGGGATATATGCTTCACACAATTTTGAAACTTGAGATTGATATTTATAATATTCATCCACTAAAATGTCTTTTATGCAATTGAGTCCATTACTTGTATTTTTGTTCAATTAACATATTCAAATATTATATTTTTCACATATTAAATTTTCCTCACCAACTAAATCAAACAACATTAACAAAAAATTTAAAGATCAAAATATTTCAATTTTTCAATTTTTAAAATTTTAAATTCTACTAAGGATAAATGAATTGTCAATACTCTATTGAATTTAAATTTTACAATTTTCTAAATTATCTCATTTGCCTCAACGCAATTTGAAATGATTTATATAATTATTGTCTTCAGACAAATTACTTAAGAAAAAGGAAAAACAATGGACTCAAATGTGATGGTTTCCCACTCTCATTTAGGGATATATGCTTCACACAATTTTGAAACTTGAGATTGCTATTCATAATATTCATCCTCTAAAGTCTCTTTTATGCAATTGAGTCCATTACTTGTATTTTTGTTCAATTAAAACATTCAAATATTATATTTTTTACATATTGTATTTTTCTCACATATTAAATCAAACGACATTAACAATAAATTTAAAGATCAAAATATTTCAATTTTCTAATTTTTAAAATTTTAAATTCTGCTAGGAATAAATGAATTATCAATGCTCTGTTGAATTTAAAATTTCCAATTTTCTGAATTGTCTCCTTTGCCTCAACTCAATTTGAAATGATTTATATAATCTTCTAGCAAATTACTTAAGAAAAAGCAGAAGCAATTGATTGCAACAAGAAGGTTCTGCACTCCCAACAAGAAGGTTCTGCACTCCCACCTAAGGATATATGCTTATCACAATATTAAAAGTTGGAATTGCTATTTATAATATTCATCCACTAACGTGCATTTTATGCAATTGAGTCCATTACTTGTATTTTTGTTCAATTAACTTCTTAAAATATTACATTTTTTCACACCAATCAAATCTAACGACATTAACAACAAATTTAAAAATCAAAATATTGCATTTTAGCAATTTTTAGAATTTTAAAATCTATTAGGGATAAATAAATTGTCAATAATCTGCAGAAATATAATTTTGCAATTTTCTTATTTGTCTCCTTTGCCTCAATGCAATTTGAAATGATTTATAGAATTATTGTCTTAAGACAAATTTTTTAAGAAAAAGGAAAAGCAATGGACACAAATAAGATGGTTCCCCATTCCCATATAGGAATATATGCTTCACACAACTTTGAAACTTGGGATTGCTATTGATAATATTCATCCACAAAAGTCTCTTTTATCCAATTGAGTCCATTACTTGGATTTTTGTTCAATTAACATATTCAAATATTATATTTTTCACATATTATGTTTCTCTCACCAATTAAATCAAACGACATTAATAATAAATTTAAAAATCAAAATATTTCACTTTTGCAATTTTTAAAATTTTAAAATCTGCTAGGGATAAATGAATTGTCAATACTCTGTTGATTTTAAATTTTCCAATTTTCTGAATTGTCTCATTTGCCTCAATGCAATTTGAAATGATTTATATAATTTTCAGGCAAATTACTTAAGAAAAAGTAGAAACAATCGACTGTAATAAGAAGGTCCCATCTAGGGATATATGCATAACACAACATTGAATCTTGGGATTGCAAGTTATAATATTCATCCACTAAAGCGTATTTTTTAGAATTTTAAAATCTGCTAAGTAGAAATGAATTGTCAATACTCTGTTGAATTTAAATTTTGCAAATTTCTTAATTCTCTCCTTTGCTTCAATGATATTTGAAATGATTTATAGAATTCTTGTCTTTAGACAAATTACTTAAGAAAAAGGAAAAGCAATGGACTCTAATAAGATGGTTCCTCACTCCCATCAAGGGATATATGATTCACACAACCTTGAAACTTGAGATTGCTATTTATAATATTCCTCTACTAAAGTGTCTTTTATGCAATTGAGTCCATTACTTGTATTTTTGTTCAATTAACATATTCAAATATTATATTTTTCTCACCAATTAAATCAACCAACATTAACAATAAATTTAAAAATCAAAATATTTTAATTTTTCAATTTTTCAAATTTTAAAATCTGGTAGGGATAAACGAATTGTCGATATTCTGTTAAATTTAAATTTTGCAATTTTCTAAATTGTCTCCATTGCCTTAATGCAATTTGATATGATTTATATAATTTTCAAGAAAATTACTGAAGAAAAAGCAAAAGTAATGGACTGTAATAAGAAACTTCTGCACTCTCATCTAAGGATATATGCTTAACACAACATTGAAACTTGAGATTGCTATTTATAATATTCATCCACTAAAGGGTATTTTATGCCATTGAGTCCATTACTTGTATTTTTGTTCAATTAACTTATTCAAATATTGTATTTTTCTCACCAATCAAATCAAACGACATTAAGAACAAATTTAAAAATCAAACTATTTTATTTTTGCAATTTTTAGAATTTTAAAATCTGCTAAGGGTAAATAAATTGTCAATAATCTGCTGAATTTAAAATTTTGAATTTTTCTTAATTCTCTCCTTTGCCTTAATGCAATTTGAAATGATTTATAGAATTCTTATTTTCAGAAAAATTACTTAAGAAAAAGGAAAAGCATTGGACTATAATAAGATGACTCTACACTCCCTTCTAGGGATATATGCCTAACACAACACTGACACTTGGAATAGCTATGTATAATATTCATCCACTAAAGCGTATTTTATGCAATTCAATCCATTACTTTAATTTTGTTCAATTAACTTATTCAAATATTGTATTTTTCTCACCAATCAAATTAAACGACATTAACAACAAATTTAAAAATTAAAATATTGTATTTTTGCAATTTTTAGAATTTTAAAATCTGCTAGGGACAAATAAATTGTGCATAATCTGTTGAATTTAAATTTTGCAATTTTCTTAATTCTCTCATTTGCCTCAATGTAATTTGAAATTATTTATAGAATTCTTGTCTTCAGACAAATTACTTAAGAAAAAGGAAAAGCAATAGACTCTAATAAGATGGTTCCGCACTTCCATCTAGGGATATATGCTTCACACAACCTTGAAACTTGAGATATAATATTCATCCACTAAAGTGTCTTTTATGCAATTGAGCTCATTACTTGTATTTTTGTTTAATTAACATATTCAAATATTATATTTTTCACATAATATATTTTTCACACCAATTAAATCAAACAACATTAACGATAAATTTAAAAATCAAAATAACGATAAATTTAAAATCTACTACGGATAAGTGAATTGTCAATACTTTGTTGAATTTAAAGTTTGCAATTTTTTGAATTGTCTCCTTTACCTCAACGCAATTTGAAATGATTTATATAATATTCAAGCAAATTACTTAAGAAAAAGCAAAAGCAATGGACCTTAATAAGATGGTTCCGCACTCCCATTTAGGGATATATGCTTCACACAACCTTGAAACTTAGGTTTGCTATTTATAATAGTCATCCACTAAAGTGTATTTTATGCAATTGAGTCCATTACTTGTATTTTTGTTCAATTAACATATTCAAATATGATATTTTTCACATATTATATTTTTCCCACCAATCAAATCAAACGACATTAATAATATATTTAGAAATCAAAATATTGCACTTGTGCAATTTTTGGAATTTTAAAATCTACTAGGGATAAATGATTTGTCAATACTCTGTTGAATTTAAATTTTGCAATTTTTTGAATTGTCTCATTTGCCTCAACCCAATTTGAAATGATTTGTATAATCTTCAGGCAAATTACTTAAGAAAAAGCAAAAGTAATGCACTGTAATAAGAAGGTTCTGCACTCCCATCTAGGGATCTATGCTTAACACAACATTCAAACTTGGGATTGTTATTTATAATATTCATCCATTAAAGGGTATTTTATGCAATTGAGTCCATTATTTGTATTTTTGTTCAATTAACTTATTCAAATATTGTATTTTTCTCACTAATCAAATCAAACGACATTAATCAGATAGTTCTACACTCCCATCTTGGGATATATGCTTAACACAACATTGAAACTTGTGATTGCTATTTATGATATTCATCCATTAAACTGTATTTTATGCAATTGAGGTCATTACTCATATTTTTATTCAATTAACATATTTAAATATTATAATTTTTACATATTATATTTTTCTCACCAATTAAATTGAACAACATTAATAATAAATTTAAAAGTTAAAATATTTCAATTTTCCAATTTTTAGAATTTTAAAATCTGATAGGGATAAATGAATTGTCAATTCTTTGTTGAAGTTAAATTTTGCAATTTTTAGAATTGTCTCTTTTGTCTCAATGCAATTTGAAATGATTTATATAATCTTCACGCAAATTGCTTAAGAAAAAGCAAAAGCAATGGGCTGTAATAAGAAGGTTCTGCACTCTTATCTAGGGACATATGCTTAACACAACATTGAAATTTGGGATTGCTATTTATAATATTTATCCACTAAAGTGTATTTTATGCAATTGAGTCCATTATTTGTATTTTTGTTCAATTAAATTATTCAAATATTGTATATTTCTCACCAATCAAATCAAACGACATTATATTTAAAAATCAAAATATTGCACTTCTGCAATTTTTGGAATTTTAAAATCTTTTAGGGATAAAAAGATTTGTCAATACTCTGTTGAATTTAAATTTTGCAATTTTCTGAATTGTCTCCTTTGACTCAACATAATTTGAAATGATTTGTATAATCTTCAGGGAAATTACATAAGAAAAAGCAAAAGCAATGCACTATAATAAGAAGGTTCCGCACTCCTATCTAGGGATATATGCTTCACACAACATTCAATCTTGGGATTGCTATTTATAATATTCATCCACTAAAATGTATTTTATGCAATCGAGTCCATTACTTGTATTCTTGTTCAATTAACTTATTCAAATATTGTATTTTTCTCACCAATCAAATCAAACAACATTAACAACAAATTTAAAAATCGAAATATTGCATTTTTGCAATTTTTAGAATTTTAAAATCTGCTAAGGATAAATAAATTGTCAATAATCTGTTGAATTTAAATTTTGTAATTTTCTTAATTCTCTCCTTTGCCTCAATGCAATTTGAAATGATTTATAGAATTCCTGTTTTCAAACAAATTACTTAAGAAAAAGGAAAAGGAATGGACTCTAATAAGATGGTTTTGCACTCCCATCTAGGGACATATGCTTCACACAACCTTGAAACTTGAGTTTACTATTTATAATATTCATCCACTAAAGTGTCTTTCATGCTATTAAATCCCTTACTTGTATTTTTGTTCAAAGAACATATTCAAATAATATATTTTTCACCTATTATATTTTTCTCTCCAATTAAATCAAATGACATTAATGATAAATTTAAAAATCAAACTATTTCAATTTTGCAATTTTTAGAATTTCAAAATCTGTTACGGATAAGTAAATTGTCAATACTCTGTTGAATTTAAATTTTGCAATTTTTTGAATTGTCTCCTTTGCCTCAACTTAATTTGAAATGATTTATATAATATGCAGGTAAATTTCTAAAGAAAAAGGAAAAGCAATGAACTCTAATAAAATGGTTCCGCACTCCCATATAGGGATATATGCTTCACACAATCTTGAAACTTGAGATTTGTATCTATAATATTCATCCACTAAAGTGTATTTTATGCAATTAAGTTCATTACTTGTATTTTTGTTCAATTAGCATATTCAAATATTATATGTTTCACATAGTATATTTTTCTCACTAATTACATCAAATGCATTAACGATAAATTTAAAAATCAAAATATTTCAATTTTGCAATTTTTAGAATTTGAAAATCTGCTATAGATAGGTGGATTGTCAATATTTTATTGAATTTAAATTTTGCAATTTTTTGAATTATCTCCTTTGCCTCAACACAATTTGAAATGATTTATATAATATTCTGGCAAATTATTTAAGAAAAAGTAAAAGCAATGCACTCTAATAAGATGGTTCCGTACTCTTATCTAGGGATATATGCTTCATACAACCTTGAAACTTGGGTTTGCTTGTTATAATATTCATCCAATAAAGTGTATTTTATGCAATTGAGTCCATTACTTGTATTTTTGTTGAATGAACATATTCAAATATTATATTTTTCACATATTATATTTTTCTCACCAATTAAATCAAATGATATTAACATTAAATTTAAAAATTAAAATATTTCAATTTCACACTTTTTCGAATTTTAAGATCTTCTAGGGATAAATGAATTTTCAATACTGTGTTGAATTTACATTTTGCCATTTTCGGAATTGTCCCCTTTGTCTCAACGCAATTTGAAATAATTTATGTAATTTTCAGGCAAATTACTGAAGAAAAAGCAAAAGTAATCGACTATAATAAGAAGAGTCTACACTCCCATCTACTGATATATGATTAGCACAACATTGAAACTTGGGACTGCTATTTATAATATTCATCCACTAAAGTGTATTTTATGCAATTGAGTCCATTACTTGTATTTTTGTTCAATTAGCATATTCAAATATTATATTTTTCACATAGTATATTTTTCTCACCAATTAAATCAAATGACATTAACAATAAATTTCAAAATCAAAATATTTCAATTTTGCAATTTTTCGAATTTTAAAATCTACTAAGGATTAGTGAATTGTCAATGCTTTGTTGAATTTAAATTTTACAATTTATCGAATTGTCTCCTTTATCTCAATGCAATTTGAAATGATTTATATAATATTCAGGCAAATTACATAAGAAAAAACAAAAACAATGGACTGTAATAAGATGGTTCTACACTCCTATCTTAGGATATATGCTTAACATAACATTAAAACTTGGAATTACTAAAGTGTATTTTATGCAATTAAGTCCATTACTTGTAATTTTGTTCAATTAACTTATTCAAATATTGTATTTTTCTCACCAATCAAATTAAACGACATTAATAACAAATTTAAAAATCAAAATATTGCATTTTTGCAATTTTTAGAATTTTAAAATCTGCTAGGGATAAATAAATTGTCAATAATCTTTTGAATTTAAATTTTACAATTTTATTGATTCTCTCCTTTGCCTCAATTTAATTTCAAATGATTTATAGAATTCCTATTTTTAGAGAAATCACTTAAGAAAAAGGAAAAGCAATGGACTCTAATAAGATAGTTTTGCGCTCCCATCTAAGGATATATGCTTTATAAAACCTTGAAACTTGAGATTGTTATTTGTAATATTCATCCACTAAGGTGTATTTTATGCAATTGAGTCAATTACTTGTATTTTCGTTAAATTAGCATATTCAAATATTATATTTTTCACATAATATATTTTTCTCACCAATTAAATTAAATGACATTAACAATAAATTTAAAAATCAAAATATTTCAATTTTGCAATTTTTCAAATTTTAAAATCTGTTAGGGATTAGTGAATTGTTGATGCTATGTTGAATTTAAATTCTACAATTTATTGAATTGTCTCCTTTGTCTCAATGCAATTTGAAATGATTTATATAATATTTAGGGAAATTACATTAGAAAAAGCAAAAGCAATGAACTGTAATAAAATGGTTCTGCACTCCCATCTTAGGATATATGCTTAACACAACATTGAAACTTGGGATTGCTATTTATAATATTCATCCATTAAAGTATATTTTCTGCAATTGAGTCTATTACTTGTATTTTTGTTTAATTAACATATTCAAATATTATATTTTTCACATAATATATTTCTCTCACCAATTAAATCAAATGACATTAACAATAAATTTAAAAATCAAAATATTTCAATTTTTCAATTTTTTGAATTTTAAAATCTGCTAGGAATTAGTGAATTGTCCATGCTCTGTTGAATTTAAATTTTATAATTTATTGAATTGTCTCTTTTGTCTCAATGCAATTTGAAATGATTTATATAATATTTAGGGAAATTACATAAGAAAAAGCAAAAGCAATGGACTGTAAAAAGATGGTTCTGCACTCCCATCTTGGGATATATGCTTAACACAACATTGAAACTTAGGATTGCTATTTATAATATTCATCCACTAAAGTGTATTTTATGCAATTGAGTCCATTACTTGTATTTTTGTTTAATTAACTTATTCAAATATTGTATTTTTCTCACCAATTAAATCAAACGTCATTAACAACAAATTTAAAAATCAAAATATTGCATTTTTGCAATTTTTAGAATTTTAAAATCTCCTAGAGATAAATAAATTGTCAATAATCTTTTGAATTTAAATTTTACAATTTTCTTAATTCTCTCTATTGCCTCAATGCAATTTCAAATGATTTATAGAATTCCTATTTTCAGAGAAATTACTTAAGAAAAAGGAAAAGCAATGGACTCTAATAAGATGGTTTCATGCTCCCATCTAGGGATTTATGCTTTATAAAACCTTGAAACTTGAGATTGCTATTTGTAATATTTATCCATTAAAGTGTCTTTTATGCAATTGAGTTTAATATTTGTATTTTTGTTCAATAGCATATTCAAATATTATATTTTTCACATAATATATTTTTCTCACCAATTAAATCAAATGACATTAACGATAAATTTAAAAATCAAAATATTTCAATTTTGAAATTTTTAGAATTTTAAAATCTACTACCGATAAGTGAATTGTCAATACTCTGTTGTTTTTAAAATTTGCAATTTTTTGAATTATCTCCATTGCCTCAACGAAATTTGAAATGATTTATATCACCTTCAAGCAAATTACTTAAGAAAAAGCAAAAGTAATGGACTGTAATAAGAAGGTTCTACACTCCCATCTAAGGTTATATGCTTAACACAACATTTAAATTTAGGTTTGCTATTTATAATATTCATCCAATAAAGTGTATTTTATGCAATTGGGTCCATTACATGTACTTTTGTTCAATTAACATATTCAAATATTATATTTTTCACATGTTATATTTTTCTAGCCAATTAAATCAAACGACACCATCATTAAATTTAAAAATCAAAATATTTCAATTTTGCACTTTTTTGAATTTTAAAATTGGCTAGGGATAAATAAATTATCAATAATCTATTGAATTTAAATTTTGCAATTTTTGGAATTTTCTCCTTTGCCTCAACGCAATTTGAAATAATTTATGTAATCTTCAAGCAAATTACTTAAGAAAGAGCAAAAGTAATTGATTGTAATAAGAAGATTCTACACTCCCATTTAGTGATATATGCTTAACACAACATTGAATCATGAGACTGCTATTTATAATATTTATCTACTAATGTGTATTTTATGCAATTGAGTCCATTACTTATATTTTTGTTCAATTAACATATTCAAATATGATATTTTTCACATATTATATTTTTCCACCAATTAAATCAAATGACATTAACAATAAATTTAAAAATCAAAATATTTTATTATTGCAATTTTTCAAATTTTAAAATCTATTAAGAATTAGTGATTTGTGAATACTCTGTTGAATTTAAATTTTGCAATTTATCGAATTGTCTCCTTTGTCTCAATGTAATTTGAAATGATTTATATATTATTCAAGAAAATTATATAAGAAAAAGCAAAAGTAATGGACTATAATAAGATGGTTCTACACTCCTATCTTGGGATATATGCTTAACACAACATTGAAGTTTGGGATTGCTATTTTTAATATTCATCCACCAAAGTGTATTTTATGCAATTGAGTCCATTACTTGTATTTTTGTTCAATTAATTTATTCAAATATTATATTTTTCCCACCAATCAAATGAAACGAATTTAACAACAAATTTAAAAATCAAAATATTTCATTTGTGCAATTTTTAGAATTTTTAAATCTGCTAGGGATAAATAAATTGTCAACAATCTGTTGAATTTAAATTTTTCAATTTTCTTAATTATCTCCTTTGCCTCAATGTAATTTAAAATGATTTATAGAATTCATGTATTCAAACAAATTACTTAAGAAAAAGGAAAAGCAATGGACTCTAATAAAATCATTCCGTACTCCCATTTAGGGATATATGCTTCACAAAACCTTGAAACTTGAGATTGCTATTTGTAATATTCATCAACTAAAGTGTCTTTTATGCAATTGAGTTTAGTACTTGTATTTTTGTTCAATTAGCATATTCAAATATTATATTTTTCATATAGTATATTTTTCTCACCAATTAAATCCAATGACATTAACGATAAATTTAAAAATCAAAATATTTCAATTTTTCAATTTTTAGAATTTTGAAATCTGCTACGGATAAGTGAATTATCAATACTCTATTGAATTTAAATTTTGCAATTTTTTGAATTGTCTCCTTTGCCTCAACGCAATTTGAAATGATTTATATAATTTTCTAGCAACTTACTTGAGAAAAAGCAAAAGCAATCAATTGTAATAAGAAGGTTCTACACTCCCATCTTGGGATATATGCTTAACACAACATTGAAACTTTGGATTGCTATTTATAATATACATCCACTAAAGTATATTTTATGCAATTGAGTCCATTACTTGTATTTTTATTCAATTAATTATTCAAATATTATATTTTTCACATATTATATTTTTCTCACCAATTAAATTAAATAACATTCACAATAAATTTAAAAATCAAAATATTTCAATTTTGTAATTTTTTGAATTTTAAAATCTGGAAGGGATAAATGAATTGTCAATACTCTATTGAATTTAAATTTTGCAATTTTCGGAATTGTCTCCTTTGTCTCAATGCAATTTGAAATAATTTATGTAATCTTCACACAAATTACTTAAAAAAAGAAGGTTTTGCACTCCCATCCAGAGATATATGCTTAACACAACATTGAAACTTGGGATTGCTATTTGTAATATTCATCCACTAAAGTGTATTTTATGCAATTGAGGATATTACTTGTATTTTTGTTCAATTAACTTATTCAAATATTGTATTTTTCTCACTAATCAAATCAAACGACTGGAACAACAAATTTAAAAATCGAAATATTGTATTTTTGAAATTTTTAGAATTTTAAAATCTAGTAGGGATAAACAAATTGTCCATAATCTGTTGAATTTAAAATTTTCAATTTTCTTTATTGTCTCCTTTGCCTCAATGCAATTTTGAATGATATATAGAATTCTTGTCTTCAAACAAGGGATATATGCTTCACACAACCTTGAAACTTGAGATTGCTATTTATAATATTCATCCACTAAAGTGTCTTTTATGCAATTGAGTCCATTACTTGTATTTTTGTTCAATTGTCATATTCAAATATTATATTTTCACATATTATATTTTTCTCACCAATTAAGTCAAACTACATTAACAGTAAATATAAAAATGAAAATATTTCAATTTTGCAATTTTTAGAATTTTAAAATCTGCTAAAGATAACTGAATTATCAATACTCTATTGTATTTAAATTTTGAATTTTCTGAATTGTTTTCTTTGCCTTAACGCAATTTGAAATGATTTATATAATTTTCTAGCAAATTACTTAAGAAAAAGCAAAAGCAATGGATTGTAATAAGAAGGTTTTGCACTTCTATCTAGGGATATATACTTAAAATAACATTGAAACTTGAGATTGATATTTATAATATTCATCCACTAAAGTGTATTTTATGCAATTGAGTCCATTACTTGTATTTTTGTTCAATTAACTTATTCAAATATTGTATTTTTCTCACCAATCAAATCAAATGACACGAACAACATTCAAAATCAAAATATTGCATTTTTTCAATTTTTAGAATTTTAAAATCTGTTAGGGACAAATAAATTGTCCATAATCTGTTAAAACTAAATTTTGAAATTTTCTTAATTATCTCCTTTACCTCAATGCCATTTGAAATGACTTATAAAATTCTTGTCTTTAGACAAATTACCTAAGAAAAAGGAAAAGCAAATGACTATAATAAGATAGTTCCCCACTCCCATCAAGGGATATATGCTTCACACAACCTTGAAACTTAAGATTGCTATTTATAATATTCATCCACTAAAGTGTCTTTTATGCAATTGAGTCCATTACTTTTATTTCTGTTCAATTAACATATTCAAATATTATATTTTTCACATATTATATTTTTCTCACCAATTAAATCAAACGACATCAACAATAAATTTAAAAATCAAAATATTTCAATTTTGTAATTTTTTGAATTTTAAAATTTGGTAGGGATAAATTAATTGTCAATACTCTGTTGAATTTAAATTTTGCAATTTTTTGAATTGTCTTCTTCGCCTCAACGCAATTTGAAATGATTTATATAATATTCAGGCAAATTACTTAACAGAAAACAAAAGCAATGGACTATAACAAGAAGGTTTTGCACTCCCATTTAGGGATATATGCTTAACACAACATTGAAACGTGGGATTGCTATTTATAATATTCATCCACTAAATTATATTTTATGCAATTGAGTCCATTACTTGTATTTTTGTTCAATTAACTTGTTCAAATATTGTATTTTTCTCACCAATCGAATCAAATGACATTAACAATACATTTGAAAAAGAAAATATTGCACTTTTAAAATTTTTAGAATTTTAAAATTTGCTAGGGATAAATAAATTGTCAATACTAAAAGCAATGGACTATAATAAGAAGGTTCTGCACTCCCATCTAGGGATATATACTTAACACAACATTGAAATTTGGGATTGCTATTTATAATATTCATCCAATAAAGTGTATTTTATGCAATTGAGTCCATTACTTGTATTTTTGTTCAATTAACATATTCAAATATTATATTTTTCACATATTATATTTTTCTCACCAATTAAATCAAACAACATTAACAATAAATTTAAAAATCAAAATATTTCAATTTTGCAATTTTTTGAATTTTAAAATCTGGTTGGGATAAATAAATTGTCAATATTTTATTGAATTTAAATTTTGCAATTTTCTGAATTATCTCCTTTCCCTCAATGCAATTTGAAATGATTTATATAATTTTCAAGCAAAGTAAAAGTAATGGACTCTAATAAGAAGGTTCTGCACTCCCATATAGGGATATATGCTTAACACAACATTGAAACTTGGGTTTTCTATTTATAATATTCATCCAATGAAGTGTATTTTATGCAATTGAGTCCATTACTTGTATTTTTGTTCAATTAACATATTCAAATATTATATTTTTAACATATTATATTTTTCTCACCAATTAAATCAAATGACATTAACAATAAATTTAAAAGTCAAAATATTTCAATTTTGCAATTTTTAGAATTTTAAAATCTGCTACGGATAAGTGAATTGTCAAAATTCTATTGAATTTACATTTTGAAATTTTTTGAATTGTCTCATTTGCCTCAATGTAATTTGAAATGATTTATATAATTTTTCAGGCAAATTACTTAAGAAAAAGCAAAAGTAATAGACTATGATAAGAAGGGTCTGCACTGGCATCTAGGGATATATGCTTAACACAATATTGAAATTTGGGTTTACTATTTATAATATTCATCCAATAAACTGTATTTTATACAATTGAGTCCATTACTTGTATTTTTGTTCAATTAACCTATTCAAATATTATATTTTTCACATATTATATTTTTCTCACCAATTAAATCGAATGACATTAACAATAAATTTAAAAATCAAAATATTTCAATTTTACACTTTTTCGAATTTTAAAATCTCGTAGGGATAAATAAATTGCCAATACTCTATTGAATTTAAATTTTGCAATTTTCTAAATTGTCTCCTTTTCCTCAATGCAATTTGAAATGATTTATATAATTTTCAAGCAAATTACTTAGGAAAAAGCAAAATCAATTAACTGTAATAAAAAAACTCTGCACTCTCATCTAGGGATATATGCTTAACACAACATTGAAAGTTGGGATTGATATTTATAATATTCATCCACTAAAGTGTCTTTTATGCAATTAAGTCCATTACTTATATTTTTGTTCAATTAACTTATTCAAATATTATATTTTTCTCACCAATCAAATCAAATGACATTAACAACAAATTTAAAAATCAAAATATTGCATTTTTTTAATTTTAAGAATTTTGAAATCTATTAGGGATAAATAAATTGTCAATAATTTGTTGAATTTAAATTTTGAAATTTTCTTAATTCTCTCCTTTGTCTCAATGCAATTTGAAAAGATTCATAGAATTTCTGTTTTCAGACAAATTACTTAAGAAGAAGGAAAAGCAATGAACTCTAATAAGATAGTTTCACACTCCCATCTTGGGATATATGCTTCACACAACCTTAAAATTCGAGTTTGCTATTTATAATATTCATCCACTAAAGTCTCTTTTATACAATTGAGTCCATTACTTATATTTTTGTTCAATTAACATATTCAAATATTATATTTTTCTTTCACCAATTAAATCAAACGACATTAACAATAAATAGAAAAATCAAAAGATTTCAATTTTTCAATATTTAGAATTTTAAAATATGTTAGGAATAACTGAATTGTCGATATTCTATTGAATTTAAATTTTGCAATTTTCTAAAATGTCTGCTTTGCCTCAACGCAATTTGAAATGATTTATATAAATTTCAATCAAATTACTTGAGAAAAAGCAAAAGTCATAGATTGTAATAAGAAAGTTCTGCACTCCCATATAAGGATATATGCTTAATACAACATTAAAACTTGGGTTTGCTATTTATAATATTGTTGTTCCCATAACCTTGTATGGGTTGTAATTGTTGTCAACTAGGGTTAAGTGTGCAAGAAAGTAAAGCCACATAGAAGGGTAAGAAAGTAAATCTGACGCATAAGGGCAAGAACATAAATCTGCCACGTAAGCCCTATTAGGGTTTCATGGAAGAGAGTATATAAAGGTCTTAGAAGACAAAACAAAAAAAGAAGGGGGGCCAACAAAATTGAATAAACAGCAACCCTACAACAACCGGCCAAAAGGAAGAGAAAATAATATACCAAAAGGGAACTCCACTGTTGGCAAAAAAAAAGGAGAAAAAGAGGAGACGGCTGAAATGAGGGCTGAACAAAGAACAGAGGTCGAGAGGAGATGGTTGAAAAGAGAGCAGAACGATAAGAGATCATAAATAACACTACTGGGAAAGCAAACCAGAAACGTCACCATCGGGAGCACAAACCAGAACATGCAACCTCCTGCAAGGAAACCAGAAACATGTCCTGCAAGCAAACCAGAAACACGTCCTACAAGCAAACTTGAAATGCACAACCAGCAAGAGGAGAAATAAGAAATAGACCACCTGAAAGAGAAGACAGCAGACCTGGTATCTGTGAGATCACTCGGAAGAGAATACAGCAGACCTGGTATCCGTGAGACCACCCAAAAGAGAAGACAGTAGACCAGAAGCATGAGACAGGCCGAGAGACGTGAACCAGAAAAACCAATAGCGTGAGGTAGGTCGAGAGACATGAACCAGAAAAACCAGTAGCATGAGGCAGGCCAAGAGATGTGAACGGCAGACCAGAAGCGTGGGTGTGCGTCAGGAGATGGCGTGAGACCAGAACGTGCAACGGCGTGACAGACTAGAAGTATGAGGACAGGCCGTGGAACAGTAAGATCATGAAATAGGAGACGGGTGAGACTGTGAGACGGTGAAAGTAGAAACTGTGTGAGACAACCTAGAGAAGGAATTTGGGGAAGCATCAGAAAGAACTTAATGTATTTCCATATTTCTTCAAGAGAGGTTAAAGAGCATTGTGGTGAACTTCTAAGCGGCAGTGGAGCAGTCTTTCAATTCAACAGAGGCAAGACAAGCTAGAAGAAGGGTAGACACAGTGAGTGACACTTTTTGTATTGTACTTGCTTAGTAATTGCAATAGTGAAAGGAGCAGAAGATTAAGAAATCCATTGTAACTGGAATTCCCAAGTATAGTGGATAGTCTCGGTAAGGGAGAGCCCCTACCACCATGGATGAACGTCACGTTGACGGAACCACGTAAATCTCGTGTGTCCTTAATTTGCTTTATGTTCTATGTTTTGAATTGAGTTGTGAATGCAACTAAAGTATCGACCAACCCATAACCTAATGAAGACCTAAACAAGAACATCCGAATTGTTTATTAGGCAAGGTGTCTGAAAAGTGACTTTGGAGACTATTGTGATTAGTAGGTAGCAATAGATCTACCTTAGTTGAATTTGAGATTGAAGTTGTTCACTTACCTGCGAATTGCGAATTGTGGTGATACTGATTCACCCCCCCTTTCAGTATCACAAACTAGTAGATCCTAGGGTGAAGTTGGGAACTTCAATTGGTATCAGAGTACAGGTTCACCAGGATAAAACTTAACAGCTTGGTGTACTAGTTTGAAGAGCTCCAGAAGTTTTAACTTGTTCAACATACTGAGAAATGGATGCTAGTACCAACATCAACACTACTTACAGCAAGAAGGTTCCAATCTTCAATGGAACCAACTACCATATGTGGAGAGTGAGAATGCAGGTGGTATTTGCAACCATGGGCATGAATGTGGTGAAATTTGTACAGAAGGGTTTTGAGCCTCTAGAAGAAGGTAAAGATCCAACTCCAAAGGAATTAAGATAGTTTGAGATAAATGGGAAGGCCTCAAACGTCATCATTTCAGCATTAACAGATGCTGAATATGGTAAAGTTATGGACTGCAAATCTGCCAAGGGGATATGGGACAGATTGCAGAAAGTCTATGAAGGTGATGACAGAATGAAGGAGGCCAAGCTTCAAGTTTTCAAGGACAGATATGAATCTCTCAGAATGCAGAAAAATGAGACAGTCCAAGAGTTCTTCACCAGGGTTATTGATGCTGTAAACGATCTTAGAAGTCATGGGAAGAAAAAGAAGGACTCATCTATTGTGAAGAAAATTCTGAGAATTCTGCCTGAGAGGTTTGCCTCAAAGGTGATAGCCATAGAGGAGAGTAGAGATCTCAATTCTATGTCTCTGCATGACCTCCAGTGCAATCTCATTGCATATGAGATGAGAATAAAGTCAACTGATAGCTCCTCAACGTCAAAGGTATCAAAGGAGGCAGCTTTCAAAGCTATGAAACACTTGAAGATGAAAGAAGAGGAAGAATCATCCAATGAGGATGATGATGATGATGAGGAAGAAAGTGAAGGTGAAGTGTCGGCATACTTCACAAGGAAATTTAAAAAGGGGTCTAAGAAGGGAAAAGGACAATTGTCCTTGAGATGTTATCGTTGTGGACAGACTGGACACTTTGCTTCTCAGTGCAAAGTGAAACTTGATGATGAAGATGAGGATGGTGATGATGAGCAGAATTCAAAATGGAGAAGACCATCATTCAAGTCAAGGAAGTCCAGCAAGAAGACTGCTAGCCCACAGAAGAAGAAGAGAGGCTCATTCAAGAGTTATGTGAGCCAAACAAAAGAAGCCGATGAGGAGGAAGATGTAGACTCATCAGATGAGAATGCCTTTATGGCATCAACTCAAGGTGGTAGTTCAACCTCTGAAGAGGAAGAGGAGGTTGATGAAGAAGAACCAAATCTTGAAGCTGAATTGGAAGCAGCTTCAAAGGAGATAATCAGAAGGGGTAGAACCATAAGAAGGTTGGAGGCCCATATAAAACAAGTTGAAGCAAAGATTGAGGAAGCAGAAAGTCAAAAGGATGAAATAAGGGCTGAACATATAGACTTGAAGAGAAGATTTGAAGAACAGATCAAAATATGTGAAGATCTTACTATGGAACTTGGCTCAAGGACTTCAACAATTGAAGAAATGGAGATAAAGTTGCTGAGACTTTAGCAACAACTCAAAAAGAGTGAAGAGAACTTGCAGAAGTTTGAAGTGATAGGAGAAACAAGCTCTGTAAGAGAAAAGAAGAATGAAGAGAAAGTGCAGCAATCTGATGCTGCATTGCCTAAAGATAACGAGACTTTGCCACAGAAGTTGAAAGTGAAGGTTAAGTCTCAGAAAGAAAAGACTGATCAGTCAGGAACAGTGAAGGCTGAAAATAAAGAAGATTTGAAGAAGCAACCTAGGGTTGCAAACAAAAATGAAGAAAAGAAAGTCAGCCAGCAAAGGGCTACGGCTGAACAAAAGAAGGAGAAGAAGGTGACTGAAATGAAAGTCACACAAGCAAAGAAGCTAGCAACCTTGCCTACAAAGCAAGTAAGGAACAAAAGAAAACAAGCTGTGATTAGACCCAAGAAGAGGTAGTTCTAAGGTTACTATCTTTATTGTGAAGTTTAGGGTCATAAGGCAAGTAAATGCTGGTGGAGAAGGCCAGTATATGTCTCCAACTTGAGAAGATACGATGCTGCATGTAGGGGAAGACAATACAAAATTCAGAGGAGAACACTTGTGGTGAGTTCTTGCACATACTGTAAAAGGCAAGAACACACTAACAAGGATTGTTGGTGGAAGCCCAAACCAGTGGTTTCAAAGAACAAGTTTGCTATATTGGGAGACTTGGAACAGTGTGAAAGGTGCGAGCAAGATGACCATAATGCCAAGAGATGCAAGACACTTCTCCCTGAGCAAGAGAAGGCACTTAATGGCACGGTGAAAGCAATTAGTACAATCAAAGCTGAGAAAAAGGAGAAAGTTATCATCAAGCCAATTCAAAGAAGGAATACAAAGCTAAAAGGGAGGTCGCTAATATAGCTAAAATTGCACTAAAGGCTAACTACAAGGATAAGTAGTGGATCCTTAATAGTGGGTGTACTTCACACATGACAGGAGACAAGAGTAAATTATCAAAACTGAACAAGTCAAGAGAAGGCAGAGTTAAGCTTGGCAATGATGATTCACTCAACATCAGTTGTCAAGGGTCAGTAAATATTGGAAAAGGAAAGCTGAAAGATGTTCTGCACATTGAAGGACTCAGATATAATCTAGCATTTATCAGCCAACTATGCAATGAAAACCATAAAGTGATGTTCACAAAAACAGGTTGCCAGGTAAAGAGTAAAGAAGGCAATACTGTTGCAGCCGGGAAGAGAACAGTTAGAAATTTATATGTGATTGATGAGGACAAGACAAACATTTGTTTACTTACAAAAGAAGAAGAAAATCAACTCTAGCATAGGAGGTTGTGACACTTAACACAGAAGAACATGAGGAAGCTGACCACTACTCATGCAATCAGAGACATTCCAAACCTCAAGAGAGAGAGGGAGTATGTCTACTTAGCATGATCCAAAGGAAAACAGGTCAGAAAGCAGTATAAGACCAAAGAGGTCAGTTTTGAAGCAGTGCTTGACATTGTACATATTGATTTGTGTGGGCCGATGAGAACAAAAGGGTTAAATGGTGAGAGGTACTTCATTTTATTTGTTAATGATTATTCCAAAAGGACCTGCATCATGCATTTCAAACACAAGTCAGGAGTTTTGAAATGCTTCAAGAGATACAGAAAATTGGTTGAAAATGAGAGTGGAAAGAAGATCAAATTATTGAGGTCAGATCAAGGCACTGAATTCATAAATGGAGCTTTTGAAGATTACCTTGAGAAGCATAGAATTCACCATTAGATGGCAGCAGCAAGAATACCTCAATAGAACGGGGTGGTAAAGAGGAAAAATAGAGTTGTAGTTGAAATGACAAGAACTTTACTGCTGGAATTCAAGCTTCACACAAGATTTTGGACAAAAGCAACATTTACAATTGTGCACCTATTGAACATAGTTTTACTAAGGCCTAATACTGATAAGACTCCATATGAGCTATGGAGTGGGAAGAAGACAACAGCCAAGTATCTTAGAATCTTTGGCAGCCCCTGGGTTAAAACTATCAATGAGGAGCTGGACCAAATCGAGAAGAATGAAACATGGGAGCTGGTCCCAAGACCCACTAACAAGAATATCATAGGAATAAAATGGGTGTTTAAAAATAAACACAATGAAGATGGCAAGGTGGTGAGGAACAAGGCTAGGCTGGTTTGCAAAGGCTACACTTAGATAGAAGGAGTAGATGTTGATGAAACTTTTGCACCAGTAGTAAGGTTGGAAACTATCAAAATATTCTTAGCTTTGGCAGCACATAAGAGGTATAAACTTTACTAGATGAATGTGAAATCAGCCTTTCTGAATGGGCTCCTGAAAGAAGAACTGTATATTGAACAACCCGATGGAGTGCAAATCAGTGAGGATGAGACACACGTGTGTAAGCCGAAGAAATCCTTGCATGGCCTTAAACAAGCCCCAAGAGCATGGTACAGCAGGCTGGACGTGTATTTGAGAAGGTTGAACATCAGAAGAGGAACAGTTGATAATAACCTATATGTGTTCAACTCAAAGAAAGGCCAACTGATAACCATAGTATATGTAGATGACATCATCTTTAGAGGGGATCACTCTGAGCTATGCTAAGAATTTGCACAGAAGATGAGTGAGGAATTTAAGATGTCATTGATTGGAGAAATGACTTACTTTCTTGGATTATAGATAAAATAGTGTGAAAAAGGTATTTTTATTTCTCAAACAAAATATGCCAAAGAGATGGTGAAAAAGTTTGGCATGGAGGATAGCAGACCTATCAATACCACTATGCCAATAGGCTACAAGTTAACAAAAGATTAGGAAGGAAGGAGTACAAGCCCTACAGAATACAGGAAGATGATAGGGAGCCTTTTGTACCTTACAGCATCAAGGCCTGATCTCACGTAAGCTGTGTGCATCGCCAGCAGATTCCAAGCTAATCCTAAGGAATCTCATGTGTTGGCTGTGAAAAGAATCCTAAGATACCTCAAGGGGACACTGGAAATGGGTTTGTGGTATCCTGCCATGGATTCTGTAAAACTTCGAGCACACACTGATGTAGACTGGGCAGGAAGTACAGATGACAAACAATCAACTAGTGGTTGTAGCTTCTACTTGGGTTCAAAGTGTGTCGCATGGCTAAGTAAAAAGCAAAACAGTGTTGCTTTGAGCACAGCAGAGGCTGAGTATATGGCTGCTTGTGCAGCATGTACTCAGGTGATATGGATGCAAAGACAATTGGCCGATTTGGGTGTTGAAGTGAAGTTACCAGTGAGTGTACTTTGTGATAA
The DNA here is from genome assembly GCA_023213295.1 of Bruguiera hainesii. Lineage (NCBI taxonomy): Eukaryota > Viridiplantae > Streptophyta > Magnoliopsida > Malpighiales > Rhizophoraceae > Bruguiera > Bruguiera hainesii. Next base: position 227,738 of record JAHOYR010005910.1, on the reverse strand, counting down.
TCAAAGTGCAATTGATCTTAGCAAGAATCCAGTTCAACATTCAAGGAGCAAGCATATTGACATCCGGTATCACTTTATCAAAGATCAAGTGGAAGAGGGCACAATTCAGTTGGAGTATGTCGGCACTAAAGGTCAAATCTCAGATATTCTAACTAAACCTCTGTCCACAGAGCTGTTTGAAATGCACAGAATGAGTCTATCTGTGCAAATGCCTCCAGGAGAGCAAACCAGAACATGTGACCTACAAAAAAACCAGAAACATGTCCTGCAAGCAAACCTGAAATGCACAACCAGTAAGAGGAGAAATAAAAAACAGATCACCCAGAAGAGAAGACAGCAGACCTGGTATCTGTGATATCACCCAGAAGAGAATATAGCAGACCTGGTATCCGTGAGACCACCCAGAAGAGAAGACAGCAGACCAGAAGCGTGAGGCAGGCCAAGAGATGTGAACCAGAAAAACCAGTAGCGTGAGGCAGGTCGAGAGACGTGAACCAGAAAAACCAGTAGCGTGAGGCAGGCCAAGAGACGTGAAATGGCAGACCATAAGTGTGGGTGTACGTCAAGAGACGGCGTGAGACCAGAACGTGCAACGGCGTGACATACCAAAAGCGTGAGGACAAGCTGTGAAACAGTAAGACTGTGAAATAGGAGACAGCTGAGACTGTGAGACGGTGAAAGCAGAAGCTGTGTGAGACAACCTAGAGAAGGAATTTGGCGAAGCATCAGAAAGAACTCAACGTATTTTCAAATTTCTTCAAGAGAGGTTAAAGAGCATTGCGGTGAACTTCTAAGCCGCAGTGGAGTAGCCTTTCAATTCAACAGAGGCACGACAAGCTAGAAGAAGGATAGACACAGTAAGTGACACTCTTTGTATTGTACTTGCTTAGTAATTGCAATAGTGAAATAAGTAGAAGATTAAGACATCTATTGTAACTGGAATTCTCAAGTATAGTGGATAGTCTCGGTAAAGGAGAGCCCCTATCACCGTGGATGTACGTCACATTGATGGAACCACATAAATCTCGTGTGTCCTTAATATGCTTTACGTTCTGTGTTTTGAATTGAGTTGTGAATGCAGCTACAGTATCAACCAACCCATAACCTAACGAAGACCTAAACAAGAACATCCGAATTGTCTATTAGGCAAGGTGTTTGAAAGGTGACTTTGGGGACTATTGTGATTAGTAGGTAGCAATAGATCTACCTTAGTCGAATTTAAGAAAGAGTTCGCTTTTAAGAAGAGATTAAAGTTGTTCACTTACCTGCGAATTGCGAATTGTGGTGATATTGATTTACCCCCCTCTCAGTATCATAAACTATTAGATCCTAAGATGAAGTTAGGAACTTCAAATATTAATCCAATAAAATGTATTTTATGCAATTGAGTCCATTACTTGTATTTTTATTTAATTAACATATTCAAATATTATATTTTTCACATATTATATTTTCTCACCAATTAAATCAAACGAAATTCACATTAAATTTAAAAAACAAAATATTTCAATTTTGCAATTTTTTGAATTTTAAAATTTGGTAGGGATAAATAAATTGTCAATGCTCTGTTGAATTTAAATTTTGCAATTTTCTAAATTGTCTCCATTACCTCAATACAATTTGAAACGATTTATATAATCTTCAAGCAAATTACTTAAGGAAAAGCAAAAGCAATGGACTCTAATAAGAAAGTTTTGCACTCCAACTTAGGGATATATGTTTAACACAATATTGAAACTTGGGATCGCTATTTATAATATTCATCCACTAAAGTGTATTTTATGCAATTGAGTCCATTACTTGTATTATTGTTCAATTAACTTATTCAAATATTGTATTTTTCTCACCAATCAAATCAAACGACATTAACAATAATTTTAAAAATCAAAATATTGCATTTTTACAATTTTTAGAATTTTAAAATCTGCTAGGGATAAATAAATTGTTAATAATCTATTGAATTTAAATTTTACAATTTTCTTAATTCTCTCATTTGCCTCAATGCAATTTAAAATGATTTATAGAATTCATGTTTTTGGAGAAATTACTTGAGAAAAAGGGAAAGTAATGGACTCTAATAAGATGGTTCCACACTCCTATCTAGGGATATATGTTTCACACAACATTGAAACTTGAGTTTGCTATTTATAATATTCATCCACTAAAGTGTCTTTTATGCAATTGAGTCCATTACTTGTATTTTTATTCAATTACCATATTCAAATATTATATTTTTCACATAGTGTATTTTTCTCACAATTAAATCAAACGGTATTAATGATAAATTAAAAAATCAAAAATTTTCAATTTTGCAATTTTTCGAATTTTAAAATCTGCTAGGGATAAATGAATTGTTAATACTGTGTTGAATTTAAATTTTTCAATCCTCATAATTGTCTCCTTTGCCTCAATGCAATTTGAAAAAGTATATGTATTCTTTAGGCAAATTACATAAGAAAAAGTAAAAACAATCAACTGTAATAAGAAAGCTCTATACTCCCATCTAGTGATATATGGTTAACACAACATTGAAACTTGGAACTACTATATATAATATTCATCCACTAATGTGTCTTTTATGCAATTGAGTCCATTACTTGTACTTTTGTTCACTTAACATATTCAAATATTATATTTTTCACATATTATATTTTTCGCACCAATTAAATCAAACGACATTAACAATAGATATAAAAATCAAAATATTTCAATTTTGCAATTTTTAGAATTTTCAAATCTACTAGGGATAACAGAATTGTCAATAGTCTATTGAATTTAAATTTTGCAACCTTCTGAATTGTCTCCTTTGCCTCAATGCAATTTGAAATGATTTATATAATCTTCAAGCAAATTACTTAAGAAAAAGCAAAAGTAATGGACTATAATAAGAAGATTCTGCACTTCCATCTAGGGATATATGCTTAACACAATATTGAAACTTCGGATTGCTATTGATAATTTTCATCCACTAAAGTGTATTTTATGCAATTAAGTCCATTACTTGTATTTTTGTTCAATTAACATATTCAAATATTGTATTTTTCTCACCAATCAAATCAAGCAACCTTAAAAACAAATTTGAAAATCAAAATATTGCATTTTTGCTATTTTGAGAATTTTAATATCTACAAGGAATAAATAAATTGTTAATAATCTGTCAAATTTAAATTTTGCAATTTTTTGAATTGTCTCCTTTGCCTTAACGCAATTTGAAATGCTTTATATAATCTTTAGGCAAATTACTTAAGGAAAAGCAAAAGCAATGGATTGTAATAAGAAGGTTTTGCACTGACATCTAGAGATATATGCTTCACACAACATTGAAACGTGGGATTGCTATTTATAATATTCATCCACTAAAGTGTATTTTATGCAATTGAGTCCATTACATGTATTTTTGTTCAAATAACGTATTCACATGTTATATTTCTCTTACCAATCAAATCAAACGACATTAATAATAAATTTACAAATCAAAATATTGCATTTTTGCAATTTTTAGAACTTTAAAATCTGCTAGGGACAAATGAAGTGTCAATAGTCTCTTGAATTTAAATTTTGCAATTTTCTAAATTGTCTCCATTGCCTCAATGCAATTTGAAATGATTTATATAATTTTCAAGCAAATTACTTAAGAAAAGGCAAAAGCAATGGACTGTAATAAGAAGGTTCTGCACTCTCATCTAGGGATATATGCTTAACACAACATCAAAACTTGGGATTGCTATTGATAATTTTCATCCACTAAGCTGTATTTTATGCAATTAAGTCCATTACTTGTATTTTTGTTCAATTAACTTATTCAAATATTGTATTTTTCTCACCAATCAAATCAAACAACCTTAAAAACAAATTTGAAAGTCAAAATATTGCATTTTTGCTATTTTGAGAATTTTAATATCTACTAGGAATAAATAAATTGTTAATAATCTGTCAAATTTAAATTTTGCAATTTTTTGAATTGTCTCCTTTGCCTTAACGCAATTTGAAATACTTTATATAATCTTTAGGCAAATTACTTAAGAAAAAGAAAAAGCAATGAATTGTAATAAGAAGGTTTTGCACTGACATCTAAAGATATATATTTCACACAACATTGAAACGTGGGATTGCTATTTATAATATTCATCCACTAAAGTGTATTTTATGCAATTGAGTCCATTACATGTATTTTTGTTCAAATAACGTATTCACATGTTATATTTCTCTTACCAATCAAATCAAACGACATTAATAATAAATTTACAAATCAAAATATTGCATTTTTGCAATTTTTAGAACTTTAAAATCTGCTAGGGACCAATGAAGTGTGAATAGTCTCTTAAATTTAAATTTTGCAATTTTCTGAATTGTCTCCTTTGCCTTAACACAATTTGAAATGATTTATATAATTTTCAGCCAAATTATTTAAGAAAAGGCAAAAGCAATGGACTATAATAAGAAGGTTATGCATTCTCATCTAGGGATATATGCTTAACACAACATCGAAACTTGGGATTGTTATTGATAATTTTTATCCACTAAGCTGTATTTTATGCAATTAAGTCCATTACTTGTATTTTTGTTCAATTAACTTATTCAAATATTGTATTTTTCTCACAAATCAAATCAAACAACCTTAAAAACAAATTTGAAAATCAAAATATTGCATTTTTGCTATTTTGAGAATTTTAATATTTACAAGGAATAAATAAATTGTTAATAATCTGTTAAATTTAAATTTTGCAATTTTTTGAATTGTCTCCTTTGCCTTAACGCAATTTGAAATGCTTTATATAATCTTTAGGCAAATTACTTAAGAAAAAGCGAAAGCAATGGATTGTAATAAGAAGGTTTTGCACTAACATCTAGAGATATATCCTTCACACAACATTGAAACGTGCGATTGTTATTTATAATATTCATCCACTAAAGTGTATTTTATGCAATTGAGTCCATTACATGTATTTTTGTTCAAATAACGTATTCACATGTTATATTTCTCTTACCAATCAAATCAAACGACATTAATAATAAATTTTAAAATAAAAATATTGCATTTTTGCAATTTTTAGAACTTTAAAATCTGTTAGGGACAAATGAAGTGTCAATAGTCTGTTGAATTTAAATTTTACAATTTTCTGAATTGTCTCCTTTGTCTCAACGCAATTTGAAATGATTTATATAATCTTCAAGCAAATTACTTAAGAAAAGGAAAAAGTAATGGACTATAATAAGAAGATTCTGCACTCTCATCTAGGGATATATGCTTAATACAACATCGAAACTTGGGATTGCTATTGAGAATTTTCATCCACTAAGCTGTATTTTATGCAATTGAGTCCATTACTTGTATTTTTGTTCAATTAACTTATTCAAATCTTGTATTTTTCTCACCAATCAAATCAAACAACCTTAAAAACAAATTTGAAAATCAAAATATTACATTTTTGCTATTTTGAGAATTTTAAAATCTGCAAGGATTAAATAAATTGTCAATAATCTGTTGAATTTAAATTTTTCAATTTTTGGAATTCTCTCCTTCGCCTTAACACAATTTGAAATGATTTATATAATCTCTAGGCAAATTACTTAAGAAAAAGCAAAAGCAATGAATTGTAAGAAGGAGGTTCTGCACTCACATCTAGAGATATATGCTTCACACAATATTGAAACGTGGGATTGTTATTTATAATATTCATCCACTAAAGTGTATTTTATGCAATTGAGTCCATTACTTGTAATTTTGTTCAAATAATGTATTCACATATTAAATTTTTCTTACCAATGAAATCAAACGACCGTAGCAATAAATTTTGAAATCAAAATATTGCACTTTTGCAATATTTTGAATTTTAAAATCTGCTAGGAATAAATGAATTGTTCATACTCTATTGAATTTAAATTTTGCAATTTTCTGAATTGTCTTCTTCCCCTCAATGCAATTTGAAATGATTTATATAATCTTCAAGCAAATTACTTCAGAAAAAGTAAAAGCAATGGATTGTAATAAGAAGGTTTTGCACTCCCATCTAGGGATATATGCTTACACAACATTGAAACTTGGGATTGCTATTTATAATTTTCATCCACTAAAGTGTACTTTATGCAATTGAGTCCATTACTTGTATTTTTGTCCAATTAACTTAATCAAATATTGTATTTTTCTCACCAATCAAATGAAACTACCTTAAAAAAAATTTAAAAATCAAAATATTGTATTTTTGCTATTTTGAGAATTTTAAAATCGGTAAGGATTAAATAAATTGTTAATAATTTGTCAAATTTCAAAATTTGCAATTTTTTGATTTGTCTCCTTTGCCTCAACGCAATTTGAAATGATTTATATAATCTTTAGGCAAATTACTTAAGAAAAAGCAAAAGCAATGGATTGTAAGAAGGAGTTTTTGCACTCACATCTAGGGATATATGCTTCGCACAACATTGAAACGTGGGATTGCTATTTATAATATTCATCCACTAAAGTGTATTTTATGCAATTAAGTCCATTACTTGTATGTTTCTTCAATTAACATATTCAAATATTGTATTTTTCTCACCAATCAAATCCAACAACATTAACAATAAATTGAAAGATCAAAATATTGGATTTTTGCAATTTTTAAAATTATAAAATCTTCTAGGGACAAATGAAGTGTCAATAGTCTGTTGAATTTAAATTTTGCAATTTTCTGAATTGTCTCCTTTGCCTTAACACAATTTGAAATGATTTATATAATCTCCAGAAAAATTACTTAAGAAAAAGCAAAAGCAATGGATTGTAATAAGAAGATTCTGCACTCCCATCTAGGGATATATGCTTAACACAACATTGAAACTTGGGATTGCTATTGATAATTTTCATCCACTAAAGTGTATTTTATGCAATTGAGTCCATTACTTGTATTTTTGTTCAATTAACTTATTCAAATATTATATTTTTCTCACCAATCAAATCAAACAACCTTAAAAACAAATTTAAAAATCAGAATATTGTATTTTTTGAATTTTTAAAATTTGCAAGGATTAAATAAATTGTCAATAATCTGTCAAATTTAAAATTTTCAATTTTCTAAATTGTCTCCTTTGCCTCAATGCAATTTGAAATGATTTATGTAATCTTTAGGCAAATTACATAAGAAAAAGCAAAAGTAATGGACAGTAATAAGGAGCTTTTACACTCTCATCTAGGGATACATGCTTAACACAACATTGAAAATTGAAATTGTTATTTATAATTTTCATCCACTAATGTATATTTTATGCAATTGAGTCCATTACTTGTATTTTTGTTCAATTAACTTAATTAAATATTATATTTTTCTCTCTAATCAAATCAAACAACCCTAAAAACAAATATAAAAATCTAAATATTGTATTTTTGCATTTTTTAGAATTATAAAATATACTAGAAATAAATGTAGTGTCAATAGTTTGTTTAATTTAAAATTTGCAATTTTCTGAATTGTCTCCTTTGCCTCAACGCAATTGGAAAAGATTTATATAATTTTCAGGCAACTTACTTAAGAAAAAGCAAAAGCAATGGACTGTAATAAGAAGGTTCTGCACTCCTATCTAGGGATATGTGCTTAACACAACATTGAAACTTGAGATTGCTATTTATATTTTTCATCCACTATAGTGTATTTTATGCAATGGAGTCCATTACTTGTGTTTTCGTTAATTAATATATTCAAATATTATATTTTTCTCACCAATCAAATCCAACGACATTAACAATAAATTTAAAAATCAAAATATTCCATTTTTGCAATTTTTAGAATTTTAAAATATATTAGGGATAAATGAATTTTCAATAATCTGTTGAATTTAAATTTTGTAATTTTCTGAATTGTCTCTTTTGCATCAACGTAATTTGAAATGATTTATATAATTTTCAGGCAATTTACTTAAGAAAAAGGAAAAGCAATGGACTGTAATAAGAAGGTTATGCAATGCCATTTAGGGATATATGCTTAACATAACATTAAAACTTGGGATTGTTATTTACAATAGACATCCACTAAAGTGTATTTTATGCAGTTGAGTCAATTACTTGTATTTTTGTTCAATTAACTTATTCAAATATTATATTTTTCTCACCAATCAAATCAAACAACCTTAAAAACAAATGTAAAAATCAAAATATTGCATTTTTACAATTTTTAGAATTTTAAAATCTGCATAGAATAAATAAATTGTCAATAATCTATTAAATTTAAAATTTGCAATTTTCTGAATTGTCTCCTTTGCCTCAACGCAATTTGAAATGATTTATATAATCTTCAGGCAAATTACTTAAGAAAAAGCAAAAGTAATTGATTTTAATAAGAAAGTTTTGCACTTCCGCCTAAGGATATATGCGTCACATAACGTTAAAACTTGGGATTGCAATTTATAATATTCATCCATTAAAGTGTATTTTTTACAGTTAAGTCCATTACTTGTATTTTTGTTCAATTAACTTATTCTAATGTTGTATTTTTCTCACCAATCAAATGTACCAACATTAATAACAAATTGAAAAACCAAAATATTGCATTTTTGCAATTTTTAGAATTTTAATATCTACTTGGGATAAATGAATTGTCGATACTCTGTTGAATTTAAATTTTGCAATTTTTTGGATTGTCTCCTCTGCCGTAATGCAATTTGAAATGATTTATATAATATTCAGGCAAATTACTTAAGAAAAGCAAAAACAATGAACTGTAATAAGAAGGTTCTGCACTACTATTTAGAGATATATACCTAACACAACATTAAAACTTGAGATTGTAATTTATAATATTCATCCACTAAAGTATATTTTATGTAATTGAATCCATTACTTGTATTTTTATTCAATTAACTTATTCAAATATTATATTTTTCTCACCAATCAAATCTAACAACATTAACAAGAAATTTAAAAATCAAAATATTGTATTTTTGCAATTTTTAAAATTTTAAAATCTACTAAGGATAAATGAATTGTTGATACTCTGTTGAATTTAAATTTTGCAATTTTCTGAATTGTCTCCTTTGCCTCAACGTAATTTGAAATGATTTATATAATCTTCAAGCAAATTACTTAAGAAAAAGCAAAAGGAATGAACTTTAATAAGAAGGTTCTGCACTCCCATCTTGGGATATATGCTTAACACAACATTGAAACTTGGGATTGCTATTTATAATATTCATCCACTAATGTGTATTTTATGCAATTGAGTCCATTACTTGTATTTTTGTTCAATTAACAAATTCAAATATTCTATTTTTCTTACCAATCAAATCAAGTGACTTTAACAATAAATTTAAAAATCAAAATATTGCATTTTTGCAATTTTTAGCATTTTAAAATATGCGAGGGAGAAATGAATTGTCGATACTCTGTTGAATTTAAATTTTGCAATTTTCTGAATTGTCTCCTTTGCCTCAACGCAATTTGAAATAATTTATATAATCTTCAAGCAAATTACTTAAGAAAGAGCAAAAGGAATGAACTGTAATAAGAAGGTTTTGCACTCCTATCTTGGGATATATGCTTAACACAATATTGAAACTTGGGATTGCTATTTATAATATTCATCCACTAATGTGTATTTTATGCAATTGAGTTCATTACTTGTATTTTTGTTCAATTAATAAATTCAAATATTCTATTTTTCTCACCAATCAAATCAAGCGACTTTAATAATAAATTTAAAAATCAAAATATTGTATTTTTGCAATTTTTAGAATTTTAAAATCTACGAGGGATAAATGAATTGTCGATACTCTGTTGAATTTAAATTTTGCAATTTTCTGAATTGTCTCCTTTGCCTCAACGCAATTTGAAATGATTTATGTAATCTTTAAGCAAATTACTTGAGAAAGAGCAAAAGGAATGAACTGTAATAAAAAGGTTCTGCACTCCTATTTTGGGACATATGCTTAACATAACATTGAAACTTAGGATTGCTATTTATAATATTCATCCACTAATGTGTATTTTATGCAATTGAGTCCATTACTTGTATTTTTGTTCAATTAACAAATTCAAATATTCTATTTTTCTCACCAATCAAATCAAGCGACTTTAACAATAAATTTAAAAATCAAAATATTGCATTTTTGCAATTTTTAGAATTTTAAAATTTGCGAGGTATAAATGAATTGTCGATACTCTGTTGAATTTAAATTTTGCAATTTTCTGAATTGTCTCCTTTGCCTTATCGCAATATGAAATGATTTATGTAATATTCAGGCAAATTACTTAAGAACAACAAAATCAATAGACTGTAATAAGAATGTTCTGCAATGCCATTTAAGGATATATGCTTAACAGAACATAAAAACTTGGGATTTCTATTTATAATATTCATCCACTAAAGTGTATTATATGCACTTGAGTCCATTACTTGTATTTTTGTTCAACTAACGTGTTCACATATTATATTTTTCTCACCAATCAAATCAAAGGACATTAATAATAAATTTAAAAATCAAAATATTGCATTTTTGTAATTTTTAGAATTTTAAAATTTGCTAGGGATAAATAAATTGTCTATAATCTACAGAATTATAATTATGCAATTTTCTTAATTGTCTCCTTTGCCTCAATGTAATTTGAAATTATTTATATAATTATTGTCCTTGAACAAATTACTTAGGAAAAAGGAAAAGTAACGGACGCTAATAAGATGGTTCTGCATTCCCATCTAGAAATATATGTTTCAAACGACCTTGAAACTTGAAATTGCTATTTATAATATTCATCCATGAAAGTGTCTTTTATGCAATTGAGTTCATTATTTTTATTTTTGTTCAATTAACATATTCAAATATAATATTTTTGACATATTATATATTTCTCACCAATTAAATCGAATGACATTAACAATGAATTTAATGATCACAATATTTCAATTTTAGAATTTTTAGAATTTTAAATTCTGCTAGGGATAAATGAATTGTCAATACTCTGTTGAATTTAAATTTTGCAATTTTTTGAATTGTCTCCTTTGCCTCAACAAAATTTGAAATGATATATAGAATTCCTATTTTCAAACAAATTACTTAAGAAAAAGGAAAAACAATGGACTCTAATAAGATGGTTCCACACTCCCATCTAGGAATATATGCTTCAAACAACCTTGAAACTTGAGATTTGCTATTTATAATATTCATCCACAAAAGTATCTTTTATACAATTGAGTCCATTACTTTTATTTTTGTTCAGTTAACATATTCAAATATTATATTTTTGACATATTATATTTTTCTCACCAATTAAATCAAACGACATTAACAATAAATTTAAAAATCAAAATATTTCAATTTTGCAAATTTTAGAATTTTAAAATCTGCTAGGGATAAAAGAATTGTTGATACTCTGTTGAATTTAACTTTTGCAATTTTCTAAATTGTCTCCTTTGCCTCAACGCAATTTGAAATGATTTATATAATCTCCAGGCAAATTACTTAAGAAAGAGCAAAAAGAATGGATTGTAATAAGAAGGTTCTGCACTCCCATCTTGGGATATATGCATAACACAACGTTGAAACTTGGGATTGCTATTTATAATATTCATCAACTAATGTGTATTTTATGCAATTGAATTCATTACTTGTATTTTTGTTCAATTAACAAATTCAAATATTCTATTTTTCTCACCAATCAAATCAAACGACATTACCAATAAATTTAAAAATCAAAATATTGTATTTTTGCAATTTTTAGAATTTTGAAATCTGCTAGGGATAAATGAATTGTTGATACTCTGTTGAATCTAAATTTTGCAATTTTCTGAATTGTCTCTTTTGTCTCAATGCAATTTGAAATGATTTATATAATTTGCAGGCAAATTACATAAGAAAAAGTAAAAGCAATGGACTATAATAACAAAGTTCTGCACTCCCATCTAGGGATATATGCTTAACAAAACATTGAAACTTGGGTTTGCTATTTATAATATTTATCTAACAAAGTGTATTTTATGCAATTAAGTCCATTACTTGTATTTTTGTTCAATTAACATATTCAAATATTATATTTCTCACATAGTATATTTTTCTCACCAATTAAATCAAACGACATTAACAATAAAAATCATAATATTTCAATTTTGCAATTTTTTGAATTTTAAAATTTGGTAGGGATAAATGAATTGTTAATATTCCGTTGAATTTAAATTTTTCAATTTTCTGAAATGTCTCCTTTGCTTCGACTCAATTTGAAATGATTTATATAATTTTCAGGAAAATTACTTAAGAAAAAGCAAAAGCAATGGACTCTAATAAGAAGGTTCTGCACTCCCATCTAGGGATATATGCTTAACACAACATTGAAATTTGGAGTTGTTATTTATAATATTCATCGACTAAAGTGTAATTTATGCAATTGAGTCCATTACTTGTATTTTTGTTCAATTAACTTATTCAAATATTGTATTTTTCACATATTATATTTTTCTCACCAATTAAATCAAACGACATTAACATTAAATTTAAAAATCAAAATATTTGAATTTTCCACCTTTTCAAATTTTAAAATCTACTACAGATAATTGAATTGTCAATACTTTGTTGAATTTAAATTTTGCAATTTTTTGAATTGTATAATTTTCAGGCAAATTTTGCCTCAATGCAATTTGAAATGATTTATATAATTTTCGGGTAAATTACTTAAGAAAAATCAAAAACAATGGATAATAATAACAATGTTCTACACTCCTATCTAGGGATATATGCTTAACACAACATTGAAACTTGGGTTTGCTATTTATAATATTCATCCAATAAAGTGTATTTTATGCAATTGAGTCCATTACTTGTATTTTTGTTGAATTAAGATATTCAAATATTTTATTTTTCACAAATTATATTTTTCTCACCAATTAAATCAAACGACATTAACATAAGAAAAAGCAAAAGCAATAGACTGTAATAATATGGTTTTTCACTCCCATCTTGGGATATATACTCAACACAATATTGAAACTTGGGATTGTTATTTATAATATTCATCCACTAAAGTGTATTTTATACAATTGAGTCCATTACTTGTATTTTTGTTCAATTAACATATTTAAATATTATAATTTTCACATATTATATTTTTCTCACCAATTAATTCAAACGACATTAATAATAAATTTAAAAGTTAAAATATTTCAATTTTCCAATTTTTAAAATTTTAAAATCTACTAGGGATAAATGAAATGTCAATTCTCTGTTGAAGTTAAGTTTTGCAATTTTCTGAATTTTCTCATTTGCCTCAATGCAATTTGAAATGATTTATATAATCTTCACGCAAATTGCCAAAGAAAAAGCAAAAGTAATGGACTCTAATAAGAAGGTTTTGCACTCCCATCTAGGGATATGTGTTTAACACAACATTGAAACTTGGGATTGTTATTTTTAATATTCATCCACTAAAGTGTATTTTATGCAATTAAGTCCATTACTTGTATTTTTCTTCAATTAACTTATTGAACTATTGTATTTTTCTCACCAATGAAATCAAATGACATTAACAACAAATTTAAAAATCAAAACATTGCATTTTTGGAATTTTTAGAATTTTAAAATCTATTAGGGATAAATAAATTGTCAATAATCTGTTGAATTTAAATTTTGCAATTTTTTTAATTCTCTCATTTGCCTCAATGCAATTTGAAATGATTTATAGAATTCCTGTTTTTAGACAAATTATTTAAGAAAAGGGAAAAGTAAAGGACTCTAATAAGATGGTTCTGCACTCCTATTTAGGGATATATGCTTCACCCAACCTTGAAACTTGAGTTTGCTATTTATAATATTCATCCAATAAAGTGTATTTTATGCAATTGCATCCATTACTTGCATTTTTGTTCAATTAACATATTCAAATATTATATTTTTCACATATTATATTTCTCACCAATTAACATATTCAAATACTCTATTGAATTTAAATTTTGCAATTTTCTGAATTGTCTCCTTTGCCTCAACGCAATTTGAAATGATTTATATAATCTTTAGGAAAATTACTTAAGAAAAAGCAAAAACAATGGACTCTAATAAGAAGGTTATACACTTCCATTTAAGGATATATGCTTAACACAACATTGAAACTAGTGGTTGCTATTTATAATATTCATCGACTAAAGTGTATTTTATGGAATTGAGTTCATTACTTGTATTTTTGTTCAATTAACTAATTCAAATATGATATTTTTCACATATTATATTTTTCCCACCAACTTTATCAAATGACATTAACAATAAATTTAAAAATCAAAATATTGCATTTTTGCAATTTCTAGAATTTTAAAATTTGTTAGGGATAAATGAATTGTCAATACTCTATTGAATTTAATTTTTGCAATTTTCAAAATTGTCTCCTTTGCCTCAATGAAATGTGAAATGATTTATATAATCTTCAGTCAAATTACTTAAGAAAAAGTAAAAGTAATGGACTATAATAAGATGGTTCTGAACACCCATTTTGGGATATATACTTAACACAACATTGAAACTTGAGATTGCTATTTATAATATTCATCCACTAAAGTGTATTTTATGCAATTGAGTCCATTACTTGTATTTTTGTTCAATTAACATATTTAAATATTATAATATTCACATATTATATTTTTCTCACCAATTAAATCGAATGACATTAATAATAAATTTTAGAGTTAAAATATTTCAATTTTCTAATTTTTAGAATTTTAAAATCTACAAGGGATAAATGAATTGTCAATTCTCTGTTGAAGTTAAATTTTGCAATTTTCAAAATTGTCTCCTTTGTCTTAACACAATTTGAAATGATTTATATAATCTTCATGCAAATTGCTTAAGAAAAAGCAAAAGCAATGGGCTATAATAAGAAGTTTCTGCACTCCCATCTAGGGCTATATGCCTAACACAACATTACAGCTTGGAAATGCTATTTATAATATTCATTCACTAAAGTGTATTTTATGCAACCAAGTCCATTATTTGTATTTTTCTTTAATTGACTTCTTCAAATATTGTATTTTTCTCACCAATCAAATCAAACGACATTAATAATATATTTAAACATCAAAATATTGCGCTTTTGCAATTTTTAGGATTTTGAAATCTGCTAGAGATAAATGATTTGTCAATGCTCTGCTGAATTTAAATTTTGCAATTTTTTGAATTGTCTCCTTTGCCTCAATACAATTTAAAATGATTTATATAATTTTCAGGCAAATTACTTAAGAAAAAGCAAAAGCAATGCACTGTAATAAGAAGGTTCTGTACTTCCATCTAGGGATCTATGCTTAACACAACATTAAAACTTGGGATTGTTATTTACAATGTTCATCCATTAAAGTGTATTTTATGCAATTGAGTCCATTATTTGTATTTTTATTCATTTAACTTATTGAAATATTGTATTTTTCTCACCATTCAAATCAAACGACATTAATAATATATTTAAAAATCAAAATATTGCACTTTTGCAATTTTTGGGATTTTTAAATTTGGTAGGGATAAATGATTTGTCAATACTCTGTTGAATTTAAATTTTGCAATTTTCTAAATTGTCTCCTTTGCCTCAACACAATTTTAAATGATTTATATAACTTTCAAGCAAATTACTTAAGAAAAAGCAAAAGCAATAGACTGTGATAAAAAGGTTTTGCACTCCCATATAAGATTATATGCTTAACATAACATTGAAACTTGGGATTGATATTTGTAATATTCATCCACTAAAGTGTATTTTATGCAATTAAGTCCATTACTTGTATTTTTGTTCAAATAACTTATTCAAAAATTGAAATATTTAACTTATCTCACAAATCAAATCAAATGACACCAACAAGAAATTTCAAAATCAAAATATTGCATTTTTGCACTTTTTAGAATTTTAAAATCTGCTTGGGACAAAAAAATTGTCCATAATCTGTTGAATTTATATTTTGCAATTTTCTTAATCGTCTCCTTTGCCTCAATGCAATTTGAAATGATTTATAGAATTCTTGTTTTCAGACAAATTACTTAAGAAAAAGGAAAAACAATGGACTCTAATAAGATAGTTCTGCACTCTCATCTAGCGATATATGTTTCTTACACAACCTTGAAACTTGAGTTTGCTATTTATAATATTCTTCCACTAAATTGTATTTTATGCAATTGAGTCCATTACTTGTATTTTTGTTCAATTAACATATTCAAATATGATATCTTTCACATATTATATTTTTCCAACCAATTAAATCAAATGACATTAACAATAAATTTAAAAATCAAAATTTTTCAATTTTTTGAATTTTGAAATCTGGTAGGGATAAGTGAATTGTCAATACTTTCTTGAATTTAAATTTTTCAATTTTCTAAATTGTCTCCTTTGTCTCAACGTAATTTGAAATAATTTATATAATCACCAGGCAAATTACTTATGAAAAAGCAAAAGCAATTGACTCTAATAAGAAGTTTCTGCACTCGCATCTGGAGATATATGCTTAACACAACATTGAAACTTGGGATTGCTATTTATAATATTCATCCACTAAAGTGTATTTTATGCAATTGAGTCCATTACTTGTATTTTTGTTCAATTAACTTATTCAAATATTGTATTTTCCTCACCCATCAAATCAAATGACATTAACAACAAATTTAAAAATCAAAATATTGCATTTTTGCAATTTTTAGAATTTTAAAATCTGTTAGGAATAAATAAATTGTCAATAATCTGTTGAATTTAAATTTTGCAATTTTCTTAATTCTCTCCTTTGCCTTAATGCAATTTTAAATGATTTATAGAATTCTTGTCTTCAAACAAATTACTTAAGAAAAATGAATAGCAATGGACTCTAATAAGATGGTTCCCCACTCCCATCTAGGGATATATACTTCACATAACCTTGAAACTTGAGATTACTATTTCTAATATTCATACACTAAAGTGTCTTTTGTGCAATTGAGTCTATTACTTGTATTTTTCTTCAATTAACATATTCAAATATGATATTTTTCACATATTATATTTTTCTCACCAATTAAATTGAATGACATTAAAAATAAATGTGAAAATCAAAATATTTGAATTTTGCAATTTCTAGAATTTTAAAATCTGCTAGGGATAACTGAATTGTTAATACTCCGTTGAATTTAAATTTTGTAATTTTTCGAATTGTCTCCTTTGTCTTAACGTAGTTAAATCAAACGACATTAAAAATAAATTTAAAAATCAAAATATTTCAATTTTGCAATGTTTCGAATTTTAAAATTTGGTAGGGATACATGAATTGTCAATACTCTGTTGAATTTAAATTTTACAATTTTCTGAATTGTCTCCTTTACCTCAACGCAATTTGAAATGATTTAGATAATTTTCAGAGAAATTACTTAGGAAAAAGTAAAAGCAATGGACTCTAATAAGAAGATTCTGCACTCCCATCTAGGGATATATGCTTAACACAACATTGAAACTTAGGATTACAATTTATAATATTTATCCACTAAAGTGTATTTTATGCAATTGAGTCGATCACTTGTATTTTTGTTCAATTAACTTATTCAAATATTGTATTTTTCTCACCAATCAAATCAAATGACATTAACAACAAATTTAAAAATCAAAATATTCCATTTTTGCAATTTTTAAAATTTTAAAATCTACTAGGGATAAATAAATTCCTAATAATCTGTTGAATTTAAATTTTGCAATTTTCTTAATTCTCTCCTTTGCCTCAATGCAATTTGAAATGATTTATAGAATTTTTGTCTTTACACAAATTACTTAAGAAAAAGAAAAAGCAATGGATTCTAATAAGATGGTTCCCCACTCTCATCAACGGATATATGCTTCACACAGCCTTGAAACTTGAGATTGCTATTTATAATATTCATCCACTAAAGTGTCTTTTATGCAATTGAGTCCATTACTTGTATTTTTATTCAAATATTATATTTTTCACTTATTATATTTTTCTCTCCAATTAAATCAAACAACATTAACCATAAATTTAAAAATTAAAATTTTCAATTTTGCAATTTTTCGAATTTTAAAATCTACTTGGGATAAGTGAATTGTCAATACACTGTTGAATTTAAATTTTGCAATTTTCTAAATTGTCTCTTTTGCCTAAACACAGTTTGAAATGATTTATATAATCTTCAGGCAAATTACTTAAGAAAAAGCAAAAGCAATGGACTGTAATAAGAAAGTTTTGCACTCCCATATAGGGATATATGTTTAATATAACATTGAAACTTAGGTGTGCTATTTATAATATTCATCCACTTAATTGTATTTTATGCAATTGAGTCGATTACTTGTATTTTTGTTCAATTAACATATTCAAATATTGTATTTTTCTCACCAATCAAATCAAACTACATTAACAACAAATTGAAAAATCAAAATATTGCATTTTTACAATTTTTAGAATTTTAAAATATGCTAAGGACAAATAAATTGTAAATAATCTATTAAATTTAAATTTTTCAATTTTCCTAATTGTCTCCTTTGCCTCAATGCAATTTGCAATGATTTATAGAATTCTTGTTTTCAGACAAATTACTTAAGAAAAAGGAAAAGCAATGGACCCTAGTAAGATGGTTCCCCACTCCCATTTTGGGATATATGCTTGACAAAAACTTAAAACTTGAGATTGCTATTTATAATATTGATTCACTAAAGTGTCTTTTATGCAATTGAGTCCATTAATTGTATTTTTGTTCAGTTGACATATTCAAATATTATATTTTTCACATATTATATTATCATCACTAATTAAATCAAACGACATTAACAATAAATTTAAAAATCAAAATATCATATTTTTGCAATTTTTAGAATTGTAAAATCTACTAGGGAGAAATGAATTGTCAATACTCTGTTGAATTTAACTTTTCTAATTTTTTGAATTATCTCTTTTGGCTCAACGCAATTTGAAATGATTTATATAATTTTCAGGCAAATTACTTAAGAAAAAGCAAAAGCGATGGGCTATAATGAGAAGGTTCTACACTCCCATCTAGGAATATATGTTTAGCACAACATTGAAACTTGGTACTGTTATTTATAGTATTCACCCACTAAAGTGTATTTTATGCGATTAAGTCCATTACTTGTATTTTTATTCAAATAACATATTCAAATATTATATTCTTCACGTATTATATTTCTCTCACCAATTAAATCAAATGACATTAATAATAAATTTAAAAATCAAAATATTTCAATTTTGCAATTTTTTGAATTTTAAAATCTGCTAGGGATAAGTGAATTGTCAATACTCTGTTGAATTTAAATTTTGCAATTTTCTGAATTGTCTCCTTTGCCTCAATGTAATTTGAAATGATTTATATAATCTTTAGGCAAATTACTTAAGAAAAAGCAAAAGCAATGAACTATAATAAAAAGATTCTGCACTCTAATTTAGGGATATATACTTAACACAACATTGAAATTAGGGATTGCTATTTATAATATTCATCGACTAAAGTGTATTTTATGCAATTGAGTCCATTACTTATATTTTTGTTCAATTAACTTATTCAAATATTGTATCTTTCTCACTAATCAAATCAAACGACATTAACCACAAATTTAAAAATCAAAATATTGCATTTTTGAATTTTTTAGAATTTTAAAATCTACTAAGGATAAAGAAATTGTTAATAATCTATAGAATTTAAATTTTGCAATTTTCTTAATTGTCTCCTTTACCTCAATGTAATTTGAAACGATTTATAGAATTCTTGCATTTAGACAAATTACTTAGAAAAAAGGAACACCAATGGACTCTATAA
>JAHOYR010005910.1:154569-193013 GCA_023213295.1 Bruguiera hainesii | reverse complement strand
GTCTCCTTTGCCTCAAATATTGTATTTTCCTCACCCATCAAATCAAACAACATTAACAACAAATTTAAAAATCAAAATATTGCATTTTTGCAATTTTTAGAATTTTAAAATCTGCAAGGGATAAGTGAATTGTCAATACTCTGTTGAATTTAAATTTTGCAATTTTTTGAATTGTCTCCTTTCCCTCAACCATTTTAAAATTATTAAGATAATATTCAAGCAAATTACTCAAGAAGAAGCAAAAGCAATGGACTCTAACAAGAAGGTTCTGCACTCTCAAATGGGGATATATACTTAACATAACATTGAAATTAGGGATTGTTATTTATAATATTCATCGACTAAAGTGTATTTTATGCAATTGAGTCCATTACTTGTATTTTTGTTCAATTAACTTATTCAAATATTGTATCTTTCTCACCAATCAAATCAAATGACAATAACCACAAATTTAAAAATCAAAATATTGCATTTTTGAAATTTTTAGAATTTTAAAATCTACTAAGGATAAAGAAATTGTTAATAATCTGTATAATTTAAATTTTGCAATTTCTTTAATTGTCTCCTTTGCCTCAATGTAATTTGAAACGATTTATAGAATTCTTGCATTTAGACAAATTACTTAGGAAAAAGGAAAACCAATGGACTCTAAAAAGATTGTTCCCCACTCCTACTTTGGGATATATGCTTTACACAACCTTGAAACTTGAGATTGCTATTTATAATATTTATTTACTAAAGTGTCTTTTATGGAATTGAGTCCATTACTTGTATTTTTCTTCAGTTGACATGTTCAAATATAATATCTTTGACATATTATATTTTTCTCACCAATTAAATCAAACGATATTAACAATAAATTTTAAAATCAAAATATTGCAATTTTGCAATTTGTTGGAATTTTAAAATTTGCTAGGGATAAATGAATTGTCAATACTCTGTTGAATTTATCTTTTGCAATTTTCTGAATTGTCTCTTTTGCCTCAACGCAATTTGAAATAATTTATATAATTTTCAAGCAAATTATTTAAGAAAAAGCAAAAACAATGGACTGTACTAAGAAGGTTCTGCACTCCCATCTAGGGATGTATGCTTAACACAATATTGAAACTTGGGTTTGCTATTTATAATATTAATTCATAAAAGTGTATTTTATGCAATTAAGTCCATTACTTGTATTTTTGTTGAATTAACATCTTCAAATATTATATTTTTCTCACCAATTAAATCAAATGTCATTAACATTAAATTTAAAAATCAAAATATTTCGTTTTTGCAATTCTTGAAATTTTAAAATCTGCTAGGGATAAATGAATTGTCAATACTCTGTTGAATTTAAATTTTGCAATTTTTGGAATTGTCTATTTTGCCTTAACGTAATTTGAAATGATTTATATAATTTTTAGGCAAATTACTTAAGAAAAAACAAGAGCAATCGACTATAATAAGAAGGTTCTGCACTCCCATCTAGGGATATATACTTAATACAACATTGAAACTAGAGACTGCTATTTATAATATTCATCCACTAAAGTGTATTTTATGCAATTGAGTCCATTACTTGTATTTTTTGTTCAATTAACATATTCAAATATTATAGTTTTCACATATTATATTTTTCTCACCAATTAAATCAAACGACATTAATAATAAATTTAAAATCAAAATATTTCAATTTTTCAATTTTTAGAATTTTAAAATCTATTAGGGATAAATAAATTGTCAATATTGTGTTGAAGTTAAATTTTGCAATTTTCTCAATTGTGTCCTTCGCCTTAATGCAAATTGAAATGATTTATATAATCTTTAGGCAAATTGTTTAAGAAAAAGCAAAAGTAATGGACTCCCATCGAGGGATATAGACTTAAGACAATAATGAAACTTGTGATTTCTATTTATAATATTGATCCACTAAATTGTATTTTATGCAATTCAAATATTGTATTATCAACAAATTTAAAAATCAAAATATTGCGCTTTAGCAATTTTTAGAATTTTAAAATCTGCCAAGGATAAATAAATTGTCAATAATGTGTTGAATTTAAAATTTGAAAATTTCTTAATTGTCTCCTTTGCCTCAATGCAATTTGAAATAATTTATAGAATTCTGGTATTCAGACAAATTAGTTAAGAAAAAGGAAAACGAATGGACTCTAATAAGATAGTTGCCCACTACCATCTAGGAATATATGCTTTACACAGGCTTGAAACTTGAGATTGCTATTTATAATATTCATCCATTAAAGTGTATTTTATGCAATTGAGTCCATTACTTGTATTTTTGCTCAATTAACATATTCAGATACTATATTTTTCACATATTATATTTTCCTCACCAATTAAATCAAACGATATTAATAATATATTTAAAAATCAAAATATTTCAATTTTGTAATTTTTAGAATTTTAAAATTTGCTAGGTATAAGTGAATTATCAATACTCTGTTGAATTTAAATTTTGCAATTTTCTAATTTGCCTACTTTGCATAAACGCAATTTGCAATGATTTTTATAATCTTTAGGCAAATTACTTAAGAAAAAGCAAAAGTAATAAACTATAATAGGAAGGTTCTACACTCCCATCGAGGGATATATGCTTAACACAACAATGAAACTTGTGATTGCAATTTATAATATTCATCCACTAAATTATATTTTATGCAATTGAGTCCATCCCTTGTATTTTTGTTCAATTAAGATATTCAAATATTGTATTTTTCTCACCAATCAAATCAAACAACATTAACAATAAATTTAAAAATCAAAATATTCTATTTTTGCAATTTTTAGAATTTTAAAATCTGTTAACGATAAATGAATTGTCAACACTCAGTATAATTTAAATTTTGCAATTTTCTTAATTGTCTCCTTTGCCTTAATGCAATTTGAAATGATTTATTGAATTCTTGTCTTTTGAAAAATTACTTCAAAAAAAGGAAAAGCAATGGACTCTATAAGATGGTTCCCCACTCACATCTAAGGATATATGCTTCACACAACCTTGAAACTTGAGATTGCTATTTATAATATTAATCCACTAAAGTGTATTTTATGCAATTCAGTCCATTACTTGTATTTTTGTTCAATTAACTTATTCAAATATTGTATTTTTCTCACCCATCAAATCAAACGATATTAATAATAAATTTAAAAATCAAAATATTTTAATTTTGCAATATTTAGAATTTTAAAATCTGCTAAGTATAAGTGAATTGTCAATACTCTGTTGAATTTAAATTTTTCAATTTTCTAATTTGCCTACTTTGCATAAACGCAATTTGCAATGATTTTTATAATTTTTAGGCAAATTACTTAAGAAAAAGCAAAAGTAATAGACTATAATAGGAAGGTTCTACACTCCTATAGAGGGATATATGCTTAACACAACAATGAAACATGTGATTGCTATTTATAATATTTATCAACTAAATTGTATTTTAAGCAATTAAGTTCATTACTTGTATTTTTGTTCAATTAAGATATTTAAATATTGTATTTTTCTCACCAATCATTTCAAATGACATTAACAACAAAATTAAAAATCAAAATATTGCATATTTTCAATTTCTGGAATTTTAAAATCTGATAGGGATAAATAATTTTTCAACATTATATAATTTAAATTTTGCAATTTTCTTAATTGTCTCCTTTGCCTCAATGCAATTTGAAATGTTTTATAGAATTTTTGTCTTCAGACAAATTTGTTAAGAAAAAGGGAAAGTAATGCACTCTAACAAGATGGTTCCCCACTCCCATCTAAGGATATATGCTTTACACAACATTGAAACTTGGGATTGCTATTTATAATATTCATCCACTAAAGTGTATTTTATACAATTGAGTCCATTACTTGCATTTTTGTTCAATTAAGATATTCAAATATTGTATTTTTCTCACTAATCAAATCAAACGACATTAACAACAAAATTAAAAATCAAAATATTGCATTTTTTCAATTTTTAGAATTTTAAAATTTGATAGGGATAAATAATTTTTCAACACTCTGTATAATTTAAATTTTTCAATTTTCTTAATTGTCTCCTTTACCTCAATGCAATTTGAAATGATTTATTGAATTCTTGTCTTCTAACCAATTACTTCGGAAAAAGGAAAAGGAATGGACTCTAACAAGATGGTTCCCCACTCCCATCAAGGGATATATGCTTTACACAACCTTGAAACTTGAAATTGCTATTTATAATATTCATCCACTAAAGTGTCTTTTATGCAATTGAGTCCATTACTTGTATTTTTGTCCAATTATCTTATTCAAAAATTGTATTTTTCTCACCAATCAAATCAAATGACACTAACAACAAATTTCAAAATCAAAATATTGCATTTTTGCAATTTTTAGAATTTTAAAAACTGTTAGGGACAAATAAATTGTCCATAATCTATTGAATTTAAATTTTTCAATTTTCTTAATTGTCTCCTTTGCCTCAATGCAATTTGAAATGATTTATAGAATTCTTGTCTTCACACAAATTATTTAAGAAAAAGAAAAAGCAATGGATTCTAATAAGATGGTTCCCCACTCCCATCTAGGCATATATGCTTTACACGTCCTTGAAATTTGAGATTGCTATTTATAATATTTATCCATTAAAGTGTATTTTGTAGAATTGAGTCCATTACTTGTATATCTTTTCAATTGACATATTCAAATATTATATTTTTCACATATTATATTTTTCTCACCAATTAAATCAAACGACATTAACAATAAATTTAAAAGTCAAAATATTGCATTTTTGCAATTTTCTTAATTGTCTCCTTTGCCTCAATGTAATTTGAAATGATTTATAGAATTCCTGTCTTCAAACAAATTACTTTGGAAAAAGGAAAACCAATGAACTCTAAAATGATGGTTCCTCACTCCCATCTAGGGATATATGCTTTACATAACTTTGAAACATGAGATTGCTATTTATAATATTCATTAACTAAAGTGTATTTTTTGCAATTGAGTCAATTACTTGTATTTTTGTTCAGTTGACATTGTTGTTCCCACAGCCTTATATGGGTTGTAATTGTTGTCAACTAAGGTTAAGTGTGCAAGAGAGTAAAGTCACATGGAAGGGCAAGAAAGTAAATTCGCCATGTAAGCCCTATTAGGGTTTCATGGAAGAGAGTATATAAAGGCCTTGGAAGACAAAACTAGGGTAGAGGGCCAACACAATTGAAAAAACAGCAACCCTACAACAACCGGCCAAAAAGGAAGAGAGAGCAGAACGGCAAGAGATCAAAAACGACACCACTGGGAGAGCAAACTAGAAACGTCACCACCGGGAGAGCAAACCAGAACGTGCGACCTCCTGCAAGCAAACCAGAAACGCCTCCTGCAAGCAAACCAGAAACGCACAACCAGCAAGAGGAGAAATAAGAAACAGACCACCCGGAAGAGAAGACAGCAGACCTGGTATCCGTGAGACCACCGGGAAGAGAAGACAGCAGACTAGAAGCATGAGGCAGGCCGAGAGACGTGAACCAGAAAAACGAGTAGCGTGAGGCAGGCTAAGAGACGTGAAACAGCAGACCAGAAGCGTGAGACCAGAACGTGGAATGGCGTGACTGATCAGAAGCGTGGGGCAGGCCGTGAGACGTGAAACGGCAGACCAGAAGCTTGAGTGCAAGCTGTGAAACCGTGAGACGGTGAAAGCAGGAGTTGTGTGAAACAACCTAGAGAAGGAATTTTGTGAAGCATCAGAAAGAACTCAATGTATTTCCAGAGTTCTTCAAGAGAGGTTAGAGAGTGTTGCGGTGAACTTCTAAGCGGCAGTGGAGCAGCCCTTCAATTCAACGGAGGCAAGACAAGCTAGAAGAAGGGTAGACACAGTAAGTGACACTCTTTGTATTGTACTTGCTTAGTAATTACAATAGTGAAAGGAGCAGAAGATTAAGACATCCATTGTAACTGGAATTCTCAGGTATAGTGGATAGTCTCGGTAAGGGAGAGTCCCTATCATTGTGGATGTACGTCACGTTGACGGAATCACGTAAATCTCGTGTGTCCTTAATTTGCTTTACGTTCTGTGTTTTAAATTGAGTTGTGAACGCAGCTAAAGTATCAACCAACCCATAACCTAACAAAGACCTAAACAAGAACATCCGAATTGTTTATTAGGCAAAGTGTTTGAAAAGTGACTTTGGGGACTATTGTGATTAGTAGGTAGCAATAGATCTACCTTAGTCGAATCTGAGAAAGAGTTCGCTTTTAAGAAGAGATTGAAGTTGTTCACTTTCCTGCGAATTGCGAATTGTGGTGATACTGATTTAACCCCCCTCTTAGTATCACAAACTAGTAGATTTTAGGGTGAAGTTGGGAACTTTAGACATATTCAAATATTATATTTTTCACATATTATATTTTTCTCACCAATTAAATCAAATGACATTAACAATAAATTTAAAAATCAAAATATTGCATTTTTGCAATTTGTTGGAATTTTAAAATCTGCTAAGGATAAATGAATTGTCAATACTCTGTTGAATTTAACTTTTGAAATTTTCTAAATTGTCTCATTTGCCTCAACGCAATTTGAAATGATTTATATAATTTTTGGGCAAATTACTCAAGAAAAAGCAAAAGCAATGGACTGTACTAACAAAAGTTCTACACTCCCATATAGGGATTTATGCTTAACACAACATTGAAATTTGGGTTTGCTATTTATAATATTTATCCACTAAAATGTATTTTATGCAATTGAGTGCATTACTTGTATTTTTGTTCAATTAACATATTCAAATATTTAATTTTTGGCATATTATATTTTTCACACCAAATAAATCAAACGACATTAATATTAAATTTAAAAATCAAAATATTTCATTTTTACAATTCTTTGAATTTTAAAATCTATTAGGGATAAATGAATTGTTAATACTTTGTTGAATTTAAATTTTGCAATTTTTGGAATTGTCTCCTATGGCTTAACGTAATTAGAAATGATTTATATAATTTTCAGGCAAATTACTTAAGAAAGAGCAAAAGCAATCAACTGTAATAAGAAGGTTATGCACACCCATCTAGGGATATATGCTTAACACCACATTAACACTAAAGACTATTATTTAACAACAAGTTTGATAATCAAAATATTGCATTTTTGCAATTTTTAGAATTTTAAAATCTACTAGGGATAAATAAATTGTTAATAATATATAGAATTTAAATTTTGGAATTTTTTTAATTGTCTCCTTTGCCTCAATGTAATTTGAAATGATTTATAGAATTCCGGTCTTCAGACAAATTACTTGGGAAAAAGGAAAACCAATGCACTCTAAAAAGATGGTTCCCCACTCTCATCTAGGGATATATGCTTTACATAACCTTGAAACTTGAGATTGTTATTTATAATATTCATATACCAAAGTGTCTTTTATGGAATTGAGTCCATTACTTGTATTTTTGCAATTTGTTGGAATTTTAAAACCTGCTAAGGATAAATGAATTGTCAATACTCTGTTGAATTGAACTTTTACAATTTTCTAAATTGTCTCATTTGCCTCAATGCAATTTGAAATGATTTATATAATTTTCGAGCAAATTACTTAAGAAAAAGCAAAAGCAATGGACTATACTAAGAAGGTTTTGCACTCCCATATAGGGATATATGCTTAACACAACATTGGAACTTGGGTTTGCTATTTACAATATTCATCCATAAAAGTATATTTTATGCAATTGAGTCCATTACTTGTATTTTTGTTCAATTAACATATTCAAATATTATATTTTTCTCACCAATTAAATCAAATGACATTAACATTAAATTTAAAAATGAAAATATTTTATTTTTGCAATTCTTCGAATTTTAAAATCTACTAGGGATAAATGAATTGTCAATACTCTGTTGAATTTAAATTTTGCAATTTTTAGAATTATCTCCTTTACCTCAACGTAATTTGAAACGGTTTATATAATTTTCAGGCAAATTACTTAAGACAAAGTAAAAGCAATCCACTGTAATAAGAAGATTGTTCACTCTCATTTAGGGATATATGCTTAACACAACTTTGAAACTAGAGACTGCTATTTATAATATTCATCCATTAAAGTGTATTTTATGCAATTGAGTCCATTACTTGTATTTTTGTTCAATTAACATATTCAAAAATTATATTTTTCACATATTATATTTTTCTCACTAATTAAATTAAACGACATTAATAATAAATTTAAAAATCAAAATATTGCATTTTTGCAATTTTTAGAATTTTAAAATCTCCTAGGAATAAATGAATTGTTAATATTCTGTTGAATTTAACTTTTGCAATTTTTTGAATTGTCTCCTACCTCAATGCAATTTGAAATGATTTATATAATTTTCTCACAAATTACTTAAGAAAGAGTAAAAACAATGGACTCTAATAAGAAGATTCTGCACTCCAATTTAGGGA
Source organism: Bruguiera hainesii (assembly GCA_023213295.1). Classification (NCBI taxonomy): domain Eukaryota; kingdom Viridiplantae; phylum Streptophyta; class Magnoliopsida; order Malpighiales; family Rhizophoraceae; genus Bruguiera; species Bruguiera hainesii. Next base: position 184,607 of record JAHOYR010005910.1, on the reverse strand, counting down.
TATATGCTTAACACAACAACGAAACTTGGGATTGCTATGTATAATATTCATCCACTAAAGTGTATTTTATGCAATTGAGTCTATTACTTGTATTTTTGTTCAATTAACTTATTCAAATATTGTATTTTCACATATTATATTTTTCTCACCAATTAAATTGAACGACTTTAACATTAAATTTAAAAATCAAAATATTTCAATTTTCCACTTTTTTGAATTTTAAAATCTATTACGGATAATTGAATTGTCAATACTCTGTTAAATTTAAATTTTACAATTTTTTGAAATGTCTCCTTTGCCTCAATGCAATTTGAAATGATTTATATAATTTTCAAGCAAATTACTTAAGAAAAAGCAAAAGCAATTAACTGTAATAACAAAATTCTCCACTCTCATCAAGGGATATATGCATCACACAACCTTGAAACTTGAGATTGCTATTTATAATATTCATCCACTAAAGTGTATTTTAAGCAATTGAGTCCATTACTTGTATTTTCAAATATTATATTTTTCACATATTATATTTTTCTTACCAATTAAATCAAACGACCTTAACATAAGAAAAAGCAAAAGTAATGGATTGTAATAATATGGTTTTGCACTCTCATCTACTTAACATAACATTAAAACTTGAAATTGCTATTTATAATATTCCTCCACTAAAGTGTATTTTATGTAATTGAATCCATTACTTGTATTTTTGTTCAATTAATATATTTAAATATTATAATTTTCACATATTATATTTTTCTCACTAATTAATTCGAACGACATTAATAATAAATTTAAAAGTTAAAATATTTCAATTTTCCAATTTTTAGAATTTTAAAATCTATTGGAGATAAATGAATTGTCAATTCTCTATTGAAGTTAAGTTTTACAATTTTCAAAATTATCTCCTTTGCCTCAATGCAATTTGAAATGATTTATATAATGTTCATGCAAATTGCTTAAGAAAAAGCAAAAGCAATGGGCTATAATAAGAAGGTTCTACACTTCCATCTAAGGATATATGCTTAACACAACATTGAAACTTGGGATTGTTATTTATAATATTCATCCACTAAAGTGTATTTTTTGCAATTGAGTCCATTATTTGTATTTTTGTTCAATTAACTTATTTAAGTATTGTATTTTTCTCACCAATCAAATCAAATGACATTAATAAGATATTTAAAAATCAAAATATTGCACTTTTGGACTTTTTTGAATTTTAAAATCTACTACCGATAATTGAATTGTCAATACTCTGTTGAATTTAAATTTTGCAATTTTCTGAATTGTCTCCTTTGCCTCAATACAATTTGAAATGATTTATATAATCTTCAGGCAAATTGCTTAAGAAAAAGCAAAAGCATTAGATTGTAATAAGAAGGTTTTGCACTCTCATCTAGAAATATATGCTTAATACAACATTTAAATTTGGGATTGCTATTTATAATATTCATCCACTAAAGTATATTTTATGCAATTGAGTCCATTACTTGTATTTTTGTTTAATTAACTTATTCAATTATTGTATTTTTTCTCACCAATCAAATCAAACGACATTAACAACAAATTTAAAAATCAAAAGATTGCATTTTTGCAATTTTTAAAATTTTAAAATTTTAAATGGATAAATGAATTGTCAATACTCTGTTGAATTTAAATTTTTCAATTTTCTAAATTATCTCCTTTGCCTCAATTCAATTTGAAATAATTTATATAATCTTCAGGCAAATTACTTAAGAAAAAGCAAAAGCCATGGACTGTAATAAAAAGGCTCTACACTCCCATCTTGGGATATATGCTTAATACAACATTGAAACTTGGGATTTCTATTTATAATATTCATCCACTAACGTGTATTTTATGCAATTGAGTCCATTACTTGTATTTTTGTTCAATTAACTTGTTAAGATAATGCATTTTTCTTACCAATCAAATTTAACGACATTAACGAGAAATTTAAAAATTGAAATATTGCATTTTTGCAATTTTTAGAATTTTATAATCTGGTAGGAATAAATAAATTGTCAATAAGCTGCAGAATTATAATTTTGCAATTTTCTTCATTGTTCCCTTTGCCTTAATGCAATTTGAAATGATTTATAGAATTCTTGTCTTTAGACATATTACTTAAGAAAAAGGAAAAGCAATGGATTCAAATAAGATGGTTCTCCACTCTCATCTAGGGATATATGCTTCACACAACTTTGAAACTTGAAATTGCTATTTATAATATTCATCCACTAAAGTGTCTTTTATCCAATTGAATCCATCACTTGTATTTTTGTTTAATTAACATATTGAAATATTATATTTTTCTCACCAATTAAATCAAACGACATTAACAATTCATTTAGAAATCAAAATATTGCATTTTTGCAATTTTAGAATTTTAAAATCTACTAGGGATAAATGAATTGTTGATATTTTGTTGAATTTAAATTTTCCAATTTTTTGAATTGTCTCCTTTGCCTCAACACAATTTGAAATGATTTATATAATTTTCTAGCAAATTACTTAAGAAAAAGCAAAAGCAATGGACTATACGAAGAAGGTTCTACACTCCCATATAGGGATATATACTTAACACAACATTGAAAATTGGGATTGCTATTTATAACATTCATCAACTAACGTGCATTTTAGGCAATTAAGTCTATTATTTGTATTTTTGTTCAATTAACTTATTAAAATATTGCATTTTTCTCACCAATCAAATCTAATGCCATTAACAACAAATTTAAAAATCAAAATATTGCATTTTTGCAATTTTTAGAATTTTAAAATCTGTTGGGGATAAATAAATTGTCAATAATCTGCAAAATTATAATTTTGCAATTTTCTTTATTGTTTACTTTGCCTCAATGCAATTTGAAAAGATTTATAGAATTCTTGTCTTCAGACAAATTGCTTAAGAAAAAGGAAAAACAATGGACTCAAATAAGATGTATTTTATGCAATTGAGTCTATTACTTGTATTTTTGTTCAATTAATAAATTAAAATATTATATTTTTCTTATATTATATTCTTCTCACCAATTAAATCAAACGACATTAAGAATAAATTTAAAAAGCAAAATATTTCAATTTTGCAATTTTTTGAATTTTAAAATCTGCTAGGGATAAGTGAATTGTCAATACTCTCTTCAAATGAAAATTTTCAATTTTCTAAATTGTCTCCTTTGCCTAAACGCAATTTGAAATGATTTATATAATTCTCAGGCAAATTACTTAAGAAAAAGCAAAAGCAATGGACCGTAATAAAAAGGTTCTGCACTCCCATTTAGGGATATAAGCTTAACACAACAATGAAACTTGGGATTGTTATTTACAATACTCATCCACTAAATTGTATTTTATGCAATTTAGTCCATTACTTGTATTTTTGTTCAGTTAAGATATTCAAATATTGTATTTTTTTTAGCAATCAAATTAAACGACATTAACAATAAATTTAAAAATCAAAATATTTCATTTTTGCAATTGTTAGAATTTTAAAATCTGTTAGGGATAAATGAATAGTCAATACTCTATTGAATTTAAATTTTTCAATTTTCTTAATTGTCTCCTTTGCCTCAATGTACTTTAAAATGATTTAGAGAATTCTTGTGTTTAGAGAAATTACTTAAGAAAAAGGAAAAGCAATAGGCTCTAATATGATGGTTCCCTACTCCCATCTAGGGATATATACTTCACACAACCTTAAAACTTGAGATTGCTATTTATGATGTTTATCCACTAAAGTTTCTTTTATGCAATTGAGTCCATTACTTGTATTTTTGTTCAATTCATAAATTAAAATATTATATTTTTCACATATTATATTCTTCTCACCAATTAAATCAAACGACATTAAGAATAAATTTAAAAATCAAAATATGTCAATTTTGCAATTTTTTGAATTTTAAAATCTGTTAGGGATAAGTGAATTGTCAATACTCTCTTCAAATGAAATTTTGTAATTTTCTAAATTGTCTCCTTTTCCTAAACGCAATTTGAAATGTTTATATAATTCTCAAGCAAATTACTTAAGAAAAAGCAAAAGCAATGGACTGTAGTAAAAAGGTTCTCCACACCTATCTAGGGATATAAGCTTAAAAAGGTTCTCCACATCCCTTTCAAGCGTACAACATGCCCGAGGAGCTCATTGAGCAAAGGAGCATGCGGAAGCACTCAGAGGAATCGCCGCCCAAACCGCTAAGTGTGAGACATCGCACTTGAACAGACTAATGCTTCATTTGGGACAAGAATTTCGTTGAAGGTGCTTGCACCCTCCCTGATTTCACTCGATGGAACATCAATGTATTTTATGCAATTGATTCCATTACTTGTAATTTTGTTCAATTAACGTATTTACATATTATATTTTTCTCACCAATCAAATCAAACGACATTAACAATAAATTTAAAAATCAAAATATTGCATTTTTGCAATTGTTGGAAATTTACAGTTTGCTAGGGATAAATGAATTGTCAATACTCTGTTGAATTTAAATTTTGTAATTTTCTAAATTATCTCATTTGCCTTAACACAATTTGAAATAATTTATATAATTTTTAGGCAAATTACTTAAGAAAAAGCAAAAGCAATGGATTGTAATAAGAAGGTTCTGCCCTCCCATCTTGGGATATATGCTTAAGACAACATTGAAACTTGGGATTGTTATTCATAATATTCATCAATTAACATGGATTTTATGCAATTGAGTCCATTACTTGTATTTTTGTTCAATTAACTTATTAAAATATTGCATTTTTCTCACCAATCAAATCTAACGACATTAACAACAAATTTAAAAATCAATATATTGCATTTTTGCAATTTTTAGAATTTTAAAATCTGCTAGGGATAAATAAATTGTTAAGAATATGCAAAATTATAATTTTGCAATTTTCTTAATTGTCTCCTTTGCCTCAACGCAATTTGAAATGATTTATAGAATTCTTGCCTTCAGACAAATTGTTTAAGAAAAAGGAAAAGCAATGGACTCAAGTAAAATGGTTCCTCACTCCCATCTAAGGATATATGCTTAACACAACATTGAAACTTAGGTTTGCTATTTATAATATTCATCCAATAAAGTGTATTTTATACAATTAAGTCCATTACTTGTATTTTTCATCAATTAACATATTGAAATATTATATTTCTCACATATTATATTTGTCTCACCAATTAAATCAAACGACATTAACAATAAATTCAAAGATCAAAATATTTCAATTTTGCAATTTTTAGAATCTTAAATTCTATTAGGGATAAATGAATTGTCAATACTCTCTTGAATTTAAATTTTGCCATATTATGAATTGTTTGCTTTGCCTCAATGCAATTTGAGATGATTTATAAAATATTTAGGCAAATTACTTAAGAAAAAGCAAAACCAATGAACTGTAATAAGAAGATTCTGGACTCCCATCTTGGGATATATGCTTAACACAACATTGAAACTTGGGATTACTATTTATAATATTCATCAACTAACGTGCATTTTATGCAATTGAATCCATTACTTGTATTTTTGTTCAATTAACTTATTAAAATATTGCATTTTCCACACCAATCAAATCTAATGCCATTAACAACAAATTTAAAAATCAAAATATTGCATTTTTGCAATTTTTAGAATTTTAAAATCTGTTAGGGATAAATAAATTGTCAATAATCTGTAGAATTATAATTTTGCAATTTTCTTAATGTTTACTTTGCCTCAATGCAATTTGAAAAGATTTATAGAATTCTTGTCTTCAGACAAATTGCTTAAGAAAAAGGAAAAGCAATGGATTCAAATAAGATGTATTTTATGCAATTGAGTCTATTATTTGTATTTTTGTTCAATTAATAAATTAAAATATTATATTTTTCACATATTATATTCTTCTCACCAATTAAATGAAATGACATTAAAAATAAATTTAAAAATCAAAATATTTCAATTTTGCAATTTTTTGAATTTTAAAATCTGTTAGGGATAAGTGAATTGTCAATACTCTCTTTAAATGAAATTTTGCAATTTTCTAAATTGTCTCCTTTGCTTAAATGCAATTTGAAATGATTTATATAATTCTCAGGCAAATTACTTAAGAAAAAGCAAAAGCAATCGACTGTAATAAAAAGGTTCTGCACTCCCATCCAGGGATATAAGCTTAACACAACAATGAAATTTGGGATTGCTATTTATAATACTCATCCACTAAATTGTATTTTATGCAATTGAGTCCATTACTTGTATTTTGGTTTAGTTCAGATATTCAAATATTGTTTTTTTCTCAGCAATCAAATCAAATGACATTAACAATAAATTTAAAAATCAAAATATTCCATTTTTGCAATTGTTAGAATTTTAAAATCTACTAGGGATAAATGAATAGTAAATACTTTCTTGAATTTAAATTTTGCAATTTTCTTAATTGTCTCCTCTGCCTCAATGCAATTTGAAATGATTTAGAGAATTCTTATGTTCAAAGAAATTACTTAAGAAAAAGGAAAAGCAATGGACTCTAATATGATGGTTTCCCACTCCCATCTAGAGATATATACTTCACACAACCTTAAAACTTGAGATTGCTATTTATGATGTTCATCCACTAAAGTTTCTTTTATGCAATTGAGTCCATTACTTGTATTTTTGTTCAATTAATAAATTAAAATATTATATTTTTCACATATTATATTCTTCTCACCAATTAAATCAAACGACATTAAGAATAAATTTAAAAATCAAAATATTTCAATTTTGCAATTTTTTAAATTTTAAAATCTGTTAGGGATAAATGAATTGTCAATACTCTCTTCAAATGAAATTTTGTAATTTTCTAAATTATCTCCTTTGCCTAAACGCAATTTGAAGTATTTTATATAATTCTCAAGCAAATTACTTAAGAAAAAGCAAAAGCAATGGACTGTAATAAAAAGGTTCTGCACTCCTATCTAGGGATATAAGCTTAATACAACAATGAAACTTGGGATTGCTATTTATAATACTCATCCACTAAATTGTATTTTATGGAATTGAGTCCATTACTTGTATTTTTGTTCGGTTAAGATATTCAAATATTGTTTTTTTCTTAGCAATCAAATCAAACGACATTAACAATAAATTTAAAAATCAAAATATTCCATTTTTGCAATTGTTAGAATTTTAAAATCTGCTATGGATAAATGAATTGTCAATACTCTCTTGAATTTAAAATTTTCAATTTTCTTAATTCTCTCCTTTGCCTCAACGCAATTTGAAATGATTTATATAATCTGAAGGAAAATTACTTAAAAAAAAAAAAGCAAAAACAATTGACTGTAATAAAAAGGTTCTGCACTCCTATCCAGGGATATATACTCTACACAACCTTGAAACTTGAGATTGTTATTTATAATATTCATCTACTAAAGTGTATTTTATGCAATTGAGTCCATTACTTGTATTTTTGCTTAATTAACATATTCAAATATTATATTTTTCACATATTATATTTTTTTCACCAATTAAATCAAACGACATTAACATTAAATTTAAAAAGCAAACTATTTCAATTTTGCATTTTTTTGAATTTTAAAATTTGGTAGGGATAAATGAAGTGTCATACTCTATGAATTTAACTTTTGCAATTTTCTGAATTATCTGCTTTACCTCAATGCAATTTGAAATGATTTATATAATCTCCAGCCAAATTACTTAAGAAGGAGCAAAAGCAATGGACTATAATAGGAAGGTTTTGCACTCCTATGTAGGGATATATACTTAACACAACAATGAAACTTAGGATTGCAATTTATAATATTCATCCACTAAATTGTATTTTATGCAATTGAGTCCATTACCTGTCTTTGTGTTCAATTAAGATATTCAAATATTTTATTTTTGTCACCAATCAAATCAAACAACATTAACAATAAATTTAAAAATCAAAATATTCCGTTTTTACAATTTTTAGAATTTTAAAATCTGCTAAGGATAAATAAATTGTCGATACTCTCTTGAATGTAAATATTACAATTTTCTCAATTGTCTCCTTTGCCTCAATGCAATTTGAAATGATTTATAGAATTCTTGTCTTTAGACAAATTACTTAAGAAAAAGGAAAAGCAATGGACTCTAATAAGATGGTTCCCCATTCCCATTTAGGGATATATGCTTCACACAACCTTGAAACTTGAGATTGCTATTTATAATATTCATCCACTAAAGTGTTTTCTATGCAATTAAGTCCATTACTTGTATTTTTGTTCAATTAACATATTCAAATATTATATTTTTCACATATTATGTTTCTCACCAATTAAATCGAACAACATTAACAATGAATTTAAAAATCAAAATATTACATTTTTGCAGTTTTTAGAATTTTAAAATCTGCTAGGGATAAATGAATTGTGAATACTCTGTTGAATTTAAATTTTGCAATTTTCTAAATTGTCTCCTTTGCCTAAATCCAATTTCAAATGATTTATATAATCTTCAGACATATTACTTAAGAAAAAGCAAAAGCAATGGACTATAATAGGAAGGTTCTACACTCCTATGTAGGGATATATGCTTAACACAATAATGAAAGATGAGATTGCTATTTATAATATTCATCCACTAGATTGTATTTTATGCAATTAAGTCCATTACTTGTATTTTTGTCCAATTAAGATATTCGAATATTGTATTTTTGTCACCAATCAAATCAAATGACATTAATATTAAATTTAAAAATCAAAATATTCCACTTTTGCATTTTTTAGAATTTTAAAATCTGCTAGGGATAAATAAATTGTCAATTCTCTCTTGAATTTAAATTTTGCAATTTTTTTAATTGTCTCCTTTGCCTCAATGCAATTTGAAATAATTTATAGAATTCTTGTCTTCAGACAAATTACTTAAGAAAAAGGAAAAGCAATGGATTCTAATAAGATGGTTCCCTCCTCCCATTTAGGGATATATGCTTCACATAACCCATCACTTGTATTTTTGTTCAATTGACATATTCAAATATTATATTTTTCTCACCAATGAAATCAAACGACAGTAATAATAAATTTAAAAATCGAAATATTTCAATTTTGCAATTTTTTGAATTTTAAAATTTGCTAGGGATAAATGAATTGTCAGTACTCTGTTGAATTTAAATTTTATAATTATCGGAATTGTCTTCTTTGCCTCAACGCAATTTGAAATAATTTATATAATCTTCAACCAATTTACTTAAGAAAAAGAAAAAGCAATGGACTCTAATATGAAGGTTTGCACTCCTATCTAGGGATATATACTTAACACGACAATGAAACATGGGATTGCTATTTATAATATTTATCCACTAAATTGTATTTTAAGCAATTAAGTTCATTACTTGTATTTTTGTTCAATTAAGATATTCAAATATTGTACTTTTCTCACAAATCAAATCAAACAACATTAACAATAAATTTTAAAAATCAAAATATTCCATTTTTGCAATTTTTAGAATTTTAAAATCTGCTAGGGATAAATGAATTGTCAATACTCTGTTGAATTTAAATTTTGCAATTTTCTAAATTCTCTCCTTTGCCTCAAAGCGACTTGAAATGGTTTATAGTATTCTTATATTCAGACAAATTACTTAAGAAAAAAGAAAAGTGATAGTCTCTAAAAAGATATTTCCCTACTCTCATTTAGGGATATATGCTTCATACAACCTTGAATCTTGAGATTGCTATTTATAATATTCATCGACTAAAGTGTCTTTTATGCAATTGAGTTCATTACTTGTATTTTTAATTAATTAACATATTCAAATATTATATTTTTCACATAATATATTTTTCTCACAAATTAAATCAAACATTAACAATAAATTTAAAAATCAAAACATTGCATTTTTGCAATTTTTAGAATTTTAAAATCTGCTAGAAATAAATGAATTGTCCATACTCTGTTGAATTTAACTTTTGCAATTTTCTAAATTGTCTCCTTTGCCTTAATGCAATTTGAAATGATGTATATAATCTCCAGCCAAATTACTTAAGAAAAAGCAAAAGCAATGGACTATAATAAGAAGGTTTTGCACTCCTATGTAGGGATATATGGTTAACACAACAATGAAACATGAGATTGCTATTTATAATATTCATCCACTAAATTGTATTTTATGCAATTGAGTCCATTACTTGTATTTTTGTCCAATTAAGATATTCGAATATTGTATTTTTGTCACCAATGAATTCAAATGACATTAACAATAAATTTAAAAATCAAAATATTCCACTTTTGCAATTTTTAGAATTTTAAAATCTGCTAGGGATAAATGAATTGTTAATTCTCTCTTGAATTTAAATTTTGCAATTTTTTTAATTATCTCCTTTGCCTCAAAGCGATTTGAAATGATTTATAATATTCTTATTTTCAGACAAATTACTTGAGAAAAAGGAAAGTAATGGACTCTAAAAAGATCGTTCCCCACTCCCATCTAGGGATATATGCTTCACACAACCTTAAATCTTGAGATTGCTATTTATAATATTGATCCACTAAAGTGTTTTTTATGGAATTGTGTCCATTACTTGTATTTTTGTTCAATTGACATATTCAAATATTATATTTTTCTCACCAATTAAATCAAACGACATTAACAATAAATTTAAAAATCAAAATATTGCATTTTTGCAATTTTTAGAATTTTAAAATCTTCTAGAGATAAATGAATTGTCACTACTTTGTTGAATTTAACTTTTGCAATTTTCTGAATTGTCTCTTTTACCTCAACGCGATTTGAAATGATTTATATAATCTTTAAGCAAATTGCTTAAGAAAAAGCAAAAGCAATGGACTATAATAAGAAGGTTCTGCACTCCCATTTAGGGATATATGCTTAACACAACATTGAAACTTAGATTTGCCATTTATAATATTTATCTACTAAAGTGTATTTTATGTAATTGAGTCCATTACATGTATTTTTACTCAATTAACATATTCAAATATTGTATTTTTCATATATTATATTTTTCTCACCAATCAAACTAAACGACATTAACATTAAATTTAAAAATCAAAGTATTCCATTTTTGCAATTTTTAGAATTTTAAAATCTGCTCAAGATAAAGAAATTGTTGATAATCTGTAGCATTGAAATTTTGCAATTTTCTTAATTGTCTCCATTGCCTCAATGTAATTTGAAACAATTTATGGAATTCCTGTCTTCAGAAAAATTACTTAGGAAAAAAGAAAACTAATGGACTCTAAAAAGATGGTTCCCCACTCCCATTTGGAATATATGCTTTACACAACCTTGAAACTTGAGATTGCTATTTATAATATTGATCCACTAAAGTGTCTTTTATAGACTTGTGTCCATTATTTGTATTTTTGTTCAATTGATATATTCAAATATTATATTTTTCACATATTATATTTTTCTCACCAATTAAATCAAACAACATTAAAAATAAATTTAAAAATCAAAATATTGCATTTTTGCAATTTTTAGAATTTTAAATTCTTCTAGAGATAAATGAATTGTCACTACTTTGTTGAATTTAACTTTTGCAATTTTCTGAATTGTCTCCTTTACCTCAATGCAATTTGAAATGATTTATATAATGTTCAGGCACATTGCTTAAGAAAAAGCAAAAGCAATGGACTACAATAAGATGGTTCTGCACTCTCATCTAGGGATATATGCTTAACACAACATTGAAACTTAGGTTTGCTATGTATAATATTCATCCACTAAAGTGTATTTTATGTAATTGAGTACATTACGTGTATTTTTACTCAATTAACATATTCAAATATTGTATTTTTCACATATTATATTTTTCTCACCAATCAAACTAAACGACATTAACATTAAATTTAAAAATCAAAGTATTCCATTTTTGCAATTTTTAGAATTTTAAAATCTACTCGAGATATAGAAATTGTTAATAATCTGTAATATTTAAATTTTGCAATTTTCTTAATTGTCTCTTTTGCCTCAATGTAATTTGAAATGATTTACAGAATTCCTGTCTTTAGACAAAATACTTAGGAAAAAGGAAAACCAATGGACTCTAAAAAGATGGTTGCCCAGTCCCATTTAGGATACATGCTTTACACAACCTTAAAACTTGGGATTGTTATTTATAATAGTCATCCACTAAAGTGTCTTTTATGGAATTGTATCCATTACTTATATTTTTGTTCAATTAACGTATTCAAATATTATATTTTTCACATATTATATTTTTCTCACCAATTAAATCAATCGATATTAACAATAAATTTAAAAATCAAAATATTGCATTTTTGCAATTTTTAAAATTTTAAAATCTGTTAGGGATAAATGGATTGTCAATACTCTGTTGAATTTAACTTTTGCAATTTTCTAAATTGTCTCCTATGCCTCTACACAATTGGAAATGATTTATATAATTTTCAGGCAAATTACTTTAGAAAAAGTAAAAATAATCGACTGTAATAGGAAAATTATGCACTCTCATCTAGGGATATATGCTTCACACAACCCATTACTTGTATTTTTGTTCAATTGACATATTCAAATATTATATTGTTCACATATTATATTTATATAAATTTCAAGTAAATTACTTAAGAAAAAGCAAAAGCAATGGACTGTAATAAGAAGGTTCTGCACTCCCATATAGGGATATATGCTTAAGACGACATTAAAACTTAGGTTTGGCATTTATAATATTTATCCACTAAAGTGTATTTTATACAATTAAGTCCATTACTTGCATTTTTGTTCAATTAACATATTCAAATATTATATTTTTCACATATTATATTTTTCTCACCATCTAAATCAAACGACATTAAGAATAAATTTAAAAATCAAAATATTCCATTTTTGCAAAAGCAATAGACTGTAAGAAGAAGATTCTGCACTCCCATCTAGAGATATATCCTTAACAGAACATTGAAACTTGAGATTGCTATTTATAATATTGATCCACTAAAGTGTATTTTATGCAATTGAGTCCATTACTTGTATTTTTGTTCAATTAACATATTTAAATATTATATTTTTCACATATTATATTTTTCTCACCAATAAAATCAAACGACATTAACAATAAATTTAAAAATAAAAATATTTCAATTTTGTAATTTTTCAAATTTCAAAATCTACTAGGGATAAGTGAATTGTCAGTACTCTGTTGAATTTAAATTTTGCAATTTTCTAAATTGTCTCCTTTTCCTAAACGCAATTTGAAATGATTTATATAATCTTCAGGTAAATTTCTTAAGAAAAAACAAAGGCAATGGATTGTAATAAAAAAGTTATGCACTCACATCTAGGGATATATGCTTAACACAATATTGAAACTTGGGTTTACTATTTATAATATTCATCCACAAAAATATATTTTATGTAATTAAGTCCATCACTTATATTTTTGTTCAATTAACATATTCAAATATTATATTTTCACATATTATATTTTTCTTACCAATTAAAGCAAATGACATTAACATTAAATTTTAAAATAAAATATTTCAATTTTACCTTTTTTCGAATTTTAAAATCTGCTAAGGATAAATGAATTGTCAGTACTCTGTTGAATTTAAATTTGACAATTTTCTAAATTGTCTCCTTTGCCTAAACACAATTTGAAATGATTTATATAATTTTCAGGTAAATTACTTAAGAAAAAGTAAAGGCAATGGAGTATAATAAAAAGTTTATGCACTCCCATCTAGAGATATATATACTTAAAACAATGGACCATAATAGTCATCTACTACATTGTATTTTATACAATTGAATCCATTATTTGTATTTTTGTTCAGTTACGATATTCAAATATTGTATTTTTCTCACCAATGAAATCAAATGACATTAACAATAAATTGAAAAATTAAAATATTCCATTTTTGCAATTTTTAGAATTTTCAAATCTACTAGGGATAAATGAATCGCAATACTCTTTTGAACTTAAATTTTCCAATTTTCTTAATTGTCTCCTTTGCCTCAATGCAAAGGAAAAGCAATGGATTCTAATAACATGGTTCCCTACTCCCATTTAGGGATATATGCTTCACATAACCTTGAAACTTGAGATAGCTATTTATAATATTCATCCACTTAAACTTGGAACTGTAATAAGAAGGTTCTGCACTCCCATCTAGGGATATATGCTTAACACAATAATAAAACTTGGGATAGCTATTTATAATACTCATCCACTAAATTGTATTTTATGTAGTTGAGTCCATTACTTGTATTTTTGTTGAATTAAAATATTTAAATATTGTATTTTTCTCACTAATCAAATCAAACGACATTAACAATACATTTAAAAATCAAAATATTCCATTTTTCCAAGTTTTAGAATTTTAAAATCTGTTAGGGATAAATGAATTATTGATACTCTCTTAAATTTAAATTTTGCAATTTTCTTAATTGTCTTCTTTGCCTCAATGCAATTTGAAATGATTTATAGATTTCTTGTCCAGAAATTACATAGGAAAATGGAAAAGCAATGGACTCTAATAAAATGGTTCCCCACTCCCATCTAAGGATATATGCTTCACACAACCTTGAAACTTGAGATTGCTATTTATAATATTGATCTACTAAAGTATTTTTTATGCAATTAAGTCTATTACTTGTATTTTTCTTCAAATGACATATTCAAATATTATATTTTTCACATATTATATTTTTCTCACCAATTAAATCAAACGACATTAACATTAAATTTAAAAATCAAAATATTTCAATTTTGCAATTTTTTGAATTTTAAAATTTGTCAAGGATAAATGAATTGTCAATACTCTATTGAATTCAAATTTTGCAATTTTTGGAATTTTCCCCTTTGCCTCAAAGTAATTCGAAATGGTTTATATAATCATTAAGCAAATTACTTAAGAAAAAGCAAAAGGAATGGACTGTAATAAAAAGGTTCCGCACTCCCATCTAATGATATATGCTTAACACAACATTAAAACCTTGGATTGCTATTTATAATATTCATCCACTAAAGTGTATTTTCTGCAATTGAGTCTATTACTTGTAATTTTGTTCAATTAACTTATTTAAATATTGTATTTTTCTCACCAATCAAATCAAACGACATTAAGAACAAATTTACAAATCAAAATATTGCATTTTTGCAATTTTTAGAACTTTAAAATCAGTTAGGGATAAATAAATCGTCAATAATCATTAGAATTTAAATTTTGCAATTTTCTTAATTGTCCCTTTTGCCTCAATGCAATTTGAAATGATTTATAGAATTCTTGTCTTCAAACAAATTAGTTAAGAAAAACGAAATGGAATGGACTCTAATAAGATGGTTCCCCACTCCCATCTAGGGATATATGCTTCACACAACCTTGAAACTTGAGATTGCTATTTATAATATTCATCCACTAAAATGTATTTTATGCAATTGAGTCCATTACTTGTATTTTTGCTCAATTAACTTATTCAAATATTATATTTTTTACATATTATATTTTTCTCACCAATTAAATCAAGCGACATTAAAAATAAATTTAAAAATCAAAATATTTCAATTTTGAAATTTTTAGAATTTTAAAATCTGCTAGGGAAAAATGAATTGTCAATACTTTGTTAAATTTAAATTTTGGTATTTTCTAAATTGTCTCCTTTGCCTCAACACAATTTGAAATGATTTATATAATTTTTAGGCAAATTACTTAAGAAAAAGCAAAACGAATGGACTGTTATAAGATGGTTCTGCACTCCCATCTAGGGATATGTGCTTAACACAACATTGAAACCTATGATTGCTATTTATAATATTTATCCACTAAATTATATTTTATGCAATTGAGTCCATTACCTATATTTTTGTTTAATTAAGATATTCAAATATTGTATTTTTCTCACCAATCAAATCAAACAACATTTATAATAAATTTAAAAATCAAAATATTGCATTTTTGCAATTTCAAAAATTTTAAAATCTGCTAAGGATAAATGAATTGTCAATTCTCTGTTGAATTTAAATTTTGCTATTTTTTGAATTGCTTCCTTTGCCGCAACGCAATTTGAAATGATTCATATGATTTTCAGGCAAATTATTTAAAAAGAAGCATAAGCAATAGACTATAATAAGAAGATTTTGCACTCCCATGTAGAGATATATGGTTAATGCAATATCCAAACCTAGGTTTGCTATTTATAATAATCTTCCACTAAATTGCATTTTATGCAATTGAGTCCATTACTTATATTTTTGTTCAATTAACATATTCAAATATTATATTTTTCACATATTATATTTTTCTCACCAATTAAATTAAACGACATTAACAATAAATTTAAAAATCAAAACATTTCAATTTTGTAATTTTTAGAATTTTAAAATCTGCTAGGGATAAATGAATTGTCAATACTCTGTTGAAGTTAAAATTTGCAATTTTCTGAATTCTGTCCTTTGCCTCAATGCAATTTGAAATGATTTATAGAATTCTTGTCTTCAGTCAAATTAGTTAAGAAAAAGGAAAATAAATGGACTCTAGTAAGATGGTTTCCCACTCCCATCTAAGGATATATGCTTCACAAAACCTTGAAACTTAAGATTGCTATTTATAATATTCATCCACTAAAGTGACTTTTATGCAATTGAGTCCATTAGTTGTATTTTTGCTCAATCAATGGTTTATTAAAGTTAAATTTTTCAATTTTCTGAATTGTGTCCTTTGCCTCAACACAATTTGAAATGATTTATATAATTTTCTGCCAAATTACTTAAGAAAAAGCAACAACAATAGATTGTAATTAGAAGATTTTGCACTCCCATGTAGAGATATATGCTTAACACAACATTGAAACTTGGGATTGCTATTTATAATATTCATCCACTAAATTGTATTTTATGCAATTGAGTCCATTACTTGTATTTTTGTTCGATTAAGATATTCAAATATTGTATTTTTTCACCAATCAAATCAAACGACATTAGCAATAAATTTAAAAATCAAAATATTTCATTTTTGCAATTTCTAGAAGTTTAAAATCTGCTAGGGATAAATGAATTGTCAATTCTCTATTGAAGTTAAATTTTGCTATTTTCTGAATTGACCCCTTTGCCTCAACGCAATTTGAAATGATTTATATAATCATCAAGCAAAATCACTTATGAAAAAGCAAAAGTAATCAATTGTAATAAGAAGGTCCTGCACTCCTATCTAGGGATGTATGATTAACACAACATTGAAACTTGAGACTGCTATTTATGATATTCATCCACTAAAGTGTATGTTATGCAATTAAGTCCATTACTTGTATTTTTGTTCAATTAAGATATTCAAATATTGTATTTTTCTCACTAATTAAATCAAACGACTTCTACAATAAATTTAAAAATCAAAATATTACATTTTTGTAAGTTTTAGAATTTCAAAATCTGCTTAGGATAAATGAATTGTCAATACTCTGTTGAATTGAAATTTTGCTATTTTCTGAATTGTCTCCTTTGCCTCAACGCAATTTGAAATGATTTATATAATTTTTAGGCAAATTACTTAACAAAATGCAAAAGTGATGTACTGTAATAAGAAAGTTTTGCATTCTCATATGGGGATATGTGCTTTACACAACATTGAAACTTAGGATTGCTATTTATAATATTCATTCATTAAAGTGTATTTTATGCACTTGAGTCCATTACTTGTAATTTTGTTCAATTAAGATATTCAAATATTGTATTTTTCTCACTAATCAAATCAAACGACATTAACAATAAATTTAAAAATCAAAATATTGTATTTTTGCAATTTCCAGAATTTTAAAATCTACTAAGGATAAATGAATTGTCAATTTTCTGTTGATTTAAAATTTTGCTATTTTCTAAATTGCCTCCTTTGCCTCAACGCAATTAGAAATAATTTATATAATTTTCAGACAAATTACTTAAGAAAAAGCAAAAACAATGGACTGTAATAATAAGGTTCTACACTCCCATCTAACGATATATGCTTAAGACAATATCGAAACATGGAACTGTTATTTATAATATTTATGCACTAAAATGTATTTAATACAATTAAGTCCATTACTTGTGTTTTTGTTAATCAACTTATTCAAATATTGTATTTTTCTCACCAATCAAATCAAATAACATTAACAATAAATTTAAAAATTAAAATATTGTATTTTTGCAATTTTTAGAATTTTAAAATCTACTAGGCATAAATAAATTGTCAATAATCTGTTGAATTTAAATTTTACAATTTTCTTAATTGTCTCTTTTGCCTTAATGCAATTTGAAATGATTCATAGAATTCTTGTCTTCAGGCAAATTACTTAAGAAAAAAGAAAAGCAACGGACCCTAATAAGATGGTTCCTCACATTCATTTAGGGATATATGCTTCACACAACCTTGAAACTTAAGATTGTTATTTATAATATTGGTCCACTAAAGTGTCTTTTATGCAATTGAGTCCATTACTTGTATTTTTGTTCAATTGCCATATTCAAATATTATATCTTTTACATATTATATTTTTCTCTCAAATTAAATCAAACGACATTAACAATAAATTTAAAAATCAAAATATTGCATTTTTGCAATTTTTAGAATTTTAAAATCTGGTAGGGGTAAATGAATTGTCAATACTCTATTGAATTTAACTTTTGCAATTTTCTAAATTGTCTCCTTTGCCTCAACACAATTTGAAATGATTTATATAATTTTTAGGCAAATTACTTAAGAAAAAGCAAAAACAAAGGACTGTAATAAGAAGGTTATATACTCTTATTTAGGGATATATGTTTAACAAAACATTGAAATTTGGGTTTACTATTTATAATATTTATCCACAAAAGTGTATTTTATGCAATTGAGTTCATTACTTGTATTTTTGTTCAATTAACATATTTAAATATTATATTTTTCGCACCAATTAAATCAAATGATATTGACAATAAATCTAAAAATGAAAATATTTCAATTTTGTAATTTTTTGAATTTCAAAATTTACTAGAGATAAGTGAATTGTCAGTACTCTATTGATTTTAAATTTTGCAATTTTCTAAATTGTCTCCTTTGCATAAACACAATTTGAAATGATTTATATAATTTTCAGGTAAATTACTTCAGAAAAAGCAAAGGTAATAGACCGTAATAGAAAGGTTCTGTACTCCTATATAGGGATATATGCTTAACACAATAATGAAACTTAGGATTTCTATTTATAATAGTGATCCACTAAATTGTATTTTATACAACTAAGTCCATTACTTGTATTTTTGTTCAGTTAAGATATTCAAATATTGTATTTTTCTCACCAATCAAATCAAACGACATTAATAATACATTTAAAAATCAAAATATTCCATTTTTGCAAGTTTTAGAATTTTAAATTCTACTAGGGATAAATGAATTGTCAATACTCTCTTAAATTTAAATTTTGCAATTTTCTTGATTGTCTGCTTTGCCTCAATGCAATTTGAAGTGATTTCTAGAATTCTTGTCTTCAGAGAAATTACATAGGAAAAAGGAAAAGCCATGGACTTTAATAAAATGGTTTCCCACTCGCATTTAGGGATATATGCTTCACACAACCTTGAAACTTGAGATTGCTATTTATAATATTCATCCACTTAAATGTCTTTTATGCAATTGAGTCCATTACTTGTATTTTTGTTCAATTAACATATTGAAATATTATATTTTTCACATATTATATTTTTATCACCAATTAAATCAAACCACATTAACAATAAATTTCAAAATCAAAATATTTCAATTTTGCAATTTTTTGAATTTTAAAATTTGCTAAGGAGAAGTGAATTATGAGTACTCTGTTAAATTTAAATTTTGCAGTTTTCTAAATTGTCTCCTTTGCCTAAACGCAATTTGAAATGATGTATATAATTTTCAGGAAAATTACTTAAGAAATAGCAAAAGAAAGGGACTGTAATAAGAAAGTTTTGCACTCCCATCTAAGGATATATGCTTAACACAACAATGAAATTTGGGATTGCTATTTATAATATTCATCCACTAAATTGTATTTTATGTAATCGAGTTCATTACTTGTATTTTTGTTCAATTAAGATATTCAAATATTGTATTTTTCTCACCAATCAAATCAAACGACATTAATAATAAATTTAAAAATCAAAATATTTCATCTTTGCAATTTTTCGAATTTTAAAATTTACTAGGGATAAATGAATTGTCAATACTCTGTTGAATTTAAATTTTTGAAAATTTCTTGTCTCCTTTGCCTCAATGCAATTTGAAATGATTTATAGAATTCTTGACTTTTGACAAATTACTTAGGAAAAAGGAAAAGCAATGGACTCTAATAAGATGCTTCCCCACTCTTATGTAGGGATATATGCTTTACACTACCTTGAAACTTAAGATTGCTATTTATAATATTCATCCACTAAAGTGTCTTTTATGCAATTGAGTCCATTACTTATATTTTTGATCAATTAAGATATTCAAATATTATATTTTTCGCATATTATATTTTTCTCACCAATTAAATCAAATGACTTTAAAATTAATTTTAAAAATCAAAATATTTCAATTTTGCAATTTTTCGAATTTTAAAATTTGTTAGAGATAAATGAATTGTTAATACTCTTTTGAATTTAAATTTTGTAATTTTCAGACTTGTCTCCTTTGCCTTAACGTAATTTGAAATGATTTGTATAATTTTCAGGAAAATTACTTAAGAAAAAACAAAAACAATGGACTGTAATAAGAAAGTTTTGCACTCCCATCTAGGGATATGTGCTTAACACAACATTAAAACTTGGGATTGCTATTTATAATATTCATCCACTAAAGTGTATTTTATACAAGTGAGTCCATTACTTATAATTTTGTTCAATTAAGATATTCAAATATTGTATTTTTCTCACCAATCAAATCAAACGACATAAACAATAAATTTAATATTGCATTTTTGCAATTTATAAAATTTTAAAATCTGCTAGGGATAAATGAGTTGTCAATTCTCTGTTGAATTTAAATTTTTCTATTTTCAGAATTGTCTCCTTGGCCTCAACACAATTTGAAATGATTTATATAATCTTTAGGAAAATTACTTAAGAAAAAGTAGAAGGAATGAACTGTAATAAAAAGGTTTTGCACTCCCATCTAAGGATATATGCTTAACATAACATTGAAACCTTGGATTGCTATTTATAATATTCATCCACTAAAGTGTATTTTATGCAATTGAGTCCATAACTTGTAATTTTGTTCAATTAACTTATTCAAATATTGTATTTTTCTCACTAATCGTATCAAACGACATTGACAACAAATTTAAAAATCATAATATTGCATTTTTGCAATTTTTAGAACCTTAAAATCAGTTAGGGATAAATAAATCATCAATAATCTTCATAATTTAAATTTTGCAATTTTCTTAATTGTCTTTTCTATCTTAATGCAATTTAAAATGATTTATAGAATTCTTGTTTTCTAACAAATTTCTTAGGAAAAAGGAAAAGCAATGGACTCGAATAAGATGGTTTCCCACTCCCATCTAGGGATATATGCTCTATACAACCTTGAAACTTGAGATTGTTGTTTATAATATTCATCCACTAAAATGTATTTTATGCAATTGAGTCCATTACTTGTATTTTTGTTCAATTAAGAGATTCAAATATTGTATTTTTCTCACCAATCAAATCAAACGACATTAACAACAAATTTAAAAATCAAAATATTGCATTTTTGCAATTTTTAGAATTTTAAAATCTACTAGGGATAAATAAATTGTCAATTATCTGTTGAATTTAAATTTTGAAATTTTCTTAATTGTCTCCTTTGCCTCAATGCAATTTGAAATGATTTATAGAATTTTTGTCTTTAGACAAATTACTTAAGAAAAAGGAAAAGCAATGGACTCTTGTTGTTCCGACAGCCTTGTATGGGTTGTAATTGTTGTCAACTAGGGTTAAGTGTGCAAGAAAGTAAAGCCACATGGAAAGGCAAGAAAGTAAATCCGCCGCGTAAGGGCAAGAACGTAAATGTGCCACGTAAACCCTATTAGGGTTTCATGAAAGAGAGTATATAATGGCCTTAGAGGACAAAACAAAAAAAGGGGGCCAACAAAATTGAATAAAAAGAGAGCAGAATGACAAGAGATCAGAAACGACACCACTGGGAGAGCAAACCAGAAACGTCACCACCCAGAGAGCAAATCAGAACGTGCGACCTCCTGCAAGGAAACCAGAAGAGAAGACAGCAGACCTGGTATCCGTGACACCACCCGGAAGAGAAGACAGTAGACCAGAAGCGTGAGGCAGGCTGAAAGATGTGAACCAGAAAAACCAGTAGCGTGAGGCAGGCCAAGAGACATGAAATGGCAGACCAGAAGCATGGGTGTACATCAGGTGACGGCGTAACAGACCAAAAGCATGAGGACAGGCTGTGAAATAGTAAGTTTGTGAAATAGGAGATAGGTGAGACTGTGAGACGGTGAAAACAGGAGCTATGTGAGACAACCTAGAGAAGGAATTCGGCGAAGCATCGGAAAGAACTCAATGTATTTCCAAATTTCTTCAAGAAAGGTTAGATAGCATTGTGGTGAACTTCTAAACGGCAGTAGAGCAACCTTTCAATTCAACAGAGGCAAGACAAGCTAAAAGAAGGGTAGACACAGTAAGTGACACTTTGCTTAGTAATTGCAATAGTGAAAGGAGTAGAAGATTAAGACATCCATTGTAACTGGAATTCTCAAGTATAGTGGATAGTCTCGGTAAAGGAGAGTCCCTACCACCGTGGATGTATGTGGTACGTCACGTTGACGGAACCACGTAAATCTTGTGTGTCCTTAATTTGCTTTACGTTCTGTGTTTTGAATTGAGTTGTGAACGCAACAAAAGTATCAGCCAACCCATAACCTAACAAAGACCTAAACAAGAACATCTGAATTGTCTATTAGGCAAGGTGTTTGAAAGGTGACTTTGAGGAGTATTGTGATTAGTAGGTAGCAATAGATCTACCTTAGTTGAATCTAAGAAAGAGTTCACTTTTAAGAAGAGATTGAAGTTATTCACTTACCTGCGAATTGCGAATTGTGGTGATACTGATTCACCCCCCTCTCAGTATCACAAAATAGTAGATCCTAGAGTGAAGTTGGGAACTTCAACTATGATAAGGTGGTTCCCACTCCTATCTAGGGATATATGCTTCACACAACCTTGAAACTTGAGATTGCTATTTATAATATTCATCCACTAAAATGTCTTTTATGCAATTAAATCCATTACTTGTATTTTTGTTCAATTAACATATTCAAATATTATATTTTTCACATATTATATTTTTCTCACTAATTAAATCAAATGACATTAACAATAAATTTAAAAATGAAAATATTTCAATTTTTCAATTTTTAGAATTTTAAAATCTATTAGGGATAGATGAAATGTCAATACTTTGTTGAATTTAAATTTTGCAATATTCTAAATTTTCCCCTTTGCCTCCACACAATTTGAAATAATTTATATAATTTTTATGCAAATTACTTAAGAGAAAATAAAAGCAATAGACTGTAATAAGAAGTTCTGCACTCTTATCTAGAGATATATGCTTAACACAACACTGAAATTTAGGATTGCTATTTATAATATTCATCCACTAAATTGTATTTTATGCAATTGAGTCCATTACTTGTATTTTTGTTCAATTAAGATATTCAAATATTGTATTTTTCTCACCAATCAAATCAAACAACATTAACAATAAATTTAAAAATCAAAATATTGTATTTTTGAAATTTTTAGAATTTTAAAATCTATTTGGGATAAATGAATTGTCAATATTCTATTAAATTTAAATTTTGCAATTTTCTTAATTGTCTCCTTTTTCTCAATGCAATTTGAAATGATTTATAGAATTCTTGTCTTCAGACAAATTACTTAAGAAAAAAGAAAAGCAATGCACTTTAATAAGATGGTTCCACACTCCCATCAAGAGATATATGCTTCACACAATTTTGAAATTTGAGATTATTATTTATAATATTTATCCACTATAGTGTCACTTATGCAATTGAGTCCATTACTTGTATTTTTGTTCAATTAACAGATTCAAATATTATATTTTTCACATATTATATTTTTCTCACTAATCAAGTCAAACGACATTAACAACAAATTTACAAATCAAAATATTGCATTTTTGGAATTTTTAGAATTTTAAAATCTATTAGGGATAAATGAATTGTCAATACTCCATTGAATTTAAATTTTTCAATTTTCCTAATTATCCCCTTTGCCTTAATGCAATTTAAAATGATTTATAGAATTTTTGTCTTCAGACAAATTACTTAAGAAAAAGGAAAAGCAATGGACTTTAATAAGGTGGTTCCCCAGTCCTATCTAGGGATATATGATTCACATATTATATTTTTCTCACCAATTAAATCAAACAACATTAACAATAAATTCAAAAATCAAAATATTTCCATTTTGCAATTTTTAGGATTTTAAAATTTGCCAGGAATAAATGAATTATCAATACTCTATAGAATTTAAATTTTGAAATTGTCTTAATTGTCTCCTTTGCCTCAATGCAATTTGAAATGATTTATAGAATTCTTGTCTTCAGACAAATTAGTTAAGAAAAAGGAAAAGGAATGGACTCTAATAAGATGGTTCCCTACTTCCATCTAGGAATATATGCTTCACACAACCTTGAAACTTGAGATTGCTATTTATAATATTCATCTACTAAAGTGTATTTTATGCAATTAAGTCCATTAATTGTATTTTTGGTCAATTAATATATTCAAATATTATATTTTTTACATATTATATTTTTCTCACCAATCAAATCAAACAACATTAACAACAAATTTAAAAATCAAAATATTGCTTTTTTGGAATTTTTAGAATTTTAAAATCTACTAGGGATAAATGAATTGTCAATACTCTGTTGAATTTAAATTTTGCAATTTTCCTAATTGTCTCCTTTGCCTTAATGCAATTTAAAATGATTTATAGAATTATTGTCTTTACACAAATTAGTTAAGAAAAAGGAAAAGCAATGGACTCTAATAAAATGGTTCTGCACTCCCATCTAGGGATATATGCTTCACACAATCTTAAAACTTGTGATTTCTATTGATAATATTCATCCACTAAAGTGTCTTTTATGCAATTGAGTCCATTACTTGTATTTTTGATCAATTAACATATTCAAATATTATATTTTTCACACATTATATTTTTCTCACCAATTAATTCAAACGACATTAACAATAAATTGAAAAATATTTCAATTTTGAAATTTTTTGAATTTTAAAATCTACTATGGATAAGTGAATTGTCAATACTTTATTCAATTTAAATTTTTCAATTTTCTAAATTGCCTCGTTTGCCACAACGTAATTTTAAATGATTTATATAATTTTTAGAAGCAAAAGCAATAGACTGTAATAAAAAAGTTCTGCACTCTCATCTAGAGATATATGCTTAAGACAACATTGAAAATTGGGATTGCTATTTATAATATTCATCCACTAAATTGTATTTTATGCAATTGAGTCCATTACTTGTATTTTTGTTCAAGTAAGATATTCAAATACTGTATTTTTCTCACCAATCAAATCAAATGACATTAACAATAAATTTAAAATTCAAAATATAGCATTTTTGCAATTTTTAGAATTTTAAAATTTGTTAGGGATAAATGAATTGGTAATACTCTGTTGAATTTAAATTTTGCAATTTTCTTAATTGTCTCCTTTGCCTCAATGCAATTTGAAATGATTTATAGAATTCTTGTCTTCAGACAAATTAGCTAAGAAAAAGGAAAAGTCATGGACTCTAATAAGATGGTTCCGCACTCCCATCTAGGGATATATACTTCACACAATCTTAAAACTTGTGATTTCTATTTATAATATTCATCTACTAAAGTGTCTTTTATGCAATTAACTCCATTACTTGTATTTTTGTTCAATTAACATATTCAAATATTATATTTTTAACATATTACATTTTTCTTACCAATTAAATCAAACGACATTAACAGTAATGTTAAAAATGAAAATATTTCAATTTTGCAATTTTTAGAATTTTAAAATCTATTAAGGATAAATGAATTGTCAATACTCTGTTGAATTTAAATTTTGCAATTTTCTAAATTGCCTCTTCTGCTTCAATGCAATTTGAAATAATTTATATAACTTTCAGGCAAATTACTTAAGAAAAAACAAGTGCAATGGACCGTAATAAGAAGGTTATGCACTCTCATCTAGGGATATGTACTTAACACAACATTGAAACTTGGGATTGCTATTTATAATATTCATCCACTAAAGTATATTTTATGCAATTAAGTCGATTACTTGTAATTTTGTTCAATTAATATATTCAAATATCGTATTTTTGTCACCAATCAAATCAAACGACTTTAACAACAAATTTAAAAATCAAAATATTGTATTTTGGGAATTTTTAGAATTTTAAAATCTGTTAGGGATAAATAAATTGTCAATAATTTGTTGAATTTGAATTTTGCAATTTTTTTAATTGTCTCCTTTGCCTCAATGCAATTTGAAATAATTTATAGAATTCTTGAGCTCAGAAAAATTACTTAAAAAAAGGAAATGCAATGGACTCTAATAAGATGGTTCCACACTGCCATTTAGGGATATATGTTTCACACAATCCTGAAATTTGGGGTAGCTATTTATAATTTTCATCCACTAAAGTGTCTTTTATACAATTGAGTCGATTACTTGTATTTTTGTTCCATTTACATATTCAAATATTATATTTTTCACATATTATATTTTTCTCACCACTTAAATCAAATGACATTAAAAATAAATTTAAAAATCAAAATATTTTAATTTTGCAATTTTTAGAATTTTAAAATCTACTAGGGATAAATGAATTGTCAATACTCTGTTGAAGTTAAATTTTAAAATTTTTAGAATTTTAAAATCTACTAAGGATAAATGAATTGTTAATACTCTGTTGAAGTTAAATTTTGCAATTTTCTGAATTGTGTCCTTTACCTCAATGCAATTTGAAATAATTTATATAATCTTTAGCCAAATTACTTACAAAAAGCAATGAACTGTAATAAAAAGGTTCTGTACGCCATCTAGGGATATATGCTTAACAAAACATTGAAACTTGGGATTGTTATTTATAATATTCATCTACTAAAGTGTTTTTTATGCAATTAAGTCCATTACTTTTAATTTTGTTAAATAAACTTATTCAAATATTGTATTTTTCACGCCAATCAAATCAAATGACATTAATAACAAATTTAAAAATCAAAATATTGCACTTTTACAATTTTTAGAATTTTAACATCTACTAGGGATAAATAAATTGTCAATAATCTGTTGAATTTAAATTTTGAAAATTTCTTAATTGTCTCCTTTGCCTCAATGCAATTTGAAATCATTTATAAAATTCTTGTCTTCAGACAAATTAGTTAAGAAAAAGGAAAAGGAATGAACTCTAATAAGATGGTTCCTCACTTCCATCTAGGGATATATGCTTCACATAACCTTGAAATTTGGGATTACTATTTATAATATTTATCCACTAAAGTGTCTTTTATGCAATTGAGTCCATTACTTGTATTTTTGTTTAATTCACATATTCAAATATTATATTTTTCATATATTATATTTTTCTCAGCAATTATATCAAATGACATTGACAATAAATTTAAAAATGAAAATATTTCAATTTTGCAATTCTTAGAAGGTTCTGCACTCCTATCTAGGGATATGTACTTCACACAACATTGAAACTTGAGATTACTACTATTAATATTCATCGACTAAATTGTATTTTATGCAATTGAGTCCATTACTTGTAATTTTGTTCAATTAAGATATTCAAATATTGTATTTTTCTCACCAATCAAATCAAATTACATTAATATTAAATTTAAAACTCAAAATATTGCATTTTTGCACTTTCTAGAATTTTAAAATTTGCTTAGGATAAATGAATTGTCAATTCTCTGTTGAGTTGAAATTTTGTTATTTTTTGAATTGTCTTCTTTGCCTCAACGCAATTTGAAATGATTTATATAATTTTTAGGCAAATTACTTGGTAAAATGCAAAAGCAACGAACTATAATAAAAAGGTTCTACACTCCTATCTAAGGATATGTGCTTCACATAACATTGAAACTTGGGATTGTTATTTATAATATTAATCCACTAAAGTGTATTTAATGCAATTGAGTCCATTACTTGTATTTTTGTTCAATCAACTTATTCAAATATTGTATTTTTCTCCCCAATCAAATCAAACGACATTAACAATAAATTAAAAAATCAAAATATTGCATTTTTACAATTTTTAGAATTTTAAAATCTACTAGGGATAAACGAATTGTCAATACTTTGTTGAATTTAAATTTTGCAATTTTCTCAATTGTCTTCTTTGCCCCAACACAATTTGAAATGATTTATATAATTTTCAGGCAAATCACTTAAGAAAAAGTAAATGTAATGGACTGTTATAAGAAGGTTTTACACTCTCATATAGGGATATATGCTTAACCCAACATTGAAACTTGAGATTCCTATTTATAATATAAATATACTAACATGTATTTTATGCAATTGAGTCCATTATTTGTATTTTTGTTCAATTAACATATTCAAATATTATATTTTTTACATATTATATTTTTCTCACCAATTCAATCGAACGACATTAACAATAAACTTAAAAATCAAAATATTTAAATTTTGCAATTTTTCAAATTTTAAAATCTACTAGGGATAAATAAATTGTCAATACTTTGTTGAATTTAAATTTTGCAATTTTCTCAATTGTCTTCTTTGCCCCAACACAATTTGAAATGATTTATATAATTTTCAGGCAAATCACTTAAGAAAAAGTAAATATAATGGACTGTTATAAGAAGGTTTTACACTCTCATATAGGGATATATGCTTAACCCAACATTGAAACTTAAGATTCCTATTTATAATATAAATATACTAACGTGTATTTTATGCAATTGAGTCCATTATTTGTATTTTTGTTCAATAAAATATTCAAATATTATATTTTTTACATATTATATTTTTCTCACCAATTCAATCGAACGACATTAACAATAAACTTAAAAATCAAAATATTTAAATTTTGCAATGTTTCAAATTTTAAAATCTACTAGGGATAAATAAATTGTCAATACTTTGTTGAATTTAAATTTTGCAATTTTCTAAATTGTCTCCTTTACCTTAACGCAATTTGAAATAATTTATATAATCTTCAAGCAAATTACTTAAGAAAAAGCAAAAGCAATTCACTATAATAACAAGGTTCTGCACTACCATCCAAGGATATTTGCTTAACACACAACATTGAAACTTGGGATTGCTATTTATAATATTAATCTGCTAAAGTGTATTTTATGCAATTGTGTCCATTAGTTGTTTTTTTGTTCAATGAACATATTTAAATATTATATCTTTTACATATTATGTTTCTCTCAACAATTCAATCAAATGACATTAACAATAAATTTAAAAATCAAATATTTCAATTTTGCAATTTTTTGAATTTTAAAATCTTCTAAGGATAAGTGAATTGTCAATACTATATTGAATTTAAATTTTGCAATTTTCTAAATTGTCTCCTTTGCCTCAACGTAATTTGAAATAATTTATATAATGATGCGGAAAACCCCAAAAAGACGTGGCTTAGGGACCCAACACACACAATGAATCAAAGAACAACCAGGAAAGCTAAATCATAGTTGAATAACACAAACCTTAGACCCAATATTCGAAGGAACACGAACCTAGGGTATTCAAGATGGATATGGACGCCACACTCCAGAAAGGGAAGGAATTGGGAGTGATAAGTCGATTTGAACGCCACAAGAAGAATTACCTCTTGATAAGTTCTTTAGTTCTTAAAAGAACCGAGGGAGAAAAACCCTTGCTGTTTATTTCACTCAAAGTTGTCTCATCTCCAAAGCTTACAAGGGGTGCCTATTTATAGGCTTAGATAGCAATCCTAAAGAGGCAAAATTTCTATTTGGGAGAAATCCCTATTTTGGAGGAATTTCAGACTAATTCCAGCACATACAATGAACTCCTATTTAGGAGTGAATGCT
>JAHOYR010005910.1:134452-154559 GCA_023213295.1 Bruguiera hainesii | reverse complement strand
TATCTTTTGAAACCTTCCACCCATCATCTCTATGGTTCTCATCATTCGGGAATGATGTGTCCCACATCAGTTCCCGAGGGGGTCTTTGGGCTGTTTATAAGGGTTGGGTCAACCCTCCATTCTTGAGCTAGCTTTTGTGGTGGAGTTAGGGTTCAAACTCTTATCAGGTGGTATCAGAGCCAAACCTCAGAGGGTTGGTGGGCGCATGTACAAAGGTTCCCTGCCACCACCATGCCAATGAGACAGCACGGGGACGTGCAGTTTAAAGGGGTCGGGAATGATGTGTCCCACATCAGTTCCTGAGGGGGTCTTTGGGCTGTTTATAAGGGTTAGGTCAACCCTCCATTCTTGAGCTAGCTTTTGTGGTGGAGTTAGGGTTCAAACTCTTATCATATAATCTACAGGCAAATTATTTAAGAAAAAGCAAAAGCAATTCACTGTAATAAGAATGTTCTGCACTCTTATCCAGGGATATATACTTAACACAACATTGAAACTTGGGATTGCTATTTATAATATTCATCCCTTAAAGCGTATTTTATGTAATTGAGTCCATTACTTCTATTTTTGTTCAATTAACATATTCAAATATTGTATTTTTCTCGCCAATCAAATCAAATGACATTCACAATAAATTTAAAACTCAAAATATTGCATTTTTGCAATTTTTAGAATTTTAAAATCTGCTAGGGACAAACAAATTGTAAATAATCTATTGAATTTAAATTTTGCAATTTTCTTAATTGTCACCTTTGCCTCAATGTAATTTGAAATGATTTATAGAATTCTTGCCTTCAGACAAATTACTTAATAAAAAGGAAAAGCAATGGACCCTTATAAGATGGTTCCCTACTCCTATCTAGGGATATATGCTTTACACAACCTTGAAACTTGAGATTGCTATTTATAATATTCATCCATTGGAGTGTTTTTATGCTATTGAGTCCATTACTTGTATTTTTGTTCAATTGATATATTCAAATATTATATTTTTCACATATTATATTTTTCTCACCAATTAAATTAAATGACATTAACATTAAATTGAAAAATCAAAATATTTCGATTTTGTAATTTTTAGAATTTTAAAATCTACTAAGGATAATTGAATTGTCAAACTCTGATGAATTTAAATTTTGCAATTTTCTAAATTGTCTCATTTGCCCCAATGCAATTTGAAATGATTTTTATAATTTTCAAGCAAATCACTTAAGAAAAAGCAAGAGTAATGGACTGTTATAAGAAGGTTCTGCACTCCCATCTAGGGATATATGCTTAACCCAACATTGAAACTTGAGATTTCTATTTATAATATTCATCCACTAAAATGTATTTTATGCAATTAAGTCCATTACTTGTATTTTTGTTCAATTAACTTATTCAAATATTGTATTTTTCTCACCAATCAAATCAAACAACTTTAACAACAAATTTAAAAATCAAAATATTGTATTTTGTCAATTTTTAGAATTTTAAAATCTGCTAAGGATAAATAAATTGTCAATAATTGGTTGAATGTAAAATTTTCAATTTTCTTAATTGTCTCTTTTGCCTCAATACAATTTTAAATGTATTATAGAATTCCTGTTTTCAGACAAATTACTTAGGAAAAAGGAAAAGCAATGGACTCTAATAAGATCGTTCCGCACCCCCATCTAGAGATATATGCTTCACACAACCTTGAAACTAGAGATTCCTATTTATAATATTCATCCACTGATGTGTCTTTGATGCAATTGAGTCCATTACTTGTATCCTTATTCAATTAACATATTCAAATATTATATTTTTCTCACCAATTAAATTGAATGACATTAACATTAAATTGAAAAATCAAAATATTTTGATTTTGCAATTTTTTGAATTTTAAAATCTGGTAGGGATAAATGAATTGTCAATACTCTGTTGAATTTAAATTTTGGTATTTTATGAATTGTCTCCCTTTCATTAATGTGATTTGAAATGATTTATATAATCTTTTAATAACCTACTTAAGAAAAAGCAAAAGCAATCGACTATAATAAGAAAATTCTGCACTCCCATTTAGGGATATATGCTTAACACAACATTGAAACTTGGGACTCCTATTTGTAATATTCATCCACTAAAGTGTATTTTATACAATTGAGTCCGTTACTTGTATTTTTGTTCAATTGACATATTCAAATATTATATTTTTCACATATTATATTTCTCTCACCAATTAAATCAAATGACATTAACAATAAATTTAAAAATCAAAATATTTCAATTTTGCAATTTTTTGAATTTTAAAATCTACTAGGGAGAAATGAATTATCAATACTCTATTGGATTTAACTTTTGCAATTTTCTAAGTTGTCTCCTTTACCTCAACGCAATTTGAAATGATTTATATAATCTTCAAGCAAATTACTTAAGAAAAAGCAAAAGCAATGGACTATAATAAGAAGGTTCTGCACTCCCATCTAGGGATTGCTATTTATAATATTCATCCACTAAAGTGTCTTTTATGCAATTAAGTCCATTACTTGTATTTTTGCTCAATTAAAATATTCAAATATTATAATATTCAAAAATTATATTTTTCACATATTATGTTTTTCTCACCAATTAAATCAAATGACATTAACATTAAATTTAAAAATCAAAATATTTCAATTTTTCAATTTTTATAATTTTAAAATCTACTAAGAATAAATGAATTGTCAATACTTTGTTAAATTTAAATTTTGTAATTTTCTGAATTGTCTCCTTTCCCTCAACGCTATTTGAAATGATTTATATAATTTTCAGACAAATTACATAAGAAAAAACAAAAATAATGGACAGTTATACAATGGTTTTGCACTCCCATTTTGTAGTATATACTTAACACAACATTGAAACTTGGGATTGCAATTTATAATATTCATCCACGAAAGTGTATTTTATGCAATTGAGTCCATTACTTGTATTTTTGTTCAATTAATATATTTAAATATTATAATTTTCACATATTATATTTTTCTCACCAATTAAATCGAACGACAATAATAATAAATTTAAAAATTAAAATATTTCAATTTTCCAATTTTTAGAATTTTAAAATCTGTTAGGGATAAATGAATTGTCAATTCTTTGTTAAAGTTAAATTTTGCAATTTTCAGAATTGTCTCCTTTACCTCAATGCAATTTGAAATGATTTATATAATCTTTAGGCAAATTGTTTAAGAAAAAGCAAAAGTAATGGGCTGTAATAATAAGGTTCTGCACTACTATCTAGGGATCTATGCTTAACACAACATTGAAACTTGGGTTTCCTATTTATAATATTCATCCACTAAAGTGTATTTATGCAATTAAGTCCATTACTTGTATATTTGTTCAATAAACTTATTCAAATATTGTATTTTTCTCACCAATTAATTCAAACGACATTAACAACAAATTTAAAAATCCAAATATTGCATTTTTGCAATTTTGAGAATTTTAAAATCTACTAGAGATAAATAAATTGTCAATAATCTATTAAATTTAAAATTTGCAATTTTCTTAATTCTTTCTTTTGCCTTAATCTAATTTGAAATGATTTATAGAATTCCTGTTTTCAGACAAATTACTTAAGAAAAAGGAAAAGTAATGGACTCTAATAAGATGATTTTGCACTCCCATCTAGGGATATATGCTTCACACAACCTTGAAACTTGAGTTTGCTATTGATTATATTCATCCACTAAAGTGTCTTTTATGCAATTAAGTCCATTACTTGTATTTTTGTTCAATTAACATATTCAAATATTATATTTTTCTCACCAATTAAATCAAACGACATTAACAATAAATAAAAAAATCAAAATATTACAATTTTGCATTTTTAGAATTTTAAAATCTACTAGGAATAAGTGAATTGTCAATACTCTGCTGAATTTAAATTTTGTAATTTTTTGAATTGTGTCCTTTACCTCAATGCAATTTGAAATGATTTATATAATCTTTAGGAAAATTACTTAAGAAAAAGGAAAAGCAATGTATTGTAATAAGAAGGTTCTGCACTCTTATTTAGGGATAGATGCTTAACATAACATTGAAATTTGAGTTTGCTATTTATAATATTCATCCATTAAAGTGTATTTTATGCAATTGTGTCCATTACTTGTATTTGTGTTCAATTAACATATTAAAATATGATATTTTTCACATATTATATTTTTCCCACCAATTAAATCAAATGACATTAACAATAAATTTAAAAATCAAAATATTTCAATTTTTCAATTTTTCAAATTTTAAAATATGATAGGGATAAGTGAATTGTCAATACTCTGTTGAATTTAAATTTTTCAATTTTCTAAATTGTCTCCTTTGCCACAACGCTATTTAAAATGATTTATATAATCTTCAGGCAAATTACATAAGAAGAAGTAAAAGCAATGGACAGTAATAAGATGGTTCTGCACTCCCATCTTGGGATATATGCTTAACACAACATTAAAATTTGGGATTGTTATTTATAATATTCATCCACTAAAGTGTATTTTTGTTCAATTAACTTATTCGAATATTGTATTTTTCTCACCAATCAAATCAAACGACATTAACAATAAATTTAAAAATCAACGGATCGCTTTTTGGCAATTTTTAGAATTGTCTCTTTTTCCTCAACGCAATTTGAAATGATTTATATAATTTTCAGGCAAATTACTTAAGAAAAAGTAAAAGTAATGCACTCTAATTGGAAGGTTCTGCACTCCCATCTTGGGATATATGCTTAACACAACATTGAAACTTGGGATTGCTATTTATAATATTCGTCCATTACTTGTATTTTTGTTTAATTAACTTACTCAAATATTGTATTTTTCTCACCAATCAAATCAAACGACATTAACAACAAATTGAAAAATCAAAATATTGAATTTTTTCAATTTTTAGGATTTTAAAATCTGCTCGGTACAACTAAATTGTAAATAATCTATTGAATTTAAATTTTGCAATTTTCTTAATTCTCTTCGTTGCCTCAATGCAATTTGAAATGGTTTATAAAATTCTTGTTTTCAAACAAATTACTTAAGAAAAAGGAAAAGTAATGGACTATAATAAGATGGTTTTGCACTCCCATATATGGATATATACTTCACACAACCTTGAAACTTGAGTTTGCTATTTATAATATTCATCCTCTAAAGTGTCTTTTATGCAATAAAGTCCATTACTTGTATTTTTGCACAATTAACATTTTCAAATATTATATTTTTCACATAATATATTTTTCTCAACAATGAAATTAAAAGACATTAATAATAAATTTAAAAATCAAAATATTTCAATTTTGCAATTTTTCAAATTTTAAAATCTGGTATGAATAAATGAATTGTCAATACTCTATTGAATTTAAATTTTGCAATTTTCTGAATTGTCTCATTTGCCTCAAAGTAATTTGAAATGATTTATATAATCTTCAGGCAAATTACTTATGAAAAGCAAAAGCAATGCATTATAATAGGAGGGTTCTGTAATAAGAGGATTTATGCAATTTAGTCCATTTCTTGTATTTTTGTTTAGTTAAGATATTCAAATATTGTATTTTTCTCACCAATCAAATCAAACGACATTAATAATAAATTTAAAAATCAAAATACAACACTTTTGCAATTTTTGGAATTTTAAAATCTGCTAGGAATAAATAAATTCTCAATAATCTGTTGAATTTAAATTTTGAAATTTTCTTAATTGTCTCCCTTGCCTCAATGCAATTTGAAATGATTTATAGAATTCTTGTCGTCAGACAAATTGCTTAAAAAAAAGGAAAACCAATGGACTCTAATAAGGTGGTTCCCCACTCCTATCCAGAGATATATGATTCACACAACCTTGAAACTTGAGATTGTTATTTATAATATTCATCAACTAAAGTGTTTTTCATACAATTGAGTTCATTACTTGTATTTTTTCTCAATTAAAATATTCAAATATTATATTTTTCACATATTATATTTTTCTCATCAATTAAATCAAACGACATTAACAATAAATTCAAAAATCAAAATATTTCAATTTTTCAATTTTTAGAATTTTAAAATCTGCTAGGGATAAATAAATTGTCAATACTCTATTAAAGTTAAATTTTACAATTTTCTAAATTGTGTCCTTTGCCTCAATGCAATTTGAAATGATTTATATAATTTTCAGGCAAATTACTTAAGAAAAAGCAAAAGCAATAAACTGTAAGAAGAAGATTCTGCACTCCTATCCAGAGATATATTCTTAACAGAACATTGAAACTTAGGATTGCTATTTATAATGTTCATCCACTAAAGTGTATTTTATGCAATTGAGTCCATTACTTGTAATTTTGTTTAATTAACTTATTCAAATATTGTATTTTTCTCACCAATCAAATCAAACAACATTAACAACAAATTGAAAAATCAAAATATTGCACTTGTGCAAATTTTAGAATTTTAAAATCTACTAGGGATAAATAAATTGTCAATAATCTTTTGAATTTAAATTTTGAAAATTTCTTAATTGTCTTAGTTGCCTCAATGCAATTTGAAATGATTTATAGAATTCTTATCTTCAAACAAATTAGCTAAGAAAAAGGAAAAGGAATGGACTCTAATAAGAGAGTTTCCTACTCCCATCCAAGGATATATGCTTCACACAACTTTGAAATTTGATATTGCTATTTATAATATTCATCCACTAAAGTTTTTTTTATGCAATTGAGTCCATTACTTGTATTTTTGTTCAATTAACATATTCAAATATTATATTTTTCACATATTATATTTTACTCAGCAATCAAATCAAACGACATTAACAACAAATTTAAAAATCAAAATATTGCATTCTTTCAATTTTTATTTTTAGAATTTTAAAATCTACTAGAGATAAATGAATTGTCAATATTTTATTGAATTTAAATTTTGCTATTTTCTGAATTGTCTCCTGTGCCTCAACACAGTTTGAAATGATTAATATAATTTTTAGGCAAATTACTTAAGAAAAAGCAAAAGGAATGGATTGTAATAAGGAGGTTCTGCACCCCCATCTAGGGATATATGCTTAACATAACATTGAAACCTTGGATTGAAATTTATAATATTCATCCACTAAAGTGTATTTAATGCAATTGAGTCCATTACTTGTAATTTTGTTCAATTAACTTATTCAAATATTGTATTTTTCTCACCAATCAAATCAAACGACATTAACAACAAATTTAAAAATCAAAATATTGCACTTGTGCAAATTTTAGAATTTTAAAATCTACTAGGGATAAATAAATTGTCAATAATCTGTTGAATTTAAATTTTGAAAATTTCTTAATTGTCTTAGTTGCCTCAATGCAATTTGAAATGATGTATAGAATTCTTATCTTCAAACAAATTAGTTAAGAAAAAGGAAAAGGAATGGACTCTAATAAGAGGGTTTCCCACTCCCATCCAGGGATATATGCTTCACACAACTTTGAAATTTGAGATTGCTATGTATAATATTCATCCACTAAAGTTTCTTTTATGCAATTGAGTCCATTACTTGTATTTTTGTTCAATTAACATATTCAAATATTATATTTTTCACATATTATATTTTTCTCAGCAATCAAATCAAACGACATTAACAACAAATTTAAAAATCAAAATATTGCATTCTTGCAATTTTTAGAATTTTAAAATCTGCTAGAGATAAATGAATTGTCAATATTTTATTGAATTTAAATTTTGCTATTTTCTGAATTGTCTCCTTTGCCTCACCACAGTTTGAAATGATTAATATAATCTTTAGGCAAATTACTTAAGAAAAAGCAAAATGAATGGATTGTAATAAGGAGGTTTTGCACCCCCATCTAGGGATATATGCTCAACATAATATTAAAACCTTGGATTGAAATTTATAATATTCATCCACGAAAGTGTATTTAATGCAATTAAGTCCATTACTTGTAATTTTGTTCAATTAACTTATTCAAATATTGTATTTTTCTCACCAATCAAATCAAACGACATTAACAACAAATTTAAAAATCAAAATATTTCATTTTTGCAATTTTTAGAACCTTAAAATCAGCTAAGGATAAATAAATCGTCAATAATCATTAGAATTTAAATTTTGCAATTTTCTTAATTCTCTCTTCTGCCTTAGTGCAATTTAAAATGATTTATAAAATTCTTGTCTTCTAACAAATTACTTCGGAAAAAGGAAAAGCAATGGACTCGAATAAAATGGTTCCCCACTCCCATCTAGGGATATATGCTTTACACAACCTTGAAACTTGAGATTGCTATTCATCCACTAAAGTTTATTTTATGCAATGGAGTGCATTACTTGTAATTTTGTTCAATTAACTTACTCAAATATTGTATTTTTCACACCAATCAAGTCAAACGACAATAACAACAAATTTAAAAATCAAAATATTACACTTTTGCAATTTTTAGAATTTTAAAATCTGCTAGGGATAAATAAATTGTTAATAATTTGTTGAATTTAAATTTGAAAATTTCATAATTGTCTCTTTTTCCTCAATGCGATTTGAAATGATTTATAGAATTCTTGTCTTCAGACAAATTAATTAAGAAAAAGGAAAAGGAATGGACTCTAATAAGATGGTTCCCCACTCCCATTTACGGATATATGC
This sequence comes from Bruguiera hainesii, assembly GCA_023213295.1. Taxonomy (NCBI): domain Eukaryota; kingdom Viridiplantae; phylum Streptophyta; class Magnoliopsida; order Malpighiales; family Rhizophoraceae; genus Bruguiera; species Bruguiera hainesii. The sequence continues at coordinate 145,954 of JAHOYR010005910.1, read as the reverse complement.
TTCACATAACATTGGAACTTAAGATTGTTATTTATAATATTCATCCACTAACGTGTCTTTTATGCAATTGAGTCCATTACTTGTATTTTTGCTCAATTAACTTATTCAAATATTATATTTTTTACATATTATATTTGTCTCACTAATTAAGTGAAACGACATTAACAGTAAATATAAAAATCAAAATATTTCAATTTTGCAATTTTTAGAATTTTAAAATCTGTTAAGGATAAATGAATTGTCAATACTTTGTTAAATTTAATTTTTGGTATTTTTTGAATTTTCTCCTTTGTCTCAACGCAATTTGAAATGATTTATATAATCTTTGGGCAAATTACTTAAGAAAAAGCAAAACAAATGGATTGTAATAAAAAGGTTCTGTACTTCTATTTAGAGATATTTGCTTAACACAACATTGAAACTTGGGATTGCTATTTATAATATTTATCCACTAAAGTATATTTTATGCAATTGAGTCCAATACTTGTAATTTTGTTCAATTAAGATATTCAAATATTGTATTTTTCTCACCAATCAAATCAAACAACATTAACAATAAATTTAAAAATCAAAATATTGCATTTTTTCAATTTCTAAAATTTTAAAATCTATTAGGGATAAATGAATTGTCAATTCTCTGTTGAATTTAAATCTTGCTATTTTCTAAATTATCTCCTTTGCCTAAACACAATTTAAAATGATTTATATAATTTTTAGGCAAATTACTTAAGAAAAAGCAAAAAGAATGGACTGTAATAAGAAGGTTTTGCACTCCCATATAGGGATATATGCTTAACATAACATTGAAACCTTGGATTGCTATTTATAATATTCATCCACTAAAGTGTATTTTATGCAATTGAGTCCATTACTTGTAATTTTGTTCAATTAACTTATTCAAATATTGTATTTCTCTGACCAATCAAATCAAGCGACATTAACAACAAATTTAAAAGTCAAAATATTGCACTTGTGCAATTTTTAGAATTTTAAAGTATGCTAGAGATAAATAAATTGTCAATAATCTATTGAATTTAAATTTTGAAAATTTCTTAATTATCACCTTTGCCTCAATGGAAACTGAAATGATTTATAAAATTCTTGTCTTCAGACAAATTAGTTAAGAAAAAGGAAAAGGAATGGACTTTAATAAGATGGTTCCTCACTCCCATCTAGGGATATATGCTTAAGACATCATTGAAACTTGGGTTTGCTATTTATAATATTGATCCACTAAAGTGTATTTTATGCAATTGAGTCCATTACATGTATTTTTGTTCAATTAACATATTCAAATATTATATTTTTCACATATTACATTTTTCTCACCAATTAAATCAACTGACATTAACAATAAATTTTAAAATCAAAATATTTCAATTTTGCAATTTTTTGAATTTTAAAATCTACTAGAGATAAATGACTTGTCAATACTCTACTGAATTTAAATTTTGCAATTTTCTTAATTGTCTCATTTGCCTCAAAGTAATTTGAAATGATTTATATAATATTTAGGCAAATTACTTAATAAAAAGCAAAAGTAATGGATTGTAATAAGAGGGTTCTATAATCTCATCTAGGGTTATATCCTTAACACAACATTGAAACTTAGGATTGCTATTTAGAATATTCATCCACTAAAGTGTATTTTATGCAATTAAGTCCATTACTTGTATTTTTGTTCGATTAAGATATTCAAATATTATATTTTTATCACCAATCAAATCAAATGACATTAACAATAAATTTAAAAATCAAAATATTGCATTTTTATAGTTTCTAGAATTTTAAAATCTACTAGGGATAAATGAATTGTCAATTCTCTGTTGAATTTAAATTTTGCTATTTTCTTAATAGTCTTGTTTGCCTCAACACAATTTGAAACAATTTATAGAATTTTTGTCTTCAGACAAATTAGTTAAGAAAAAGGAAAAGGAATGGACTCTAATAAGATGGTTCGCCACTCCCATTTAGGGATATATGCTTCACACAACCATGAAACTTGGGAGTGCAATTCATAATATTCATCTACTAAAGTGTCTTTTATGCAATTGAGTCCATTACATGTATTTTTGGTCAATTAACATATTCAAATATTATATTTTTCTCACTAATTAAATCAAACGACATTAAGAATAAATTTAAAAATCAAAATATTTCAATCTTGCAATTTATAGAATTTTAAAATCTGCTAAGGATAAATGAATTGTCAATACTTTGTTGAAGTTAAATTCTGCAATTTTATGAATTGTCTCCTTTGCCTCAACGCAATTTGAAATGATTTATATAATTTTTAGGCAAATTACTTAAGAAAAAACAAAAGTAATAGACTGTAATAAGAAGGTTCTGCACTCCCATCTAGAGATATATACTTAACACAACACTAAAACTTGGGATTACTATTTATAATATTCATCCACTAAAATGTCTTTTATGGAATTGTGTCCATTACTTGTATTTTTGTTCAATTGACATATTCAAATATTATATTTTTCACATATTATATTTTTCTCTCCAATTAAATCAAACGACATTAATAATAAATTTAAAAATCAAAATATTGCAGTTTTGCAATTTTGAAAATTTTGAAATCTACTGGAGATAAATGAATTGTCACTACTCTGTTGAATCTAACCTTTGCAATTTTTTGAATTGTCTCTTTGCCTCAACGTAATTTGAAATGATTTATATAATCTTCCAGCAAATTACTTAAGAAAAAGGAAAAGCAATGGACTGTAATAAAAAGATTCTGCACTTCCATCTAAGGACATATGCTAAACACAACATTGAAACTTGAGTTTGCTATTTAGAATATTTATCCACTAAAGTGTATTATATGTAATTGAGTCCATTATTTGTCTTTTTCTTCAATTAATATACTCAAATATTATATTTTTCACATATTATATTTTTCTCACCAATGAAATCAAACGACATTAACAATAAATTTAAAAATCAAAATATTCCATTTTTGCAATTTTATATTTTTAAAATCTGCTAGAGATAAATGAATTGTCAATACTCTGTTGAATTTAACTTTTGCAATTTTTTGAATTGTCTCCTTTGTCTCAACGCAATTTGAAATGATTTATATAATTTTCAGGCAAATTACTTAAGAAAAAATACAAGCAATGGACTGCAATAAAAAGGTTCTAAACTCTCATCTAGGGATATATACTTAACACAACATTGAAACTTAGGTGTGCTATTTATAATATTCATCCACTTAATTGTATTTTATGTAATTGAGTCTATTACTTGTATTTTTGTTCAATTAACATATTCAAATATTATATTTTTCTCACCAATTAAATCAAACCACATTAACATTAAATTTAAAAATCAAAATATTGCATTTTTGCAATTTTTAGAATTTTAAAATCTACTAGGGATAAATGGATTGTCAAAACTTTACTGAATTTAACTTTTGCAATTTTTTGAATTGTCTCCTTTGCCTCAATGCAATTTGAAATGATTTATATAATTTTCAGGCAAATTACTTAAGAAAAAGTAAAAAAATGGACCATAATAAAAAGGTTCTACACTCCTATCTAAGGATATATGCTTAAAACAACATTAAAACTTGGGTTTGCTGTATATAATATTCATCCACTAAAGTGTATTTTATGCAATTGAGTCCATTATTTGTATTTTTGTTCAATTAACATCTTCAAATATTATATTTCTCACATATTATATTTTTCTCACCAATTAAATCAAACGATATTAATATTAAATTTAAAAATCAAAATATTTCAAATTTAGAATTTTTCGAATGTTAAAATCTGTTAGGGAAAAATGAATTGTTGATACTCTATTGAATTTAAATTTTGCAATTTTCAGAATTATCTCCTTTGCCTCAACGCAATTCGAAATGATTTATATAATCTTCAAGCAAATTATTTAAGAAAAAGCAAAAGCAATTAAGTCCATTAGTTGTATTTTTTTGATATTAAGATATTCAAATATTATATTTTTCTCACTAATCAAATCAAACGACATTAACAATAAATTTAAAAATCAAAATATTGCAGTTTTGCAATTTTTAGAATTTTAAAATCAGCTAGGGATAAATGAATTGTCAACACTTTATTGAATTTAAAATTTGCAATTTTCTAAATTGCCTCCTTTGCCTTAATGCAATTTGAAATGATTTATATAATCTTCAAGCAAATTACTTAAGAAAAAGTAAAAGTAATAGATTGTAATAAGAAGATCCTGTACTCCTATATAGAGATATATGCTTAACACAACATTGAAACTTGAAACTGCTATTTATAATATTGATCCATTAAAGTGTATTTTATGCAATTGAGTCTATTACTTGTATTTTTGTTCACTTAACATATTCAAATATTGCTTTTTTCACATATTATATTTTTCTCAACAATTAAATCAAACGACATTAGTAATAAATTTAAAAATCAAAATATTTCAATTTTGCAATTTTTTGAATTTCAAAATTTGCTAAGGATAAGTGAATTGTCATTACTCTATTGAATTTACATTTTGCAATTTTTTAAATTGTCTCCTTTGCCTAAACGCAATTTGAAATGATTGATATAATCTTCATGCAAATTACTTAAGAAAAAGCAAAATCAATGAACTGTAATAAGAAGGTTCTGCACTCCCATCTAGGGATATATGCTTAATACAATAATGAAACTTAAGATTTCTATTTATAATACTCATCCACTAAATTGTATTTTATGCAATTGAGTCCATTACTTGAATTTTTGTTCAATTAAGATACTCAAATATTGTATTTTTCTCACCAATCAAATCAAACCACATTAACAATAAATTTTGAAAATCAAAATATTCCATTTTTGCAATTTTTAAAATTTTAAAATCTGCTAGGGATAAATGAATTGTCAATACTCTGTTGAATTTAAATTTTTCAATTTTCTTAATTGTCTCCTTTGCCTCAAAGCGATTTGAAATGATTTATAGTATTCCTATTTTCAGAAAAATTACTTAAGAAAAAAGAAAAGTAATGAACTCTAAAAAGATGGTTCCTGTTGTTCCCACAGCCTTGTATGGGTTGTAATTGTTGTCAACTAGGGTTAAGTGTGCAAGAGAGTAAAGTCATATGGAAGGGCAGTAAAGTCATATGGAAGGGCAAGAAAGTAAATCTGCCGCATAAGGGCAAAAACGTAAGTCCACCATGTAAGCCCTATTAGGGTTTTATGGAAGAGAGTATATAAAGGCCTTGGAAGACAAAACTAGGGTAGAGGGCCAACACAATTGAATAAACAGCAACCCTGCAGCAACCAGCCAAAAGGAAGAGAGAGCAGAACGGCAAGAGATCAGAAACAACACCACCAGGAGAGCAAACCAGAAACGTCACCACTGGGAGAGCAAACCAGAATGTGCGACCTCCTGCAAGCAAACCAGAAACACCTCCTGCAAGCAAACCAGAAACACATCCTGCGAGCAAACCAGAAACGCCTCCTGCAAGCAAACCAGAAACACATCCTGCCAGCAAACCAGAAACACGTCTTGCAAGCAAACTAGAAACACCTCCTGCAAGCAAACTAGAAACGCCTCCTGCAAGCAAACTAGAAACACATCTTGCAAGCAAACCAGAAACGCCTCCTGCAAGCAAACCAGAAACACGTCCTGCAAGCAAACCAGAAATGCCTCCTGCAAGCAAACCAGAAACGCCTCTTGCAAGCAAACCAGAAACACATCCTGCAAGCAAACCAGAAACGCATAACCAGCTAGAGGAGAAATAAGAAATAGACCACCCAGAAGAGAAGACAGCAAACCTGGTATCCGTGAGACCACGTGGAAGAGAAGACAGAAAACCTGGTATCCGTGAGACCACATGGAAGAGAAGACAGCAAACCTGGTATCCGTGAGACCACCCGGAAGAGAAGACAACAGACTAGAAGCGTGAGGCAGGCTGAGAGACATGAACCAAAAAAATCAGTAGTGTGAGGTAGGCCAAGAGACGTGAAACAGCAGACTAGAAGAGTAGGTGTACATTAGGAGATGGCGTGTGACCAGAACGTGCAACGGTGTGACAGACCAGAAGTGTGAGGACAGGCCGTGAAACGGTAAGATCGTGAAATAGGAGACGGGTGAGACTGTGAGATAGTGAAAGTAGGAGTTGTGTGAAACAACCTAGAGAAGGAATTTGGCAAAGCATCGGAAAGAACTCAACGTATTTCCAGATTTCTTCAAGAGAGGTTAGAGAGCGTTGTGGTGAACTTCTAAGCAGCAGTGGAGCAGCCTTTTAATTCAACAAAGGCAAGACAAGCTAGAAGAAGGGTAGACACAGTAAGTGACACTCTTTGTATTGTACTTGCTTAGTAATTGCAATAGTGAAAGGAGCAGAAGATTAAGACATCCAGTGTAACTAGAATTCTCAAGTATAGTGGATAGTCTCGGTAAGGGAAAGTCCCTACCACCGTGGATGTACATCACATTAACGGAATCACGTAAATCTCGTGTGTCCTTAATTTGCTTTACGTTCTGTGTTTTGAATTGAGTTGTGAACGCAGCTAAAGTATCAGCCAACCCATAACCTAACGAAGACCTAAACAAGAACATCCGAATTGTCTATTAGGCAAGGTGTCTGAAAGGTGACTTTGGGGACTATTGTGATTAGTAGGTAGCAATAGATCTACCTTAGTCGAATCTGAGAAAGAGTTAGCTTTTAAGAAGCGATTGAAGTTGTTCACTTTTCTGCGAATTGCGAATTGTGGTGATACTGATTCACCCCCTCTCTCAGTATCACAAACTAGTAGATCCTAGGGTGAAGTTGGGAACTTCAATTAGTATCAGAGCAAAGGTTCACCAGGATAAAACTTAACAGCTTGATGTACTAGTTTGAAGAGCTCCAGAAGTTTTAACTTGTTCAGCATACTGAGAAATGGACGCCGGTACCAGCACCAGCATTACTTACAGCAAGAAGGTTCCAATCTTCAACGGAACCAACTACCATATGTGGCGAGCGAGAATGCAGGTGGTATTTGCAACCATGGGCATGAATGTGGTGAAATCTGTACAGGAGGGTTTTGAGCCTCCAGAAGAAGGTAAAGATCCAACCCCAAAGGAATTAAGACAGTTTGAGATAAATGGGAAGGCCTCAAATGTCATCATTTCAGCATTGACAGATGCTGAATATGCTAAAGTTATGGACTACAAATCTGCCAAGGAGATATGGGACAGATTGCAGAAAGTCTATGAAGGTGATGGCAGAATGAAGGAGGCCAAGCTTCAAGTTTTCAAGGAGAGATATGAATCTCTCAGAATGCAGAAAAATGAGACAGTCCAAGAGTTCTTCACCAGGGTTATTGATGATGTAAACGATCTTAGAAGTCATGGGAAGAAAAAGAAGGACTCATCTATTGTGAAGAAAATTCTGAGAATTCTGCCTGAGAGGTTTGCCTCAAAGGTGGCAGCCATAGAGGAGAGTAGAGATCTCAATTCTATGTCTCTGCATGATCTCTAGTGCAATCTCATTGCATATGAGATGAGAATAAAGTCAACTGAGAGCTCCTCAACGTCAAAGGTATCAAAGGAGGCAGCTTTCAAAACTATGAAACACTTGAAGATAAAAGAAGAGGAAGAATCATCCAGTGAGGATGATGATGATGATGATGAGGAAGAAAGTGAAGGTGAAGTGTTGGCATACTTCACAAGGAAATTCAAAAAGGGGTCTAAAAAGGGAAAAGGACAGTTGTCCTTGAGATGTTATCGTTGTGGACAGACTAGACACTTTGCTTCTCAGTGCAAAGTGAAACTTGATGATGAAGATGAGGATGGTGATGATGAGCAGAATTCAAAATGGAGAAGACCATCATTTAAGTCAAGGAAGTCCAGCAAGAAGACTGCTAGCCCACAGAAGAAGAAGAAGAGAGGCTCATTCAAGAGTTATGTGAGCCAGACAAAAGAAGCCGATAAGGAGGAAGATGTAGACTCATCAGATGAGCATGCCTTTATGGCATCAACTCAAGGTGGTAGTTCAACCTCTGAAGAGGAAGAGGAGGTTGATGAAGAAGAACCAGATCTTGAAGCTGAGTTGGAAGCAGCTTCAAAGGAGATAATCAGAAGGGGCAAAACCATAAGAAGGTTGGAGGCTCACATAAAACAAGTTGAAGCAAAGTCTGAGGAAGCTGAAAGTCAAAAGGATGAAATAAGGGCTGAACATATTGACTTGAAGAGAAGATTTGAAGAACAGATCAAAATATGTGAAGACCTTACTATGGAGCTTGGCTCAAGGACTTCAACAATTGAAGAAATGGAGATAGAGTTGCTGAGACTTCAGTAACAACTCAAAAGGAGTGAAGAGAACGTGCAGAAGCTTGAAATGATAGGAGAAACAAGTTCTGCAAGAGAAAAGAAGAATGAAGAGATAGTGCAGCAATCTGAGGCTGAATTGCCTAAAGATAATAAGAATGTGCCACAAAAGTTGAAAGAGAAGGTTGTGACTCAAGAGAAGATAGCTGAGAATAAGGAGGATTTGAAGAAGCAACCTAGGGTGGCAAACAAAAATGAAGAAAAGAAGGTCAGCCAGCAAAGGGCTATGGCTGAACAGAAGAAGGAGACACAAGCAAAGAAGCCAGCCATGTTGCCTACACAACAAGTAATGAACAAAAGAAAACAAGCTGTGATTAGACCCAAGAAGAGGCAGTTTCAAGGTTACTGTTTTTATTGTGGAGTTTGGGGTCATAAGGCAAGTAACTGCTAGTGGAGAAGGCCAGTATATGTCTCTAACTTGAGAAGATATGATGCTGCATACAGGGGGAGACAATACAAAATTCAGAGGAGAACACTTGTCGTAAGTTCTTGCACATACTGTAAAAAGCAAGGATACACTGACAAGGATTGTTGGTGGAAGCCCAAACCAGTGGTTTCAAAGAACAAGTTTGCTATATTAGGAGACTTGGAACAGTGTGAAAGGTGTGGGTAGGATGGCCATAATGCCAAGAGATGCATGACACTTCTCCCTGAGCAAGAGAAGGCACTTAATGGCATAGTGAAAACAAGTGATGTAGTCAAAGTTGAGAAAAAGGAGAAAGCTATCTTCTAGCCAATTCAAAAGAAGGAATATAAAGTTAAAAGGGAGGTGGCTAATATAGCTGAAATTGCACTCAAAGCTGACTACAAGGATAAGCAGTGGATCCTTGACAGTGGATGCACTTCACACATGACGGGAGACAAGAGTTAATTGTCAAAGCTAAACAAGTCAAGAGAAGGCAGAGTCAAGTTTGGCAATGATGATTCACTCAACATCAGTGGTCAAGGGTCAATAAATATTGGAAAAGGAAAGCTGAAAGATGTTTTGCATGTTGAAGGACTCAGATATAATCTAGCATCTGTTAGCCAACTATGCAATGAAGACCATAAAGTGATATTCACAAAAACAGGTTGCCAAGGAAAGAGTAAAGAAGGCAATACTGTTGCAGTTGGGAAAAGAACAACTAGAAATTTATATGTAATTGATGAGGACAAGACAAACAACTGTTTACTTACAAAAGAAGAAGAAAATTAACTCTGGCATAGGAGGCTAGGACACTTAACACAAAAGAACATGAGGAAGCTGACCATTACTCATGCAATCAGAGACATTCCAGACCTTAAGAGAGAGAAGGAGTATGTTTGCTCAGCATGCTCTAAAGGAAAACAGGTCAGAAAACAGTATAAGACCAAAGAGGTCAGTTCTGAAGTAGTGCTTGATATTGTACATACTGATTTGTGTGGGCCGATGAGAACAAAAGGGTTGAATGGTGAGAGGTACTTCATCTTGTTTGTTGATGATTATTCTAGAAAGACCTGCATCATGCACCTCACACATAAGTCAGAAGTTTTGAAATGCTTTAAGAGATACAGAAGATTGGCTGAAAATGAGAGTGGAAAGAAGATCAAAGTATTGAGGTCAGATCAAAGCACTGAATTCACAAATGGAGCTTTTGAAGATTACCTTGAGAAGCATGGAATTCACCATCAGATGGTAGTAGCAAGAACTCCTCAATAGAACGGGGTGGTAGAGAGGAAAAATAGAGCTGTGGTTGAAATGGCAAGAACTCTACTGCTGGAATCCAAGCTTCATACAAGATTTTGGACAGAAGCAACATTTACAACCGTGCACCTATTGAATAGAGTTTCACTAAGACCCAATACTAATAAGACTCCATATGAGCTATGGAGTGGGAAGAAGACAACAGCCAAGTATCTTAGAATCTTTGGCAGCCCATGTTTTGTGAAGAACAAGGAGCAAAACTTGGGAAAATTTCATGCTAGGTCAGATGAAGGCATCTTTGTGGGATACTCAGCAAAGAAAAAAGGTTACAGAGTTTATCTACATAAACTGGGAAAAGTGGTCACTTCTAGTGATGTGAGAATAGATGAAAACTGGAAAACAATGCATAATAGAGAAGCCGAGGATAGTGAAGAAGATGACTTTAAGATAGATGAAGAATCTGACCAACATGAAGAAGTGGGAAAAGAAGTAAGTTTAGACTCAGAGAAGAGTGAGTTTGAAGATGAAGAAGGAGATTCTTTTGCAACTAAGATTGTGCAAGAGAGAAAGACAAAGAAAACGTGGACTAGTGCTCATCAAGAAAATCAGATCATAGGTAACCCATCAGCAGGAGTTACAACAAGAAGAAGAATTGTGGGAGCTACTACTTTACTTTTACAAGTTGAACCTAAATCTATTGAAGAGGCTACACAAGATCTAACTAAATCTCTGTCCACATAACTATTTGAAAAGCACAGAATGAGTTTGTCTGTGCGAATGCCTCCTCAAGCCTGAAAATCAAGTGAATCCTCCATCTCTACTTTGCGAGTTTTTCAAATTTGTAATTAGTTGGCAAAGGGGGAGAGAAGTAACAGTGCAGGGGGAGCTGTTAAGGAAGGGGGAGTGCATATTTAGGGGGAGTTGTAATCCATCTGCTTCTAGATTATTACTCTAAGAAGATTATGAAAGACTACTGCATAATGACTTTTGTTATGAGTGTTGCCAACAATTACAAAGGGGGAGATTGTTGTTCCCACAGCCTTGTATGGGTTGTAATTATTGTCAACTAGGGTTAAGTGTGCAAGAGAGTAAAGTCATATGGAAGGGCAGTAAAGTCACATGGAAGGGCAAGAAAGTAAATCTGCCGTGTAAAGGCAAAAACGTAAATCCACCATGTAAGCCCTATTAGGGTTTTATGGAAGAGAGTATATAAAGGCCTTGGAAGACAAAACTAGGGTAGAGGGCCAACACAATTCAATAAACAGCAACCCTACAGCAACCGGCCAAAAGAAAGAGAGAGCAGAACGGCAAGAGATCAGAAACAACACCACCAGGAGAGCAAACCAGACACGTCACCACTGGGAGAGCAGACCAGAACGTGCGACCTCCTGCAAGCAAACCAGAAACACCTCCTGCAAGCAAACCAGAAACACATCTTGCAAGCAAACCAGAAACACATCTTGCGAGCAAACCAGAAACACATCCTGCAAGCAAACCAGAAACACATCCTGCAAGCAAACCAGAAACGC
>JAHOYR010005910.1:33343-134442 GCA_023213295.1 Bruguiera hainesii | reverse complement strand
CCTCCTGCAAGCAAACCAGAAACACATCCTGCAAGCAAACCAGAAATGCACAACCAGCTAGAGGAGAAATAAGAAACAGACCACCCGGAAGAGAAGACAGCAAACCTGGTATCCGTGAGACCACGCGGAAGAGAAGACAGCAAACCTGGTATCTGTGAGACCACCCGGAAGAGAAGACAGCAAACCTGGTATCCGTGAGACCACCCGGAAGAGAAGACAGCAGACTAGAAGCGTGAGGCAGGCTGAGAGACGTGAACCAGAAAAATCAGTAGTGTGAGGTAGGCCAAGAAACGTGAAACAGCAGACCAGAAGCGTGGGTGTACGTTAGGAGACGGTGTGAGACCAGAACGTGCAACGGCGTGACAGACCAGAAGTGTGAGGACAGGCCGTGAAATAGTAAAATCGTGAAATAGGAGACGGGTGAGACTGTGAGATAGTGAAAGCAAGAGTTGTGTGAAACAACCTAGAGAAGGAATTTGGCAAAGCATCGGAAAGAACTCAACGTATTTCCAGATTTCTTCAAGAGAGGTTAGAGAGCATTGCGGTGAACTTCTAAGCAGTAGTGGAGCAACCTTTTAATTCAACAGAGGCAAGACAAGCTAGAAGAAGGGTAGACACAGTAAGTGACACTCTTTGTATTGTACTTGCTTAGTAATTGCAATAGTGAAAAGAGCAGAAGATTAAGACATCCATTGTAACTAGAATTCTCAAGTATAGTGGATAGTCTCGGTAAGGGAAAGTCCCTACCACCGTGGATGTACGTCACGTTGACAGAACCACGTAAATCTCGTGTGTCCTTAATTTTCTTTACATTCTGTGTTTTGAATTGAGTTGTGAACACAGCTAAAGTATCAGCCAACCCATAACCTAACGAAGACATAAACAAGAACATTTGAATTGTCTATTAGGCAAGGTGTCCGAAAGGTGACTTTGGGGACTATTGTGATTAGTAGGTAGCAATAGATCTACCTTAGTCAAATATGAGAAAGAGTTTGCTTTTAAGAAGAGATTGAAGTTGTTCACTTTCCTGCAAATTGCGAATTGTAGTGATACTGATTCACCCCCCCTCTCAGTATCATAAACTAATAGATCCTAGGGTGAAGTTGGGAACTTTAGTTCCCTACTCTCATCTAGGGATATATGCTTCACACAACATTGAATCTTGAGATTGCTTTTTATAAAATTTATCCACTAAAGTGTCTTTTATGCAATTGAGTCCATTACTTGTATTTTTGTTCAATTAACATATTCAAATATTATACTTTTCACATATTATATTTTTCTCACCAATCAAATCAAACGATATTAGCAATAAACTTAAAAATCAAAATATTCTATTTTTTCAATTTTCAGAATTTTAAAATCTACTAAGGATAAAGAAATTATTAATAATCTGTAGAATTTAAATTTTGCAATTTTCTTAATTGTCTCCATTGCCTCAATGTAATTTGAAACGATTTATAGAATTCCTGCTTTCAGACAAATTACTTAGGAAAAAAGAAAAGGAATGGACTTAAAAAAGATGGTTCCCCACTCCCATTTGGGATATATGCTTTACACAACCTTGAAACCTGAGATTACTATTTATAATATTCATCTACTAAAGTGTATTTTATGCAATTGAGTCCATTACTTGTATTTTTGTTCAATTAACATATTCAAATATTATATTTTTCACATATTATATTTTTCTCACCAATCAAATCAAACGACATTAACAATAAATTTAAAAATCAAAATATCGCATTTTTTCAATTTTTAGAATTTTATAATTTGCTAGGGATAAATGAATTGTCAATATGCTGTTGAATTTAACTTTTGCAATTTTCTGAATTGTCTTTGTTGCCTCAACGCAATTTCAAATGATTTATATAATCTTCAGCCAAATTACTTAAGAAAAAGCAAAATCAATGGACTGTAATAAGAAGGTTTTGCACTTCCATGTAAGGATATATGCCTAACACAATATTGAAACGTGTGTTTGCTATTTATAATATTCATCCACTAAAGTGTATTTTATGCAATTGAGTCCATTACTTGTATTTTTGTTCAATTGACATATTCAAATATTATATTTTTGACATATTATATTTTTCTCACCGATCAAATCAAACGACATTAACAATAAATTTAAAAATCAAAATATTGCATTTTTAAAATTTCAAGAATTTTGAAATCTGCTAGGGATAAATGGATTGTCAATACTCTACTGAATTTAACTTTTGCAATTTTCTGAATTGTCTCCTTTGCCTCAACGTAATTTGAAATGATTCATATAATTTTTAGGCAAATTACTTAAGAAAAAAATAAAAGCAATGGACTGTAATACAAAGGTTCTACACTCCCATCTAAGGATATATGCTTAACACAACATTGAAACTTTTGTAATATTCATACACTAAAGTGTATTTTATGCAATTGAGTCCATTACTTGTATTTTTGTTTAATTAATATATTCAAATATTATATTTTTCTCACCAATTAAATCAAACGACATTAACATTAAATTTAAAAATCAAAATATTTCAATTTTGCAATTTTTTGAATTTTAAAATCTGCTAGGGATAAATGAATTGTTAATACTCTGTTGAATTTAAATTTTGCAATTTTTGAAATTGTCTCTTTTGCCTTAATGCAATTTGAAATGATTTATATAATTTTCAGGCAAATTATTTTGAGAAAAAGCGAAACAAATGGACTGTAATAAGAAGGTTTTGCACTTCCATCTAGGGATATATGCTTAACACAACATTGAAACTTGGGTTTGCTATTTCTAATATTTATCCACTAAAGTGTATTTGATGTAATTGAGTCCATTACGTATATTTTTGCTCAATTAATATATTCAAATATTGTATTTTTCACATATTATATTTTTCTCACAAATCAAATTAAACGACATTAACAATAAATTTCAAAATCAAAATATTCCATTTTTGCAAATTTAGGAATTTTAAAATCTGCTCGGGATAAAAAAATTGTTAATAATCTGAAGAATTTAAATTTTGCAATTTTCTTAATTGTCTCCATTGCCTTAATGTAATTTGAAACGATTTATAGAATTTCTGTCTTCAGACAAATTACTTAGGAAAAAGGAAAATGAATGGACTCTATAAAGATAGTTCCCCACTCCCATTTGGGATATATGCTTTACACAACCTTGAAACCTGAGATTGCTATTTATAATATTCATCTACTAAAGTGTCTTTTATGGAATTGTGTCCATTACTTGTATTTTTGTTCAATTGACATATTCAAATATTATATTTTTCACATATTATATTTTTCTCTCTAATTAAATCAAACGACATTAATAATAAATTTAAAAATCAAAATATTGCAGTTTTGCAATTTTGAAAATTTTAAAATCTGCTAGAGATAAATGAATTGTCACTACTCTGTTGAATCTAACCTTTGCAATTTTTTGAATTGTCTCCTTTGCCTTAATGCAATTTGAAATGATTTATATAATCTTCAAGCAAATTACTTAAGAAAAAGGAAAAGCAATGGACTGTAATAAGAAGATTCTGCACTTCCATCTAGGGATATATGCTTAACACAACATTGAAACTTGGGTTTACTATTTTGAAAATTCATCCACTAAAGTGTATTATATGTAATTGAGTCTATTACTTATTTTTTTCTTCAATTAACAAACTCAAATATTATATTTTTCTCACCAATAAAATCAAACGACATTAACAATAAATTTAAAAATCAAAATATTCCATTTTTGCAATTTTATATTTTTAAAATCTGCTAGGGATAAATGAATTGTCAATACTCTATTGAATTTAACTTTTGCAATTTTTAGAATTGTCTCCTTTGCCTCAATGCAATTTGAAATGATTTATATAATTTTTAGGCAAATTACTTAAGAAAAAATACAAGGAATGGACTGCAATAAAAAGGTTCTAAACTCCCATCTAAGGATATATGCTTAACACAACATTGAAACTTAGGTGTGCTATTTATAATATTCATCCACTTAATTGTATTTTATGCAATTGAGTCCATTACTTGTATTTTTGTTCAATTAACATATTGAAATATTATATTTTTCACATATTATATTTTTCTCACCAATTAAATCAAACCACATTAACATTAAATTTAAAAATCAAAATATTGCATTTTTGCAATTTCTAGAATTTTAAAATCTACTAGGGATAAATGGATTGTCAATACTTTGCTGAATTTAACTTTTTCAATTTTCTAAATTGTCTCCTTTGCCTCAATGCAATTTGAAATGATTTATATAATTTTCAGGCAGATTACTTAAGAAAAAGTAAAAGCAATGGACCATAATAAAAAGGTTCTGCACTCCCATCTAGGGATATATGCTTAAAACAACATTGAAACTTGGGTTTGTTGTATGTAATATTCATCCACTAAAGTGTATTTTATGCAATTGAGTCCATTACTTGTATTTTTGTTCAATTAACATATTCAAATATTATATTTCTCACATATTATATTTTTCTCACCAATTAAATCAAACGACATTAATATTAAATTTAAAAATCAAAATATTTCAATTTTGGAATTTTTCGAATGTTAAAATCTGCTAAGGAAAAACGAATTGTCGATACTCTGTTGAATTTAAATTTTGCAATTTTCAGAATTGTCTTTTTCGCCTCAATGCAATTCGAAATGATTTATATAATATTCAGGCAAATTATTTAAGAAAAAGCAAAAGCAATGCATTGTCATAAGAAGGTTCTACACTTCCATCTAGGGATATAAGCTTAGGACAACATTGAAACTTGGGTTTGCTATTTATAATATTCATCCACTAAAGTGTCTTTTCTGCAATTGAGTCCATTACTTATATTTTTGTCCAATTAATGTATTCAAATATTCTATTTTTCACATATTATATTTTTCTCACCAATTAAACCAAACGACATTAACAATATATTTAATAATCAAAATATTTCAATTTTGCAATTTTTCGAATTTCAAAATCTATTAGGAATAAGTGAATTGTGAGTACTCTGTTCAATTTAAATTTTACAATTTTCTAAATTTTCTCCTTTGCCTAAATGGAATTTGAAATGATTTATGTAATCTTCAGGTAAATTACTTAAGAAAGAGCAAAAGCAATAGACTGTAATAAGAAGGTTCTGCACTAACATATAGGGATATATGCTTAAGACAACATTGAAACTTGGGTTTGCTATTTATAATATTAATCCACTAAAGTGTATTTTATGTAATTGAGTCCATTACTTGTATTTTTGTTCAATTAACATATTCAAATATTATACTTTTCACATATTGTATTTTTCTCACCAAGAAAATCACACGACATTAACTATAAATTTAAAAATAAAAATATTGCAGTTTTGCAATTTTGAAAATTTTAAAATCTGCTAGAGATAAATGAATTGTCACTACTCTGTTGAATCTAACCTTTGCAATTTTTTGAATTGTCTCCTTTGCCTTAACGCAATTTGAAATGATTTATATAATCTTCAAGCAAATTACTTAAGAAAAAGGAAAAGCAATGGGTTGTAATAAGAAGATTCTGCACTTTCATCTAAATATATATGCTTAACACAACATTTAAACTTGGGATTGCTATTTATAATATTCATCCACTAAATTGTCTTTTATGCAATTGTGCCCATCACTTGTAATTTTGTTCAATTAACTTATTCAAATATTGTATTTTTCGCACCAATCAAACAACAAATTTAAAAATCAAAATATTGCACTTTTGCAAGTTTTAGAATTTTAAAATCTGCTAGTAATAAATAAATTGTCAATAATCAGTTGAATTTAAAATTTGAAAATTTCTTAATTGTCTCCTTTGCCTCAATGTAATTTGAAATGATTTATAGAATTCTTGTCTTCAGAAAAATTAGTTAAGAAAAAGGAAAAGGAATGGACTTTAATAAGATGGTTCCCCACTCCCATCTAGGGATATATGCTTAAGACATCATTGAAACTTGAGTTTGCTATTTATTATATTCATCCACTAAAGTGTATTTTATGCAATTGAGTCCATTACATGTATTTTTGTTCAATTAACATATTCAAATATTATATTTTTCACATATTACATTTTTCTCACCAATTAAATCAACCGGCATTAACAATAAATTTAAAAATCAAAATATTTCAATTTTGCAAGTTTTAGAATTTTAAAATCTGCTAGGAATAAATAAATTGTCAATAATCAGTTGAATTTAAAATTTGAAAATTTCTTAATTGTCTCCTTTGCCTCAATGTAATTTGAAATGATTTATAGAATTCTTGTCTTCAGAAAAATTAGTTAAGAAAAAGGAAAAGGAATGGACTTTAATAAGATGGTTCCCCACTCCCATCTGAGGATATATGCTTAAGACATCATTGAAACTTGAGTTTGCTATTTATTATATTCTTCCACTAAAGTGTATTTTATGCAATTGAGTCCATTACATATATTTTTGTTCAATTAACATATTCAAATATTATATTTTTCACATATTACATTTTTCTCACCAATTAAATCAACCGACATTAACAATAAATTTAAAAATCAAAATATTTCAATTTTGCAATTTATAGAATTTTAAAATATGTTAAGGATAAATGAATTATCAATACTGTGTTGAAGTTAAATTCTGCAATTTTCTGAATTGTCTCCTTTGCCTCAACACAATTTGAAATGATTTATTTAATCTTCAGGCAAATTACTTAAGAAAAAACAAAAACAATAGACTGTAATAAAAAGGTTCTGCGGTCCCATCTAGAGATATATGCTTAACACAACACTAAAACTTAGGATTGTTATTTATAATATTCATCCACTAAAGTGTTTTTTATACATTTAAGTCCATTACTTGTAATTTTGTTTAATTAACTTATTCAAATATTGTATTTTTCTCACCAATCAAATCAAACGATATTAACAACAAATTTAAAAATCTAAATATTGCATTTTTGCAATTTTTAGAATTTTAAAATCTACTAGGGATAAATAAATTGTCAATAATCTGTTGAGTTTAAATTTTGAAATTTTCTTAATTGTCTCCTTCCCCTCAATGCCATTTGAAATGATTTATATGATCTTCAGGCAAATTACTTAAGAAGAAGCATAAGCAATTGACTATAATAAGAAGATTCTGCACTCTAATGTAGAGATATATATTTAACACAACATTGAAACTTGGGTTTACTATTTATAATATTCATCCACTAAATTGCATTTTATGCAATTGAGTCCATTACTTGTATTTTTGTTTAATTAACATATTCAAATATTATATTTTTCACATATTATATTTTTCTCACCAATTAAATCAAACGATATTAACACTAAATTTAAAAATCAAAATATTTCAATTTTTTAATTTTTTGAATTTTTAAATCTACTAGGGATAAATGAATTGTTAATACTCTACTAAATTTAAATTTTGCAATTTTCTAAATTGTCTCCTTTGCCTCAAAGTAATTTGAAATGATTTATATAATCTCTAGGCAAATTACTTAAGAAAAAGCAAAAGTAATGGATTGTAATAATAGGGTTCTGTAATCCCATCTAGGGTTATATCCTTAACACAACATTGAAACTTGGGATTGCTATTTAGAATAATCATCCACTAAAGTGTATTTAAATTTTACAATTTTCTTAATTGTCTCCTTTGCCTTAATTCAATTTGAAATAATTTATATAATTCTTGTCTTCAGACAAATTACTTAAGAAAAAAGAAAAGCAATGGACTCTAATAAGGTGGTTCTCTACTCCCATCTAATGATATATGCTTCACACAACATTAAAACTTTGGATTTCTATTTATAATATTCATCTACTAAAGTGTCTTTTATATGCAATTGAGTCCATTACTTGTATTTTTGGTCAATTAATATATTCAAATATTATATTTTCACATATTATATTTTTCTCACCAATTAAATCAAACGATATTATCAATAAATTCAAAAATCAAAATATTTCAATTATGCAATTTTTAGAATTTTAAAATCTGCTAGGGAAAAATGAATTTTCAATATTCTGTTGAAGTTAAATTTTGCAATTTTCTAAATTGTGTCCTTTGCTTCAATGCAATTTGAAATGATTTATATAATCTCTAGGCAAATTACGAAAGAAAAAACAAAAGTAATGGACAATAATAAAAAGGTTTTGCACCCCCATCTAGGGATATATGCTTAACAAAACTTTGAAACTTGGGATTACTATTTATAATATTCATCCACTAAAGTATCTTTTATGCAATTGAGTGCATTACTTGTTATTTTGTTTAATTAACTTATTCAAATATTGTATTTTTCTCACTAATCAAATCAAACGACATTAACAATAAATTTAAAAATCAAAATATTGCTTTTTTGCAATTTTTAGAATTTTAAAATCTTCTAGGGATAAATGAATTGTCAATACTTTGTTGAATTTAAATTTTGCAATTTTCTTAATTGTCTCCTTTTCCTTAATGCAATTTGAAATGATTTATAGAATTCTTGTCTTCAAACAAATTACTTAAGAAAAAGGAAAAGCAATGGACTCTAATAAGGTGGTTCTTCACTCCTATCTAGGGATATATGCTTAAGACAACCTTGAAACTTGAGATTTCTATTTATAATATTTATATACTAAAGTGTCTTTTATGCAATTGAGTCCATTACTTGTATATTTGATCAATTAACATATTCAAATATTATATTTTTCACATATTATATTTTTCTCACCAATTAAATCAAATGACATTAACAATAAATTCAAAAATCAAAATATTTCAATTTTGTAATTTTGAGAATTTTAAAATCTGCTAGGGATAAATGAATTTTCAATACTCTATTAAAGTTACATTTTGCAATTTTCTGAATTGTATCCTTTGCCTTAACGCAATTTGAAATAATTTATACAATTTTCAAGGAAATTACTTAAGAAAAAAACAAAAGCAATGGATTGTAATAAGAAGGTTCTGCACTTCCATCTAGCGATATATGCTTAACAAAACATTGAAATTTCGGATTTCTATTTATAATATTCATCTACTAAAGTGTTTTTTATTCAATTGAGTCCATTACTTGTAATTTTGTTCAATTAACTTATTCAAATATTGTATTTTTCTCACCAATTAAATCAAACGGCATTAACAACAAATTTAAAAATCAAAATATTGCACTTTTACAATTTTTAGAATTTTAAAATTTGATAGGGATAAATAAATTGTCAATAATCTGTTGAATTTAAATTTTGAAAATTTCTTAATTATCTCTTTTGCCTCAATGCAATTTGAAATCATTTATAGAATTCTTGTCTTCAAACAAATTAGTTAAGAAAAAGGAAAAGCAATCGACTCTAATAACATGGTTTCACACTCCCATCTAGGGATATATGCTTCACACAATCTTGAAATTTGGAATTGCTATTTATAATATTCATCCACTAAAGTGTCTTTTATACAATTGTGTCCAATACTTGTATTTTTGTTCAATTCACATATTCAAATATTATATTTTTCACATATTTTATTTTTCTCAGCAATTAAATCAAACGATATTAACAATAAAATTAAAAATGAAAATATTTCAATTTAGCAATTTTTAGAATTTTAAAATCTGTTAGGGATAAATGAATCGTCAATAATCTGTTGAATTTAAATTTTGCAATTTTAAAAATTTTCTCCTTTGCCCCAATGAAATTTGAAATGATTTATATAATTTTCAAGCAAGTTACTTAAGGAAAAACAAAAGTAATGGATTGTAATAAGAAGGTTTTACACTCCCATCTAAGGATATCTGCTTAACACAACATTGAAACTTGACATTGTTATTTATAATATTTTGAATTGTCTCCTTTCCCTCAACGCAATTTGAAATGATTAATATAGTTTTCAGGCAAATTACTTAAGAAAAAGCAAACGCAACGGACTGTAATAAGAAGGTTCCACATGCTCATCTGGGAATATATGTTTAACACAACATTGAAACTTAGAAGTGCTATTTGTAATATTCATCCACTTAATTATATTTTATGTAGTTTAGTCGATAACTTGTATTTTTGTTCAATTAACATATTCAAATATTGTATTTTTCTCACCAATCAAATCAAACGACATTAACAACAAATTTAAAAATCAAAATATTTCATTTTTGCAATTTTTAGAATTCTAAAATTTGCTCGGACAAATAAATTGTAAATAATCTATTGAATTTAAATTTTGCAATTTTCTTAATTGTCTCCTTTGTCTCAATGCAATTTGAAATGTTTTATAGAATTTTTGTCTTCAGACAAATTAGTTAAGAAAAAAGAAAAGCAATGAATCCTAATAAGATGGTTCTTCACTCCCATTTAGTGATATATTCTTCACACAACCTTGAAATTTGAGATTGCTATTTATAATATTCATCCACTAAAGTGTCTTTTATGCAATTGACTCCATTACTTGTATTTTTGTTCAATTAACATATTCAAATATTATATTTTTCACATGTTATATTTTTCTCACCAACTAAATCAAGTGACATTAACAATAAATTTAAAGATCAAAATATTTCAATTTTGCAATTTTTAGAATTTTAAATTCTACTAAGGATAAATGTATTGTCAATACGCTCTTAAATTTAAATTTTGCAATATTATGAATTGTCTCTTTTGCCTCAATGTAATTTGAAATGATTTATATAATCTTCAGGCAAATTACTTAAGAAAAAGCAAAACCAATGAACTATAATAAGAAGGTTCTGCACTCCCATCTTGGGATATATGCTTAATACAACATCGAAACTTGAGATTGCTATTTATATTATTCATCCACTAACGTGCATTTTATGCAATTGAGTCCATTACTTGTATTTTTGTTCAATTAACTTCTTAAAATATTGCATTTTTCTCACCAATCAAATCTAACGACATTAACAACAAATTTAAAAATCAAAATATTGCATTTTTGCAATTTATAGAGTTTTAAAATCTATTAGGGATAAATAAATTGTCAATAATCTGCAAAATTAATATTTTGCAATTTTCTTATTTGTCTCCTTTTCCTCAAAGCAATTTGAAATGATTTCTACAATACTTGTTTTCAGACAAATTACATAAGAAAAAGGAAAAGCAATGGATTCAAATAAGATGGTTTCCCACTCTCATCTGGGGACATATGCTTCACACAACTTTGAAAATTGAGATTACTATTTATAATATTTATTTACTAAAGTGTCTTTTATACAATTGAGTCCATTACTTGTATTTTTGTTCAATTAAGCTATTCAAATATTATATTTTTCTCACCAATTAAATCAAATGACATTAACAATAAATTTAAAGATCAAAATATTTCAATTTTGCAATTTTTAGAATTTTAAAATCTGCTAGGGATAAATGAATTGTCAATACTTTATTGAATTTAAATTTGAAATGATTCAAATCAATTTGAAATGATTTATATAATCTTCAGGCAAATTACTTAAGAAAAAGCAAAAGTAATGGACTCTAATAAGAAGATTCTGCACTTCCATCTAGGGATATAGGCTTCACACAATCTTGAAACTTAAGATTGCTATTTATAATACTCATCCACTAAAGTGTCTTTTATGCAATTGAGTCCATTACTTGTATTTTTGTTCAATTAAGATATTCAAATATTGTATTTTTCTCACTAATCAAATCAAACGACATTAACAATAAATTTAAAAATCAAAATATTGCATTTTTGCAATTTCTAGAATTTTAAAATTTGCTAGGGATAAATGAATTGTCAATACTTTGTTGAATTGAAATTTTGCTATTTTCTGAATTGTCTCCTTTGCCTCAATGCAATTTGAAATGATTTATATAATTTTCATGCAAATTACTTAAGAAAAAGCAAAAATAATGGACTGTAATAAGAAGGTTCTGCACTCGCATTACAATATTGAAACTTGGGATTGTTACTTATAATATTCATCCACTAAAGTGTATTTAATGCAATTGGGTCTATTACTTGTATTTTTGTTCAATTTACATATTTAAATATTGTATTTTTCTTATGAATTAAATCAAACAACATTAACAATAAATTTAAAAATCAAAATATTTCAATTTTGCAATTTTTTGAATTTTAAAATCTGCTATGAATAAGTCAATTGTGAGTACTCTATTGAATTTAAATTTTGCAACTTTCTAAATTGTCTCCTTTGCCTTAATGCAATTTGAAATGATTTATTTAATCTCCAAGCAAATTACTTAAGAAAAAACAAAAGTAATGAATTGTAATAAGAAGGTTCTGCACTCTCATATAGAGATATATCCTTTACACAACATTAAAACATGAGATTGCTATTTATAATATTCATCTACTAAATTGTATTTTATGCAATTGAGTCCATTACTTGTATTTTTGTTCAATTAAGATATTCAAATATTGTATTTTTCTCACCAATCAAATCAAACGACATTAACAATAAATTGAAAAATCAAAATATTGATTTTCTTGCAATTTTTAGAATTTTAAAATCTACTAAGGATAAACGAATTGTCAAAAATCTATTGAATTTAAATTTTGCAATTTTTTTAATTGTCTCCTTTTCCTCAATGCAATTTGAAATGATTTATAGAATTCTTGACTTCAGACAAATTACTTAAGAAAAAGGAAAAGCAATGGACACTAATAATATGGTTCCACACTGCCATCTTGGGATATATACTTCACACAATCTTGAAACTTATAATTGTTATTTATAATATTCATCCACTAAAGTGTCTTTTATGCAATTGAGTCCATTACTTGTATTTTTGCTCAATTCACATATTCAAATATTATATTTTTTTCAGCAATTAAATCAAACGACATTAACAATAAATTTAAAAATGAAAATATTTCACTTTTTCAATTTTTAGAATTTTAAAATCTATTAGGGGTAAATGAATTGTTAATACTTTGTTAAATTGTCTATTTTGCCTCAAGACAATTTGAAATGATTTATATAATATTCAGGCAAGTTACTTAAGAAAAAACAAAAGTAATGGACTGTAATAAGAAGGTTCTGCACTCCCATCTAAGAATATCTGCTTAACGCAATATTGAATCTTGAGATTGCTATTTATAAGATTCATCCACTAAGATATATTTTATGCAATTGAGTCCATTACTTGTATTTTTGTTCAATTAAGATATTCAAATATTGCATTTTTCTCACCAATCAAATCAAACTACATTTACAATAAATTCAAAAACCAAAATATTGCATTTTTGCAATTTTTAGAATTTTAAAATCTACTAGAAAAAAATGAATTGTCAATACTCTGTTCAATTGAAATTTTGCTATTTTCTAAATTGTCTCCTTTGCCTCAACGTAACTTGAAATGATTTATATTATCTTTAGTCAAATTATTTAACAAAATGCAAAAGCAATGAATTGTAATAAGAAAGTTCTACACTCCGATTTGGAGATATGTGCTTCACACAACATTCAAACTTAGGATTGCTATTTATAATAATCATCCACTAAAGTGTATTTTATGCAATTGAGTCCATTACTTGTAATTTTGTTCAATTAAGATATTCAAATATTCTATTCTTCTCATTAATCAAATCAAACGACATTAATAATAAATTTAAAAATCAAAATATTGCATTTTTGCAATTTCTAGAATTTTAGAATTTGCTAAGGATAAATGAATTGTCAATTCCCTGTTGAATTTAAATTTTGCTATTTTCAAAATTGTCTCCTTTGCCTCCACGCAATTTGAAATGATTTATATAATCTTCAAGCAAATTACTTAAGAAAATGCAAAAGCAATGGACTCTAATAAGAAGGTTTTACACTCTCATCTAAGGGTATATGTTTCACACAACATTGAAACTTGGGATTGCTATTTATAATATTCATCCACTAAAGTGTATTTTATGCAATTGAGTCAATTACTTGTATTTTTGTTCAATTAACTTATTCAAATACTGTGTTTTTCTCATCAATCAAATCAAACGACATTAATAACAAATTTAAAAATCAAAATATTGCATTTTTGTAATTTTTAGAATTTTAAAATCTACTAAGGATAAATAAATTGTAAATAATCTATTGAATTTAAATTTTGCAATTTTCTTAATTGTCTCCTTTGCCTCAATGCAATTTGGAATGATTTATATAATTCTTGTCTTTTGACAAATTACTTAAGAAAAAGGAAAAGCAATGAACCCTAATAAGATGGTTCCCCACTCCCATCTAGGGATATATGTATGCTTCACACAACCTTGAAACTTAAGTTTGCTATTTATAATATTGATCCACTAGAGTGTCTTTTATGCAATTGAGTTCATTATTTGTATTTTTGTTCAATTGACATATTCAAATATTATATTTTTCGCATATTATATTTTTCTCACCAATTAAATCAAACGACATTAATAATATATTTAAAAATCAAAATATTACATTTTTGCAATTCTTAGAATTTTAAAATCAGATAAGGATAAATGAATTGTCAATACTCTGTTAAATTTAACTTTTGAAATTTTCTAAATGGTCTCCTTTGCCTCAACGCAATTTGAAATGATTTATATAATTTTCAGGCAAATTACTTAAGAAACAGTAAAAGCAAAGGACTATAGTAACAAGGTTCTGCTCTCTCATCTAGGGATATATGCTTAACACAACCATGAAACTTGGGATTACTATCTATAATATTCATCAACTAAAGTGTATTTTATATAATTGAGTTGATTATTTGTATTTTTGTTCAATTAACATATTCAAATATTGTATTTTTCTCACCAATCAAATCAAACAATATTAAGAATAAATTTAAAAATCAAAATATTTCATTTTTGCAATTTATAAATTTAAAAATCAAAATATTTCATTTTTGCAAGTTTTAGAATTTTAAAATCCACTAGGGATAAATGAATTATCAATACTCTATTGAATTTAAAATTTGCAATTTTCTGAATTGTCTCCTTTGCCTCAATGCAATTTGAAATGATTTATATAATCTTAAGGCAAATTACTTAAGAAAAAGCAAAAGCAATCGACTATAATAAAAAGGCTCTACACTCCCATCTAGGGATGTATGCTTAACACAACATTGAAACTTGTGACTGCTATTTATAATATTTATCCACTAAAGTGTATTTTATGCAATTAAGTCCATTACTTGTATTTTTGTTCAATTGACATATTCAAATATTATATTTTTCATATATTATAATTTTCTCACCAATTAAATCAAACGACATTAACAATAAATATAAAAATCAAAATATTTCAATTTTGTAATTTTTAGAATTTTAAAATCTAAGAGGGATAAAAGAATTGTCAATACTTTATTAAATTTACAATTTGTAATTTTCTAAATTGTCTCTTTTGCCCCAATGCAATTTGAAATGATATTTATAATTTTCAGGCAAATCACTTAAGAAAAAGCAAGAGTAATGCACTGTAATAAGAAGATTTTGCACTCGTATTCAGGGATATATGCTTAACCCAACATTGAAATTTGGGATTCCTCTTTATAATATTCATCCACTAGAGAGTGTCTTTTATGTTATTGAGTCTATCACTTGTATTTTTGTTCAATTTACATATTCAAATACTATATTTTTCACATATTATAATTTTCTCACCAATTAAATCAAATGACATTAACAAGAAATATAAAAATCAAAATATTTCAATTTTGAAATTTTTAGAATTTTAAAATCTAATAAGGATAACTGAATTGTCAATACTCTATTGAATATAAATTTTACAATTTTCTAAATTGTCTCCTTTACCCCAATGCAATTTGAAATGATTTTTATAATTTTTAGGAAAATCACTTAAGAAAAAGCAAGAGTAATGCATTGTAATAAGAAGGTTCTACACTTGCATTCAGGGATATATGCTTAACACAACATTGAAACTTGGGATTGCTATTTATAATATTCATCCACTAAAGTGTATTTTATGCAATTGAGTCCATTACTTATATCTTTATTCAATTAACATATTTAAATATTATATTTTTCACATATTATATTTTTCTCCCCAATTAAATTGAACAACATTAACATTAAATTTAAAAATCAAAATATTTCGATTTTGCAATTTTTTGAATTTTAAAATCTGTTAGGGATAAATGAATTGTCAATACTCTGTTAAATTTAAATTTTGCAATTTTAAAAATTGTCTTCTTTGCCCCAATGCAATTTGAAATGATTTATATAATCTTCAGACAAATTACTTAAGAAAAAATAAGAGTAATGGATTGTAATAAGAAGGTTCTACACTCCCATCTAAGGATATCTGTTTAACACAACATTGAAACTTGGCATTGCTATTTATAATATTCATACACTAAAGTGTATTTTATGCAATTGAGTCAATTACTTGTATTTTTGTTCAATTAAGATATTCAAATATTGTATTTTTCTCAGCAATCAAATCAAAGGACATTAACAATAAATTGAAAAATAAACTATTTCATTTTTACAATTTTTAGAATTTTAAAATCTGTTAGGTATAAATGAATTGTCAATACTCTCTTGAATTAAAATATGGCTATTTTCTAAATTGTCTCCTTTGCCTCAACGCAATTTGAAATGATTTATATAATCTTCGAGCAAGTTACTTAAGAAAAAACAAAAGCAATGGATTGTAATAAGAAGGTTATGCACTCCCATCAAAGGTTATCTGCTTAACACAATATTGAAATTTGGGATTGCTATTTATAATATTCATCCACTAAAGTGTATTTTATGCAATTGAGTCCATTACTTGTATTTTTATTCAATTAAGATATTCAAATATTGTATTTTTCTCACCAATCAAATTCAACGACATTTCCAATAACTTTAAAAATCAAAATATTGCATTTTTGCAATTTTTAGAATTTTAAAATCTGCTAGGGATAAATTAATTGTCAATACTCTGTTGAAGTGAAATTTTGCTATTTTTTGAATTGTCTCCTTTGCCTCAATGTAATTTGAAATGATTTATATAATTTTCATGCATATTACTTAGCAAAAAGCAAAAGCAATGGACTGAAATAAGAAGGTTCTGCACTCCCATCTAGGGATATATGCTTAACACAACATTGAAACTTGGGTCTATTGTTTATAATATTCATCCACTAAAGTGTATTTTATGCAATTGGGTCCATTACTTATATTTTTGTTCAATTAACATATTCAAATATTATATTTTTCTCACCAATTAAATGAAACGACATTAACAATAAATTTAAAAATCAGAATATTTCAATTTTGCAATTTTCTGAATTTTAAAATTTGGTAGGGATAAGTGAATTATCAATACTCTTTTGAATTTAAATTTTGCAATTTTCTGAATTGTCTCCTTTGCCTTAACGCAATTTGAAATGATTTATATAATCTTCAGGCAAGTTACTTAAGAAATAACAAATGCAATGGACTGTAATAAGAAAGTTCTGCACTCCCATTTAGGGATATATGCTAAGGACAACATTGAAACTCGAGATTGTTATTTATAATATTCATCCACTAAAGTGTATTTAATGTAATTGAGTTCATTACTTGTATTTTTGTTCAATTAACATATTCAAATATTTTATTTTTCACATATTATATTTTTCTCACCAATTAAATTAAACGACATTAATAATAAATTTAAAAATCATACTATTTCAATTTTGCAATTTTTTGAATTTAAGAATTTGCTAGGAATAAATGAATTGTCAATACTCTATTGAATTTAAATTCTGCAATTTTCTGAATTATCTCCTTTGCCTCATTGTAATTTGAAATGATTTTTATAATTTTCAGGCAAATTACTTAAGAAAAAGCAAAAGCAATAGATTTTAATAAGAAGATTCTGCACTCCCGTCTAGAGATATATGCTTAACACAATATTGAAACTTGGGTTTGCTATTTATAATATTCATCCATTAAATTATTTTTTATGCAATTGAGTCCATTACTTGTATTTTTGTTCAATTAACTTATTCAAATATTATATTTTTTACATATTATATTTTTCTCAAAAATCAAATCAAACGACATTAACAACAAATTTAAAAATCAAAATATTGCATTTTTGCAATGTTTAGAATTTTAAAATCTATTAGGGATAAATAAATTGTCAATAATCTGTTGAATTTAAATTTTGAAAGTTTCTTAGTTGTCTCCATTGACTTAAAGCAATTTGAAATGATTTATAGAATTCTTATCTTCAGACAAATTAATTAAGAAAAAGGAAAAGAAATGGACTCTAATAAGATGGTTCCCTACTCCCATTTAAGGATATATGCTTCACATAACCTTGAAATTTGAGATTGCTATTTATAATATTCATCCACTAAAGTGTCTTTTATGCAATTGAGTCCATTACTTGTATTTTTGTTTAATTAACATATTCAAATATTATATTTTTTACATATTATATTTTTCTCACCAATCAAATCAAATGACATTAACAACAAATTTAAAAATCAAAATATTGCATTTTTGGAATTTTTAGAATTTTAAAATCTGCTAGGGATAAATGAATTGTCAATACTCAGTTGAATTTAAATTTTGCGATTTTTTTAATTGTCTCATTTGCCTCAATGCAATTTGAAATGATTTATACAATTCTTATCTTCAGACAAATTACTTAAGAAAAAAGAAAAGCAAATCACTCTAATAAGGTGGTTCCCTATTGATATCAAGGGATATATGTTTCACCCAACCATTAAACTTGAGATTGCTATCTATAATATTCATCTACTAAAGTGTAATTTATGCTATTGAGTCCATTACTTGTATTTTTGTTCAATTAACATATTCAAATATTATATTTTTCACATATTATATTTTTCTCACCAATTAAATCAAACAACATTAACAATAAAGTTAAAAATGAAAATATTTCAATTTTGCACTTTTTAGAATTTTAAAATCTATTAGGGATAAATGAATTGTCAATACTTTGTTGAATTTAAATTTTTCAATTTTCTAAATTGCCTTTTTTGCTTTAACACAATTTGAAATAATGTATATAATTTTCAGGCAAATTACTTAAAAAAAAAAATGCAATGGATTGTAATAAGAAGGTTCTACACTCCTATCTAGGAAAATATGCTTAACACAATATTGAAATTTGGGATTGCTATTTATAATATTCATCCACTTAAGTGTTTTTTATGCAATTAAGTCCATTACTTGTATTTTTGTTCGATTAAAATATTAAAATATTGTATTTTTCTCACCAATTAAATCAAACGACATTAACAATAAATTAAAAAATCAAAATATTGCATTTTTGAAATTTTTAGAATTTTACAATCTACTAGGATAAATGAATTGTCAATACTCTGTTGAATTTCAATTTTGCAATTTTCTTAATTGTCTCCTTTGTCTCCATTCAATTTGAAATCATTTATAGAATTATTGTTTTTAGACAAATTAGTTGAGAAAAAGGAAAAGGAATGGACTCTAATATGATGGTTTCCAACTCCCATCTAAGGATATATGCTTCACACAACCTTAAAATTTGAGATTGCTATTTATAATTTTCATCCACTAAAGTGTCTTTTATACAATTGAGTCCATTACTTGTATTTTTGTTCAATTAACATATTCAAAATATTATATTTTTCACGTATTAAATTTTAATCACCAATCAAATCAAACGACATTAACAACAAATTTAAAAATCAAAATATTGCATTTTTGCAATTTTTAGAATTTTAAAATCTGCTAAGGATAAATGAATTGTCAAAACTCTCTTGAAGTTCAATTTTCCAATTTTCTGAATTTT
Organism: Bruguiera hainesii; assembly: GCA_023213295.1. Classification (NCBI taxonomy): domain Eukaryota; kingdom Viridiplantae; phylum Streptophyta; class Magnoliopsida; order Malpighiales; family Rhizophoraceae; genus Bruguiera; species Bruguiera hainesii. The sequence continues at coordinate 114,756 of JAHOYR010005910.1, read as the reverse complement.
GTCCTTTGCCTCAATGCAATTTGAAATGGTTTATACAATATAGGGGCAAATTACTTAAAAAAAAACAAAAATAATGGACTGTAATAAGAAGGTTCTACACTCCCATCTAAGGATATATGCGTAACAAAACATTAAAATTTGGGATTGCTATTTATAATATTCACCAACTAAAGTATTTTTTATGCAATTGATTCCATTACTTGTAATTTTTTTCAATTAAGATATTCAAATATTGTATTTTTTTAGCCAATCAAATCAAACGACATTAACAACAAATTTAAAAATCCAAATATTGCACTTTTGCAATTTTTAGAATTTTAAAATCTGCTAAGGATAAATAAATTGTCAATCATCTATTGACTTTAAATTTTGGAAATTTCTTAATTGCCTCCTTTGCCTCAATGCAATTTGAAATAATTTATAGAATTCTTGTCTTCAGACAAATTAGTTAAGAAAAAGGAAAAGGAATGGACCCTAATAAGATGGTTCTCCACTCCCATTTAAGGATATATGCTTGACACAACCTTGAAACTTGAGATTGCTATTTATAATATTCTTCCACTGAAGTGTCTTTTATGCAATTGAGTCTATTACTTGTATTTTTGCTCAATTAACTTATTCAAATATTATATTTTTCACATATTATATTTTTCTCACCAATTAAATCAAATGACATTAACAATAAATTTAAAAATCAAAATATTTCAAATTTGCAATTTTTAGAATTTTAAAATCTACTAGGAATAAATGAATTGTCAATACTTTGTTGAATTTAAATTTTGGTATTTTCAGAATTCTCTCTTTTGTCTCAATGCAATTTAAAATGATTTATATAATTTTTAGGCAAATTATTCAAGAAAAAGCAAAACGAATGGACTGTAATAAGAAGGTTCTGTACTCGCATATAGGGATATATGCTTAACACAACATTGAAACATGAGATTGCTATTTATAATACTCATCAACTAAAGTATATTTTATGCAATTGAGTTCATTACTTGTAATTTTGTTCAATTAAGATATTCAAATATTGCATTTTTTTTCACCAATCAAATCAAACGACATTAATAATAAATTTAAAAATCAAAATATTGCATTTTTACAATTTCTAAAATTTTAAAATCTGTTTGGGATAAATGAATTTTTAATTTTCTATTGAATTTAAATTTTGTTATTTTCTGAATTGTCTCCTTTGCCTAAACGCAATTTGAAATGATTTATATAGTTTTAAGGCAAATTACTTAAGAAAAAGTAAAAGGAATGGATTGTAATAAGAAGGTTTTGCACTCCCATCTAAGGATATATGCTTAACACAACATTGAAACCTTGGATTGCTATTTATAATATTCATCCACTAAAGTGTATTTTATGTAATTGAGTCAATTACTTGTACTTTTGTTCATTTTACTTATTCAAATATTGTATTTTTCTCACCAATCAAATCAAACGACATTAACAACAAATTTAAAAATCAAAATATTGCACTTTTGAATTTTTATAATTTCAAAATCTACTAGGGATAAATAAATTGTCAATAATCTGTTGAATTTAAATTTTGAAAATTTCTTAATTGTCTCTTTTGCCTCAATGCAATTTGAAATAATTTATAAAATTCTTATCTTCAATCAAATTAGTTAAGAAAGAGGAAATGGAATGGACTCTAATAAGATGGTTTCCTACTCCTATCTAGGGATATATACTTCACACAACCTTGAAATTTGAAATTGATATTTATAATTTTCATATGCTAAAGTGTCTTTTATGCAATTGAGTCTATTACTTGTATTTTTGCTTAATTAACTTATTTAAATATTATATTCTTTACATATTATATTTTTCTCATTGAGTCTTTTCATATTGTATTTTTGCTTAAATATTATATTTAAATATTACATATTATATTTACATATTATATTTTATATTTAAATATTATATTTTACATATTTAAATATTATATTTAAATATTACATATTATATTTAAATATTACATATTGTATTTTTGCTTAAATAATATGTATTTTTATACATATTCTTTAAATATTATATTTTGCAATTGAGTCTTTTCATATTGTATTTTTGCTTAAATATTATATTTAAATATTACATATTATATTTTTCTCAAAAATCAAATCAAACGACATTAACAATAAAATTAAAAATCAAAATATTTCAATTTTGCAATTTTTAAAATTTTAAAATCTATTAGGGATAAATGAATTGTCAATACTCTGTTGAATTTAAATTTTGGTATTCCTGAATTCTCTCCTTTGCCTCAACGCAATTTGAAATTATTTTTATAATTTTTAGGCAAATTACTTAAGAAAAAGCAAAACAAATGAATTGTAATAAGAAGGTTCTGCTCTCCCATCTAGGGATATATGTTTAACACAACATTGAAACTTGGGATTGCTATTTATAATATTCATCCACTAAAATGTATTTTATACAATTGAGTCCATTACATGTAATTTTGCTCAATTAAAATATTCAAATATTGTATTCTTCTCACCAATCAAATCAAATGACATTAACAATAAATTTAAAAATCAAAATATTCCATTTTTGCAATTTCTAAAATTTTAAAATCTGCTTGAAATAAATGAATTGTCAATTCTCTATTGAATTTAAATTTTGCTATTTTCTGAATTGTCTCTTTTGTCTCAACGCAATTGGAATGATTTATATAATATTTAGGCAAATTACTTAAGAAAAAGCAAAAGGAATGGACTATAATAAGAAAGTTTTGCACTCCTATCTAAGGATATATGCTTAAGACAACATTGAAACTTGGGTTTGTTATTTATAATATTCACCCACCAAAGTGTATTTTATACAATTGAGTCAATTACTTGTATTTTTGTCCAATTAACATATTCAAATATTATATTTTTCACATATTATATTTTTCTCACCAATTAAATCAATCAACATTAATAATAAATTTAAAAATCAAAATATTTCAATTTTGCAATTTATAGAATTTTAAAATCTGTCAGGGATAAATGAATTGTCAATACTCTATTGAAGTTAAATTCTGCAATTTTTTGAATTGTCTCCTTTGCCTTAACACAATTTGAATTGATTTATATAATCTTCAGACAAATTACTTAAGAAGAAAGAAAAGTAATAGACTGTAATAAGAAGGTTTTGCACTCCCATATAGAGATATATGTTTGACACAACACTAAAACTTAGGATTTCTATTTATAATATTCATCCATTAAAGTGTTTTTTATACAATTGAGTCTATTACTTGCAATTTTGTTCAATTAACTTATTCAAATATTGTATTTTGCTCACCAATCAAATCAAACGACATTAACAACAAATTTAAAAATCAAAATCTTGCATTTTGGCAATTTTTAGAATTTTAAAATTTGCTAGGGATAAATAAATTGTCAATAATCTGTTGAATTTAAAATTTAAAATTTTCTTAATTGTCTCCTTTGCCTCAATGCAATTTAAAATGATTTATATGATCTTCAGGCAAATTACTTAAGAAGAAGCATAAGTAATAGACTCTAATAAGAAGATTCTGCACTCCCATGTAGAGATATATGCTTAACACAAGATTGAAACTTGGGTTTGCTATTTATAATATTCATCCACTAAATTGAATTTTATGCAATTGAGTCCATTACATGCATTTTTGTTCAATTAACATATTCAAATATTATAGTTTTAACATATTATATTTTTCTCACCAATTAAATTAAACGACATGTACAATAAATTTAAAAATCAAAATATTTCAATTTTGAAATTTTTTGAATTTTAAAATCTACTAGGGATAAATGAATTGTCAATACTATATTAAATTTAAATTCCTAAATTTTTTGATTTGTCTCCTTTGCCTTAAAGTAATTTGAAGTGATTTATATAATCTTTAGGCAAATTACTTAAGAAAAAGCAAATGCAATGGATTGTAATAAAAGGGTTTTGTAATCTCATCTAAGGTTATATCCTTAACACAACATTGAAACTTGGGATTGTTATTTAGAATATTCATCGACTAAAGTGTATTTTATGCAATTAAGTGCATTACTTGTATTTTTGTTCGATTAAGATATTCAAATATTGTATTTTTATCAGTTATTAAATCAAACGACATTAACAATAAATTTAAAAATCAAAATGTTGCATTTTTACAATTTCTAGAATTTTAAAAACTACTAGGGATAAATGAGATGTTAATTTTCTATTGAATTTAAATTTTTTTATCTTCTGAATCGTCTCCTTTGCCTCCACGCAATTTGAAATGATTTATATAATCATCAGGCAAATTACTTATGAAAAAGCAAAAGCAATGGACTGTAATAAGAAGGTTCTACACTCCTATCTAGGGATATATGCTTAACACAACATTGAAACTTGGGACAGCTATTTATGATATTTATCCACTAAAATGTTTTTTATGCAATTAAGTTCATTACTTGTATTTTTGTTATATTGAGGTATTCAAATATTGTATTTCTCTCACTAATCAAATCAAACAACATTAACAATAAATTTAAAAATCAAAATATTACATTTTTGCAATTTTTAGAATTTTCAAATTTGTTAAGGATAAATGAATTGTCAACACTCTGTTGAATTTAAATTTTGCAATTTTCTAAATTGCCTCCTTTGCCTCAACACAATTTGAATTGATTTATATAATTTTCAAGCAAATTACTTAAGAAAAAACAAAAGCAATAGACTGTAATAAGAAGATTCTACACTCTTGTTTAGAGATATATACTTAACACAACATTGAAACTTGGATTTGCTATTTATAATATTCATCCACTAAATAGTATTTTATGCAATTGAGTTCATTACTTGTATTTCAGTTCAATTAACATATTCAAATATTATAATTATGACATATTATATTTTTATCACCAATTAAATTAAACATTAACAATAAATTGAAAAATAAAAATATTTCAATTTTGCAATTTTTTGAATTTAAAAATCTGCTAGGGATAAAAGAATTATCAATACTCTATTAAATTTAAATTCTACAATTTTCTGAATTGTCTCTTTTGCCTTAAAGTAATTTGAAATGATTTATATAATTTTCAGGTAAATTACTTAAGAAAAAGCAAAAGTAATAGACTGTAATAAGAAGATTCTGCACTCCCGTCTAGAGAGATATGCTTAACACAACATTGAAACTTGGGTTTGCTATTTATAATATTCATCCACTAAATTGTATTTTATACAATTGAGTCCATTACTTGTATTTTTGTTCAATTAACATATTGAAATATTATATTTTTCACATATTATATTTTTCTCAGCAATAAAATTAAATGACATTAACAATAAATTTAAAAATCAAAATATTTCAATTTTTCAAATTTTAAAATCTACTAGAGATAAATAAATTTTACAATTTTCCGAATTCCTCCCTCCTATATAGGGATATATGCTTCACACAATCTTGAAACTTGAAATTGTTATTAATAATATTCATTCACTAAAGAGTATTTTATACAATTGAGTCTATTACTTGTATTTTTTTTTGATAAAGATATTCAAATATTGTATTTTTTGTACCAATAAAATCGAACGACATTAACAATCAATTTAAAAATCAAAATATTGCATATTTGCATTTTCTAGAATTTTAAAATCTACTAGGGATTAATGAATTGTAAATTCTCTATTGCATTTAAATTTTGCTATTTTCTAAATTATCTCCTTTGCCTCAATGCAATTTGAAATGATTTATATAATCATCAGGCAAATTACTTATGAAAAAGCAAAAGCAATCGACTATAATAAGCAGGTTCTACACTCCCATCTACGAATATATGCTTAACGCAACATTGAAATTTGGGATTACTATTTATGACATTCATCCACTAAAGTGTATTTTAAGTAATTGAGTCCATTACTTGTATTTTTGTTCGATTAAGATATTCAAATATTGTAATTTTCGCTCCAATAAAATCAAACGATATTAACAATAAATTTAAAAATCAAAATATTTCATTTTTGCAATTTCTAGAATTTTAAAATCTACTAGGGATAAATGAATTGTAAATTCTCTACTGCATTTAAATTTTTCTATTTTCTAAATTGTCTCCTTTGTCTCAACGCAATTGGAAAGGATTTATATAATCATCAAACAAATTACATATGAAAAAGCAAAAGTAATCGACTGTAATAAGAAGATTCTGTACACCATCTAGGGAGATATGCTTAACACAATATTGAAATTTTGGACTGCTATTTATGACATTCATCCACTAAAGAACATTGAGATTTGGGACTACTATTTACGACATTCATCTACTAAAATGTATTTTCTACAATTAAGTCCATTACTTGTATTTTTGTTTAATTAAGATATTCAAATATTGTATTTTTCTCACCAATTAAATCAAACGACATTAACAATAAATTTAAAAATCAAAACATTGCATTTTTGCAATTTTTAGAATTTTAAAATTTGTTAGGATTAAATGAATTGTCAACACTCTGTTGAATTTAAATTTTGTAATTTTCTTAAGTTTCTCCTTTGCCTCAATGCAATTTAAAATGATTTATAAAATTCTTGTCTTTAGACAAATTACTTAAGAAAAAGTAAAAGCAATGGACTCTAATAAGGTGGTTGCTTACTCCTATCTAGGGATATATGCTTCACACAACCTTGAAACTTGGGATTGCTATTTATAATATTCATCTACTAAAGTGTCTTTTATGCAATTGAGTCCATTACTTGTATTTTTGCTCAATTAACATACTCAAATATTATATTTTTCACATATTATATTTTTCTCACCAATTAAATCAAACGACATTAACATTAAATTTAAAAATCAAAATATTTCAATTTTCAATTTTTTGAATTTTAAAATCTACAATGGATAAATGAATTGTCAATACTCTATTCAATTTAAATTTTGCAATTTTATGAATTGTATCCTTTGCCTTAAAGAAATTTGAATTGATTTATATAATCTTCAAGCAAATTACTCAAGAAAAAGCAAAAGCAATGGATTCTAATAAGAAGGTTATGTAATCCCATCTAGGGTTATATCCTTAACACAACTTTGAAACCTGAGAATGCTATTTATAATATTCATCCATTAAAGTGTCTTTTATGCAATTGAGTCCATTACTTGTATTTTTGTTTGATTAAGATATTCAAATATTGTATTTTTTCACCAATCAAATCAAACGACATTAACAATAAATTTAAAAATCAAGAATTTTACAATCTGATAAGGATAAATGAATTGTCAATTCTCTGTTCAATTTAAATTTTGCTATTTTTTGAATTGTCTCCTTTGCCTCAACACAATTTGAAATGATTTATATAATCATCAGGCAAATTTCTTATGAAAAAGAAAAAACAATCGACTGTAATAAGAAGGTTCTACACTCCCATCTAGGGATATATGCTTAACACAACATAGAAACTTGGGACTACTATCTATGATATTCATCCACTAAAGTGTATTTTATGCAATTAAGTTCATTACTCGTATTTTTGGTCAATTAAGATATTCAAATATTGTATTTTTCTCACCAATCAAATCAAACAACATTAACAATAAATTTAAAAATCAAAATATAGCATTTTTGCAATTTTTAGAATTTTAAAATATGCTAGGGATAAATAAATTGTCAATACTCTCTTGAATTTCAATTTTGAAATTTTCTTAATTGTCTCCTTTGCCTCAATGCAATTTAAAATGATTTATAGAATTCTTGTCTTCCAACAAATTACTTAAGAAAATGGAAAAGCAATAGACTCTAATAAGGTGGTTCCCCACTCCTATCTAGGGATATATGCTTCACACAACCTTGAAACTTAGAATTGCTATTTATAATATTGATCCACTAAAATGTCTTTTATGCAATTAAGTCAATTACTTGTATTTTTGCCCAATTAACATATTCAAATATTATATTTTTCACATATTATATTTTTCTCACCAATTAAATCAAACGATATTAACAATAAATTCAAAAATCAAAATATTTCAATTTTGCAAATTTTAGAATTTTAAAATCTGCTAGGGATAAATGAATTGTCAATAGTCTATTGAAGTTAAATTTTGCAATTTTCTGAAATACGTCCTTTGTCTCAACGCAATTTGAAATGATTTATATAATTTTCAGCCAAATTACTTAAGAAAAAGCAAAAGCAATAGACTGTAATAAGAAGATTCTACACTCCTATCGAAAGATATATGCCTAACACAACATTGAAACTTGGGTTTGCTATTTATAATATTCATCCACTAAATTGTATTTTATACAATTGAGTCCATTACTTGTATTTCTGTTCAATTAACATATTCAAATATTATATTTTTCTCAGCAATTAAGTTGAACGACATCAACACTAAATTTAGAAAGCAAAATATTTCAATTTTGCAATTTTTTGAATTTTAAAATCTACTAGGGATAAATGAATTGTCAATACTCTATTGAATTTAAATTTTGCAATTGTTTGAATTGTCTCCTTTGCCTTAAAGCAATTTGAAATGATTTGTATAATCTTCAAGCAAATTGCTTAAGAAAAAGAAAAAGAAATGGATTGTAATAAGAAGGTTTTGTAATCCCATTTAGGGTTATATCCTTAACACAACATTGAAACTTGGGATTGCTATTTTCAATATTCATCCACGAAAGTGTATTTTATGCAATTGAGTCCATTACTTGTATTTTTGTTTGATTAAGATATTCAAATATGGTATTTTTTCACCAATCAAATCAAACAACAATAACAATAAATTTAAACATCAAAATATTGCATATTTGCAATTTCTAGAATTTTAAAATCTGGTAACGATAAATGAACTATCAATTCTCTATTGAATTTAAATTTTGCTATTTTCTGAATTGTCTCCTTTGCCTTAACGCAATTTGAAATGATTTGTATAATCATTAGGCAAATTACTTATGAAAAAGCAAAAGCAATCGACTGTAATAAGAAAGTTCTACTCTCCCATCTAGAGATATATGCTTAACAAAACATTGCAACTTAGGATTGCTATTTATGATATTCATTCACTAAAATGCATTTTATGCAATTAAGTCCATTTCTTGTATTTTTGTTCAATTAATATATTCAAATATTGTATTTTTTTCACCAATCAAATCAAACGACTTTAAAAACAAATTTAAAAATCAAAATATTGCATTTTTGTAATTTTTAGAATTTTAAAATCTACTAGGGATAAATGAATTGTCAATGCTCTGTTGAATTTAAATTTTGCAATTTCCTTAATTCTCTCCTTTGCCTCAATGCAATTTGAAATGATTTATAAAATTCTTGTCTTCAGAAAAATTACTTAAGAAAAAGGAAAAACAATGAACTCTAATACGATGGTTCTACACTCCCATCTAGGGCTATATGGTTAACATAACATTGAAATTTGAGACTGTTATTTATAATATTCATCCACTAAAGTGTATTTTATACAATTGAGTTCATTATTTATATTTTTGCTCAATTAACATATTTAAATATTATATTTTTTAGATATTATATTTTCTCACTAATTAAATCAAACTACATTAACAATAAATTTAAAATTGAATTTAAAATTTTAAAATCTATTAGCGATAAATGAATTGTTAATACTCTATTGAATTTAAATTTTGCAATTTTCTAAATTGTCTCCTTTGCCTCAACGTAATTTGAAATAATTTATATAATTTTCAGGCAAATTACTTAAGAGAAAACAAGAGCAATGGACTGTAATAAGAAGGTTCTACACTCCTATTTAGGGATATATGCTTAACACAACATTGAAACTTCAGATTGTTGTTTATAATATTCCTCCATTAAAGTGTATTTTATCTAATTTAGTCCATTACTTCTAATCTTGTTCAATTAAGATATTCAAATATTGTATTTTTCTCACCAATCAAATTAAACGACATTAATAATAAATTTAAAAATCAAAATATTGCATTTTTTCAATTTTTAGAATTTTAAAATCTACATGGGATAAATAAATTTTCAATAATCTGTTGAATTTAAATTTTACAATTTTCTTAATTGTCTCCTTTGCCTCAATTCAATTTGAAATGACTTATAGAATTCTTGACTTCAGACAAATTACTTATGAAAAAGGAAAAGCAATGGACTCTAATAAGATGGTTTTGCACTCCCATTTAGGGGTATATGCTTCACACAATCTTGAAACTTGGGATTGCTATTTATAATATTTATCCACTAAAGAGTCTTTTATGCAATTGAGTCCATTACTTGTAGTTTTGTTCAATTCACATATTCAAATATTATATTTTTCACATATTATATTTTTTTCAACAATTAAATCAAATGACATTAATAATAAATTTAAAAATGAAAATATTTCAAATTTGCAATTTTTAGAATTTTAAAATCTATTAGGGATAAATGAATTGTCAATACTCAGTTGAATTCAAATTTTGCAATTTTATAAATTGTCTCCTTTGCCTTAACGTAATTTGAAATGATTTATATAATCTTCAGGCAAGTTACTTAAGAAAAAACAAAAACAATGAACTATAATAAGAAGGTTCTATACTCCCATATAAGGATATCTGTTTAACACAACATTAAAACTTGGGATTGTTATTTATAATCTTCATCCACTAAAGTGTATTTTATGCAATTGAGTCCATTACTTGTATTTTTGTTCAATGAAGATATTCAAATGTTGTATTTTTCTCACCAATCAAATCTAATGACATTCCTAGTAAATTTGAAAATCAAAATATTGCATTTTTGCAATTTTTTGAATTTTAAAATCTCCTTTGCCTCAACGCAATTTGAAATGATTTATATAATTTTCAAGCAAATTACTTAAGAAAAAGCAAAAGCAATGGACTGTAATAAGAAGGTTCTACACTCCCATCTAGGGATATATGCTTAAGGCAACATTGAAACTTGGGATTTTACTTATAATATTCATCAACTAAAGTGTATTTAATGCAATTGAGTCCATTACTTGTATTTTTGTTTAATTTACATCTTCAAATATTGTATTTTTCTAAGCAATTAAATCAAATGACATTAACGATAAATTTAAAAATCAAAATATTTCAATTTTGCAATTTTTTGAATTTTCAAATTTGCTATAAATAAGTGAATTGTCAATACTCTGTTGAATTTAAATTTTGCAACTTTCTAAATTGTCTCGTTTGTCTTAATGCAATTTGAAATAATTTATTTAATCTTCAGGCAAATTACTTAAGAAAAAACAAAAGCAATGAACTATAATAAGAAGGTTATGCACTCATTATGCACTCACATCTAGAGATATATACTTAACACAACATTGAAATGTGAGATTGCTATTTATAATATTCATCCACTAAATTGTATTTTATGCAATTGAGTCCATTTCTTGTATTTTTGTTCAATTAAGATATTCAAATATGGTATTTTTCTCACCAATCAAATTAAACGACATTAACAATAAATTTAAAAATCAAAATATTGCATTTTTGCAATTTTTAGATTTTTAAAATCTGTCAGGGATAAACGAATTGTCAATAATTTGTTGAATTTTAATTTTGCAATTTTCTTAATTGTCTCCTTTGCCTCAATGTAATTTGAAATGATTTATGGAATTCCTGTTTTTAGACAAATTACTTAGGAAAAAGGAAAACCAATGGACTCTAAAAAGATGGTTCCCCACTCCCATTTGGGATACATGCTTTACACAACCTTGAAACTTGAGATTGTTATTTATAATATTCATCCACTAAAGTGTCTTTTATCGAATTGTGTCCATTACTTATATTTTTATTCAATTCACATATTCAAATATTATATTTTTTACATATTATATTTTTCTTATCAATTAAATCAAACTATATTAAATATAAATTTAAAAATCAAAATATTGTATTTTTGCAATTTTTAGAATTTTAATATCTGCTAGGGATAAATGAATTGTCAATACTCTGTTGAATTTAACTTTCGCAATTTTCTGAATTGTCTCCTTTTCCTCAACGCAATTTGAAATGATTTAGATAATATTCAGGCAAATTACTTAAGAAAAAGCAAAAGCAATGGACTGTAATAAGAAGGTTTTTCACTCCCATCTAGGGATATATGCTTTACACAACATTGAAATCTGGGTTTACTATTTATAATATTCATCCACAAAAGTGTATTTTATGCAATTGAGTCCATTATTTATATTTTTGTTCAATTAACATATTAAAATATTATATTTTTCTCATATCATATTTTTATTACCAATTGAATCAAACAACATTAATATTAAATTTAAAGATCAAAATATTTCAATTTTGCATTTTTTTCGAATTTTAAAATCTGCTAGGGATAAATGAATTGTCAATACTTTGTTGAATTTAAATTTTGCAATTTTCGGAGTTGTCTTTGTTCCCTCAACACTATTTGAAAAGATTTATATAATTTTCAAGCAAATTATTTCAGAAAAAGCAAAAACAATCGACTGTAATAAGAAAGTTCTGCACTCCCATCTAAGGATATATGCTTAACACAACATTGAAATTTGGGACGACTATTTATAATATTCTTCCACAAAAGTGTATTTTATACAATTAAGTCCATTAGTTGTATTTTTGTTCAATTAACATATTCAAATATTATATTTTTGACATATTATATTTTTCTCACCAATTAAATCAAATGACATTAACAATAAATTTAAAAATCAAAATATTTCAATTTTGCAATTTTTTGAATTTCAAAATCTACTAGGGATAAATGAATTGTCAGTACTCTGTTGAATTTAAATTTTGTAATTTTCTAAATTGTCTTCTTTGCCTAAACGCTATTTGAAATGATTTATATAATCTTCAGGTGAATTACTTAAGAAAAAACAAAGGCAATGAACTGTAATAAAAAGGTTCTGCACTCTCATCTAAAGATATATGTTTAACACAATAATGAAGCTTGAGATTGTTATTTATAATAATCATCCACTAAATTTTATTTCATACAATTGAGTCAATTACTTGTATTTTTGTTCAGTTAAGATATTCAAATATTGTATTTTTCTTACCAATCAAATCAAATAATATTAACAATACATTTAAAAATCATAATATTCCATTTTTGCAAGTTTTAGAATTTTAAAATCTACCAAGGATAAATGAATTGTCAATACTCTCTTGAATTTAAATTTTGCAATTTTCTTAATTGTCTCCTTTACCTCAATGCAATTTGAAATGATTTATAGAAATCTTGTCTTCAGAGAAATTACATAGGAAAAAGGAAAAGCAATGGACTCTAATAAAATGGTTCCCCACTGAAACTTGGGATTGCTATTTATAATATTCATCCACTTAAATGTCTCTTATGTAATTGAGTCCATTACTTGTATTTTTGTTCAATTAACATATTCAAATATGATATTTTTCACATATTATATTTTTATCACCAATTAAATCAAACAACATGAACAATAAATTTCAAAATCAAAATATTTTAATTTTGTAATTTTTAAAATTTTTAAATTTGTTAGGGAGAAGTAAATTGTGAGTACTCTGTTGAATTTAAATTTTAAAATTTTGTAAATTGTCTTCATTACTTAAACGCAATTTGAAATGATGTATATAATTTTCAAGAAAATTACTTAAGAAATAGCAAAAACAAGGGACTATAATAAGAAAGTTTTGCACCTCCCATCTAGGGATATATGCTTAACACAACAATGAAATTTGGGATTGCTATTTATAATATTCATCCACTAAATTGTATTTTATGCAATCGAGTCCATTACTTGTAATTTTGTTAATGTCGTTTGATTTGATTGGTGAGAAAAATACAATATTTGAATATCTTAATGGAACAAAAATTCAAGTATTGGACTTAATTGTATAAAATACACTTTAATGGATGAATATTATAAATAGCAATTCCAAGTTTCAATATTGTGTTAAGCATATATCTCTAGATGAGAGTGTAAAACCCTTTTATTACAGTCTATTGCTTTTGCTTTTTCTTAAATAATTTACTTGAAGATTATATAAATCATTTCTAATTGCGTTGAGGCAAAGGAGGCAATTTAGAAAATTGTAAAATTTAAATCGAATAGAGTATTGACAATTCACTTATCCATAGTAGATTTTAAAATTCAAAAAATTGCAAAATTGAAATATTTTGATTTTTCAATTTATTGTTAATGTCGTTTGATTTAATTGGTAAGAAAAATATTATATGTGAAAAATATAATATTTGAATATGTTAATTGACCAAAAATACAAGTAATGGACTCAATTGCATAGAAGACACTTTAGTAGATGAATATTATGAAGTGCAATCTGAAGTTTCAAGGTTGTGTGAAGCATATATCCCTAGATGCGAGTGGGGGACCATCTTATTAGAGTCCATTCCTTTTCCTTTTTCTTAACTAATTTCTCTAAAGACAAGAATTCTATAAATCATTTCAAATTGCATTGAGGCAGAGGTGACAATTAAGAAAATTGTAAAATTTAAATTCAATAGGGTATTGACAATTCATTTATCCATAGTAGATTTTAAAATTCTAAAAATTGCAAGAATGCAATATTTTGATTTTTAAATTTGTTATTAATGTCATTTGATTTGATTGGTGAGAAAAATATAATACTTGAATATGTTAATTGAACAAAAATACAAGTAATGGACTCAATTGCAGAAAATATACTTTAGTGGACTCAATGTTGTGTTAAGCATATATCTTTAGATGGGAGTGTAGAACTTTCTTATTGCAGTCCATTGCTCTTGTTTTTTCTTAAGTAATTTGACTGAAGATTATATAAATTATTTCAAATTGCATTGAGGCAAAAGAGACAATTTAGAAAATTGCAAAATTTAAATTCAACAAAAATACAAGTAATGGACTGAATTGCATAAAAGACACTTTAGTGGATGAATATTATAAATAGTAATCCCAAGTTTCAGTGTTGTGTTAAGGATATAACCCTAAATGGGATTACAAAACCCTCTTATTACAATCCATTGCTTTTTCTTTTTCTTAAGTAATGTGCCTGAAGATCATATAAATCATTTCAAATTCTTTTAAGGAAAAGGAGACAATTCAGAAAATTGCAAAATTTAAATTCAATAGAGTATTGACTATTCGTTTATTCCTAGTAGATTTTAAAATTCAAAAAATTGCAAAATTGAGATATTTTGATTTTTAAATTTATTGTTAATATCGTTTAATTTAATTACTCAAAAAAATATAATAGTTGATTATGTTAATTAAGCAAAAATACAAGTAATTGACTATAATAAGAAAGTTCTACACTCCCATCTAGGGATATATGCTTAACACATCATTGAAACTTGAGACTACTATTTATGATATTCATCCACTAAAGTGTATTTTATGCAATTGAGTCCATTACTTGTAATTTTGTTCAATTAAGATATTCAAATATTATATTTTTTTCATCAATCAAATCAAACAACATTAACAACAAATTTAAAAATCAAAATATTCCATTTTTGCAATTTTTAGAATTTTAAAATCTGTCAAGGATAAATAAGTTGTCAATAATCTGTTAAATTTAAATTTTGAAATTTTCTTAATTGTCTCATTTGCCTCAATGCAATTTCAAATTATATATAGAATTCTTGTTTTCAGACAAATTAGTTAAGAAAAAGGAAAAGGAATGAACTTTAATAAGATGGTTCCCCACTCCTATCTAGGGATATATACTTCACACAACCTTGAAACTAGAGATTGCAATTCATAATATTCATCTACTAAAGTGTTTTTTATGCAATTGAATCCATTACTTATATTTCTGTGCAATTAATATATTTAAATATTATATTTTTCACATATCATATTTTTTTCACCAATTAAATCAAATAACATTAACAATAAATTTAAAAATGAAAATATTTCAATGTCACAATTTTTAGAGTTTTAAAATTTATTAGGGATAAATGAATTGTCAATACTCTATTGAATTTAAATTTTGCAATTTTCTAAATTGTCTCCTTTACCTCCACGCAATTTGAAATAATTTATATAATCTTCAGGCAAATTACTTAAGAAAAAACAAGAGTAATGGATTGTAATAAGAAGGTTCTACACTCCCATATAGAGATATATGCTTAACACATTATTGAAACTTAGGATTGTTGTTTATAATATTCATCCACTAAAGTGTATTTTATGCAATTGAGTCAATTACTTGTAATTTTGTTCAATTAAGATATTCAAATATTGTATTTTTCTCATCAATCAAATCAAACGACATTAACAATAAATTGAAAAATGAAAATATTTCAATTTTGCAATTTTTAGAATTTTAAAATCTATTAGGGATAAATGAATTGTCAATACTCTGTTGAATTTAAATTTTGCAATTTTCTAAATTGTCTCCTTTGCCTCCACCCAATTTGAAATAATTTCTATAATCTTTAGGTAAATTACTTAAGAAAAAACAAGAGCAATGGACTATAATAAGAAGGTTCTACACTCCCATCTAGGGATATATGCTTAACACATCATTGAAACTTGAGATTGTTATTTATAATATTCATCTACTAAAGTGTATTCATTACTTGTAATTTTGTTCAATTAAGATATTCAAATATTGTATTTTTCTCACCAATCAAATCAAACGACATTAGCAACAAATTTAAAAATCAAAATATTGCATTTTTGTAATTTTTAGAATTTTAAAATCTACTAAGGATAAATAAATTGTCAATTATCTATTGAATTTAAATTTTGAAATTTTCTTAATTGTTTCCTTTACCTCAATGCAATTTGAAATGATTTATAGAATTCTTGTCTTAAGACAAATTAGTTAAGAAAAAGGAAAAGGAATGGACTCTAATAGGATGGTTCCCCACTCCCATCTAGGGATATATGCTTCACACAACTTTGAAACTTGAGTTTGCTATTTATAATATTGATCCACTAAAGTGTCTTTTATGCAATCGAGTTCATTACTTGTATTTTTGTTCAATTGACATATTCAAATATTATATTTTTCAGATATTATATTTTTCTCACCAATTAAATCAAATGACATTAACAATAAATTGAAAAATCAAAATTTTTCAATTTTTCAATTTTTGGAATTTTAAAATCTCCTATGGATAAGTGAATTGTCAATACTTTGTTTAAATTTAAATTTTGCAATTTTCTAAATTGCCTCCTTTGCCTCAACACAATTTGAAATGATTTATACAATCTTGAAGCAAATTACTTAAGAAAAAGAAAAAGCAATTGACTGTAATAAGAAGATTCTGCACTCTTATCTAGAGCAACATTGAAACTTGGGTTTGCTATTTATAATATTCATCCACTAAATTGTATTTTATGCAATTAAATTCATTACTTGTATTTCTGTTCAATTAACATATTCAAATATTATATTTTTCTCAACAATTAAATTAAATGACATTAACAATAAATTTAAAAATCAAAATATTTCAATTTTGCAATTTTTTGAATTTTAAAATCTGTTAGGAATAAATGAATTGTCAATACTCTATTGAATTTAAATTCTACAATTTTCTAATTGTCTCATTTGCCTCAAAGTAATTTGAAATGATTTATATAATTTTCAAGCAAATTTCTTAAGAAAAAGCAAAAGTAATGGATTGTAATAAGAAGGTTCTGTAATCCCATCTTGGGTTATATCCTTAACACAACATTGAAATTCGGATTACTATTTATAATATTCATTCACTGAAGTGTATTTTATGCAATTGAGTCCATTACTTGTATTTTTATTCGATTAAGATATTCAAATATTGTATTTTTCTCACTAATCAAATCAAACAACATTAACAATAAATTTAAAAATCAAAATATTGCATTTTTGCAATTTCTAGAATTTTAAAATTTACTAGGGATAAATGAATTGTCAATACTTTATTGAATTTAAATTTTACAATTTTCTTAATTGTCTCCTTTGTCTCAAAGCAATTTGAAATAATTTATAAAATTCTTGTCTTTAGACAAATTACTTAAGAAAAAGGAAAAACAATGGACTCTTATTGTTCTCACAGCCTTGTATGGGTTGTAATTGTTGTCAATTAAGGTTAAGTGTGCAAGAAAGTAAAGCCACATGGAAGGGCAAGAAAGTAAATCTGTTGCATGAGGGCAAGAACGTAAATCCACCACGTAACCCCTATTAGGGTTTCATGGAAGAGAGTATATAAAGGCCTTGGAAGACAAACAAAAAAGGGGGGCCAACAAAATTGAATAAACAACAACCCTACAACAACCGGCCAAAAAGAAGAGAAAATAACATACCAAAAGGGAACCCCATTGTCAGCCAAAAAAAAAGAAAAACAAAAGGAGAAAAAGAGGAGACGGCCGAAGGGGGGGTTGAACGAAGAACAGAGGTCGAGAGGAGACGGCCAAAAAGAGAGTAGAACGGCAAGAGATCATAAACGACACCACTGGGAGAGCAAACCAGAAACGTCACCACAGGGAGAGCAAACCAGAAACGTCACCACAGGGAGAGCAAACCAGAAACACATCTTACAAGCAAATCATAAATGCATAACCAGCAAGAGGAGAAATAAGAAACAAACCTCTTGGAAGAAAAGACAGTAGACCTGGTATCCGTGAGATCACCCAGAAGAGAAGACAGCAGAACCTGGTATCCGTAAGATCACTCGGAAGAGAAAACAGCAGACCTCATATCCATGACACCACCTGGAAGAGAAGACAGCAGACCAGAAGCGTGAGGCAGGCCGAAAGATGTGAACCAGAAAAACCAGTAGTGTGAGGCAGGCCAAGAGACGTGAAACAGTAGACCAAAAGCATGGGTGTACTTCAGGAGACGGCGTGAGACCAGAACGTGCAACGGCGTGACAGACCAGAAGCGTGAGAACAGGCTGTGAAACAGTAAGACCGTGAAATAGGAGACGGGTGAGACTGTGAGATGGTGAAAGCAAGAGCTGTGTGAGACAACCTAGAGAAGGGATTCGGCGATGCATTGGAAAGAACTCAATGTATTTCCACATTTCTTCAAGAGAGGTTAGAGAGCGTTGCGGTGAACTTCTAAGCGGCAGTGGAGCAGCCTTTCAATTCAATAAAGGCAAGACAAGTTAGAAGAAGGGTAGACACAGTAAGTGACACTCTTTGTATTATAGTTGCTTAGTAATTGCAATAGTGAAAGGAGCAAAAGATTAAGACATCCATTGTAATTGGAATTCTCAACTATAGTGGATAGTCTCAGTAAGGGAGAGTCCTTACCACCGTGGATGAACATCACGTTGACGAAACCACGTAAATCTCATGTATCCTTAATTTGCTTTATGTTTTGTGTTTTGAATTAAGTTGTGAACGCAGTTAAAGTATCAGCCAACCCATAACCTAAGGAAGACCTACACAAGAACATTTGAATTGTCTATTAGGCAAGGTGTCTGAAAGGTGACTTTGGGGACTATTGTGATTAGTAGGTAGCAATAGATCTACCTTAGTCAAATCTGAGAAAGAGTTCCCTTCTAAGAAGAGATTGAAGTTGTTCACTTACTTGCGAATTGCGAATTGTGGTGATACTGATTCACCCCCCACTCAATATCACAAACTAGTAGATCCTAAGGTGAAGTTGGGAACTTCAATTGGTATCGGAGCACAAGTTCACTAGGATAAAGCTTGATAGCTTGGTGTACTAGTTTGAAGAGCTCCAAAAGTTTTAACTTGTTCAGCATACTGAGAAATGGACGCCGGTACCAGCACCAGCACTACTTACAGCAAGAAGGTTCCAATCTTCAATGGAACCAACTACTATATGTGGAGAGAGAGAATGCAGGTGGTATTTGCAGCCATGGTCTTGAACATGGTGAAATCTGTACAGGAGCGTTTTGAGCCTCCAGAAGAAGGTAAAGATCCAACTCCAGAGGAATTAAGAGAGTTTGAGATAAATGGAAAGGCCTCAAACGTCATCATTTCATCATTGACAGATGTTGAATATGCTAAAGTTATGGACTGCAAATCTACCAAGGAGATATGAGACAGATTGCAGAAAGTCTATGAAGGTGATGGCAGAATGAAGGAGGCCAAGCTTCAAGTTTTCAAGGAGAGATAAAAATCTCTCAGAATGCAGAAAAATGAGACAGTCCAAGAGTTCTTCACCAAGGTTATTGATGCTGTAAACAATCTTAGAAGTCATGGGAAGAACAAGAAGGACTTATCTATTATGAAGAAAATTCTGAGAATTCTGCCTGAGAGGTTTGCCTTAAAGGTGGCAGCCATAGAGGAGAGTAGAGATCTCAATTCTATATCTCTGCATGATCTACAGTGCAACGTCAAAGGTATCAAAGGAGGCAGCTTTCAAAGCTATGAAACACTTGAAGATAAAAGAAGAGGAATAATCATCCAGTGAGGATGATGATGATGATGAGGAAGAAAGTGAAGTTGAAGTGTTGGCATACTTCACAAGGAAGTTCAAAAAGGGGTCTAAGAAGGGAAAAGGACAGTTGTCCTTGAGATGTTATCGTTATAGATAGACTGGACACTTTGCTTCCCAGTGCAAAGTGAAACTTGATGATGAAGATGAGGATGGTGATGATGAGCAGAATTCAAAATGGAGAAGATTGTCATTCAAGTCAAGGAAGTCCAGCAAGAAGACTGCTAACCCACAGAAGAAGAAGAAAGGCTCATTCAAGAGTTATGTGAGCCAAACAAAAGAAGCTGATGAAGAAGAAGATGTAGACTCATCAGATGAGCATGCCTTTATGGCATTAGCTCGATGTGGTAGTTCAACCTCTGAAGAGGAAGAGGAGATTGATGAAGAAGAACCAGATCGTGAAGCTGAGTTAAAAGCAACTTCAAAGGAGATAATTAGAAGGGGTAGAACCATAAGAAGGTTGGAGGCCCTTATAAAACAAGTTGAAGCAAAGATTGAGGAAGCAGAAAGTCAAAAGGATGAAATAAGGGCTGAACATATTGACTTGAAGAGAAGATTTGAAGAACAAATCAAAATATGTGAAGACCTTACAATGGAGCTTGGCTCAAGGACTTCAACAATTAAAGAAATGGAGATAAAGTTGCTGAAACTTCAGCAACAACTCAAAAAGAGTGAAGAGAACTTGCAGAAGTTTGAAGTGATAGGAGAAACAAGCTTTACAAGAGAAAAGAAGAATGAAGAGAAAGTGCAGCAATCTGATGCTGCACTGCCTAAAGATAACAAGACTTTGCCACAGAAGTTGAAAGAGAAGGTTAAGTCACAGAAAGAAAAGACTGATCAGCCAAGAATAGTGAAGGCTGAAAATAAAGAAGATTTGAAGAAGCAACCTAGGGTTGCAAACAAAAATGAAGAAAAGAAAGTCAGCCAGCAAAGGGCTACGGCTGAACAGAAGAAGGAGAAGAAGGTGCTGAAATGAAAGTCACACAAGCAAAGAAGCCAGCAACCTTGCCTACACAGCAAGTAATGAACAAAAGAAAACAAGCTGTGATTAGACCCAAGAAGAGATAGTTTCAAGGTTACTGTCTTTATTGTGAAGTTTAGGGTCATAAGGCACGTAAATGCTGGTGGAGAAGGCCAGTATATGTCTCCAACTTGAGAAGATATGATGCTGTATACAGGGGGAGACAATACAAAATTCAGAGGAGAACATCTGTTGTGAGTTCTTGCACATACTGTAAAAGGCAAGGACACACTGACAAGAATTGTTGGTGGAAGCCCAAACCAGTGGTTTCAAAGAACAAGTTTGCTATATTGGGAGATTTGGAATAGTGTGAAAGGTGCGGGCAGAATGGCCATAATACCAAGAGATGCATGACACTTCTCCCTGAGCAAAAGAAGGCACTAAATGGCACAATGAAAGAAATTAGTACAGTCAAAACTGAGAAAAAAGAGAAAGCTATCATTAAGCTAGTTCAAAAGAAGGAATATAAAGCTAAAAAGGAGGTGGCTAATATAGCTGAAATTGCACTAAAGGCTGACTATAAGGATAAGCAGTGGATCCTTAATAGTGGGAGCACTTCACACATGACAGGAGACAAGAGTAAATTATCAAAACTGAACAAGTCAAAAGAAGGTAGAGTCAAGTTTGACAATGATGATTCACTCAACATCAGTGGTCAAGGGTCAGTAAATATTGGAAAAGGAAAGCTGAAAGATGTTCTGCACGTTGAAGGACTCAGATATAATCTAGCATATGTTAGCCAACTATGCAATGAAGACCATAAAGTGATATTCACAAAAATAGGTTGCCAAGTAAAGAGTAAATAAGGCAATACTATTGCAGCTGGGAAGAGAATAGCTGGAAATTTATATGTGATTGATGAGGACAAGACAAACAGCTATTTACTTACAAAAGAAGAAGAAAATCAACTCTAGCATAGGAGGTTGGGACACTTAACACAAAAGAATATAAGGAAGCTAACCACTAATTATGCAATCAGAGACATTTTAGACCTCAAGAGAGAGAGGGAGTATGTTTGCTCAGCATGCTCTAAAGGAAAACAGGTTAGAAAGCAGTATAAGACCAAAGAGGTCAGTTCTAAAGTAGTACTTGACATTGTACATACTGATTTGTGTGGGTCGATGAGAACAAAAGGGTTGAGAGAGGCACTTCATCTTGTTTGTTGATGATTATTCCAGAAGGACCTGCATCATGCACCTCAAACACAAGTCATAAATTTTGAAATGCTTCAAGAGATATAGAAGATTGACTGAAAATGAGAATGGAAAGAAGATCAAAGTATTGAGGTCAGATCAAGGCACTAAATTCACAAATGGAGCTTTTGAAGATTACCTTGAGAAGCATGGAATTCACCATCAGATGGCAGCAGCAAGAACACCTCAACAGAACGGGGTGGTAGAGAGGAAAAATAGAGCTGTGGTTGAAATGGCAAGAACTCTACTGCTGGAATACAAGTTTCACACAAGATTTTGGACAGAAGCAACATTTACAGCTGTGCACCTATTAAACAGAGTTTTACTAAGGCCCAATACTAATAAGACTCCATATGAGCTATGGAGTGGGAAGAAGACAATAGCCAAGTATCTTAGAATCTTTGGTAGCCTATGTTTTGTGAAGAACAAGCAGAAAAACTTGGGAAAATTCCATGCTAGGTAAGATGAAGGCATCTTTGTGGGATACTCAGCAAAGACAAAAGGTTACAGGGGTTTTTTTACATAAACTGGGAAAAGTGGTCACTTCCAATAATGTGAGAATAGATGAAAACTGGAAAATAATGCATAATGGAGAAGTTGAGGACAGTGAAGAAGATGACTTCAAGATAGATGAAGAATCTGACCAACATGAAGAAGAGGGAAAAGAAGTAAGTTCAAACTCAAAGAAGAGTGAGTCTGAAGATGAAGAAGGAGATTCTCTTGCAACTAAGATTGTGCAAAAGAGGAAGATAAAGAAGACATGTACTAGTGCTTATCAAGGAAATTAGATAATAGGTGACCCATCAGTAGGAGTTACAACAAGAAGAAGAATTGTGGGAGCTACTACTTTACTCTCACAAGTTGAACCTAATTCTGTTGAAGAGGCTGCACAAGACAAAACCTGGGTCAAAGCTATCAATGAGGAGCTGGATGAAATCGAGAAGAATGAAACATGGGAGCTGGTCCCAAGACCCACTAACAAAAATGTCATAGGAACAAAATGGGTGTTTAAAAATAAACATAATGAAGATGGCAAGGTGGTGAGGAATAAGGCTAGGCTAGTTTGCAAAGGCTACACTCAGATAGAAGGAATAGATGTTGATGAAACTTTTGCACTACTAACAAGGTTGGAAACTATCAGAATGTTCTTAATTTTAGCTGCACATAAAAGGTATAAAGTTTATTAGATGGATGTGAAATCAACCTTTCTAAATGGGCTCCTAAAAAAAGAAGTGTATATTGAACAACCCGATGGAATACAAATCAGTAAGGATGAGACATTCGTGTGCAAGCTAAAGAAAGCTTTGTATGGCCTTAAACAAGCCCTAAGAGCATGGTACAACAGGCTGGACGTGTATTTGAGAAGGTTGAACTTCAAAAGAGGAACAGTTGATAATAACCTATATGTGTTCAACTTAGAGAAAGGCCAACTGATAACCATAGTATATGTAGATGACATCATCTTTGGAGGAGATCACTCTGAGCTATGCTAAGAATTTGCACAGAAGATGAGTGAGGAATTTGAGATGTCATTGATTGGAGAAATGACTTACTTTCTTGGATTATAGATAAAATAGTGTGAAGAAGGTATTTTTATTTCTCAGACAAAATATGCCAAAGAGATGCTGAAAAAGTTTGGCATGAAGGATAGCAAACTTATCAGTACCCCTATGCCAATAGGCTGCAAGTTAACAAAAGATTAGGAAGGAAGGAGTACAAGCCCTACAGAATACAGGAAGATGATAGGGAGCCTTTTGTACCTTACAACATCAAGGCCTGATCTCATGCAAACTGTGTGCTTCGCCAGCAGATTCCAAGCTAATCCTAAGGAATCTTATGTGTTGGCAATGAAAAGAATCCTAAGATACCTCAAGGGGACACTGGAAATGGGCTTGTGGTATCTTGCCATGGATTTTGTAAAACTACGAGCAAACACTGATGCAAACTAGGCAAGAAGTACAGATGATAGAAAATCAACCAATAGCTATAGTTTCTACTTGGGTTCAAAGTGTGTTGCATGGCTAAGTAGAAAGCAAAACAATGTTGCTTTGAGCACACCGGAGGCTAAGTATGTGGCTACTTGTGCAGCATGTACTCAGGTGATATGGATGAAAAGACAATTGGCCGATTTGAGTGTTAAAGTGAAGTTACCAGTGAGTGTACTTTGTGATAATCAAAGTGCAATTGATCTTAGCAAGAATCCAGTTCAACATTCAAGGAGCAAGTATATTGACATCTAGTATCACTTTATTAAGGATCAAGTGGAAGAGGGCACAATTCAGTTGGAGTATGTCAGCACTAAAGATCAAATCTCAAATATTCTAACTAAACCTCTATCCACAGAGTTGTTTGAAAAGCACATAATGAGTCTATCTGTGCAAATGCCTCCTCAAGCCTGAAGTTCAGGTGAATCCTCCATCTCTACTTTGCAAGATTTTCAAATTTGTAATTGGTTGGCAAAGGGGGAGAGAAGCAACAGTGCAAGGGGAGCTGTTAAGGAAGGGGGAGTTGTAATCCATTTGCTTCTGGATTATTACTCTAAGAAGATTATGAAGAACTGCTGCATAATGGTTTTTGTTGTGAGTGTTGCCAACAATTACAAAGAGGGAGATTGTTGTTCCCACAACCTTATATGGGTTGTAATTGTTGTCAACTAGGGTTAAGTGTGCAAGAAAATAAAGTCATATGGAAGGGCAAGAAAGTAAATCTGCTGCATAAGGGCAAGAACGTAAATTTGCCACGTAAGCCCTATTAGGGTTTCATGGAAGAGAGTATATAAAGACCTTAGAAGACAAAACAAAAAAGGGGGGCCAACAAAATTGAATAAATAGCAACCCTACAACAGCCGGCCAAAAAAAAGAGAAAATAATATACCAAAAGGGAACCCCACTGTCGGTGCAAAAAAAAAAAAAAAGGAGAAAAAGAGGAGACGGCCGAAGGGAGGCTGAACGAAGAACAGAGGTCGAGAGGAGACGGCCGGAAAGAGAGCAGAACAGCAAGAGATCAGAAACGACACCACTGGGAGAGCAAACCAGAAACATTACCACTGGGAGAGCAAACCAGAACATGCGACCTCCTGCAAGGAAACTAGAAACACGTCCTGCAAGCAAACCAGAAACTCACAACCAGCAAGAGGAGAAATAAGAAACAAACCTCCCGGAAGAGAAGACAGCAGATCTGGTATCTGTGAGACCACCTGGAAGAGAAGACAGCAGACCTGGTATCCATGAGATCACCCGGAAGAGAAGACAGCAGACCTGGTATCCATGAGTTCACCCGGAAGAGAAGACAGCAGACCTAGTATCCATGAGATCACCCGGAAGAGAAGACAGCAGACCTGGTATCCATTACACCACCCAGAAGAGAAGACAGCAGACCAGAAGCATGAGGCAGGCTGAAAGACGTGAACCAGAAAAACCAGTAGTGTGAGGCAGGCCAAGAGACGTGAAACGACAGACCAGAAGCGTGGGTGTATGTCAGGAGACAGTGTGAGACCAGAACATGCAACCGCATGACAGACCAGAAGCGTGAGGACAGGCTGTGAAACAGTAAAACCATGAAATAGGAGACGGGTGAGACCGTGAGATGGTGAAAGCAGGAGTTGTGTGAGACAACCTAGAGAAGAAATTCGACGAAGCATCGGAAAGAACTCAACGTATTTCCAAATTTCTTCAAGAGAGGTTAGAAAGCGTTGCGGTGAACTTTTAAGCGGCAATGGAGCAGCCTTTCAATTCAACAGAGGCAAGACAAGCTAGAAGAAGGGTAGACACAATAAGTGACACTCTTTGTATTGTACTTGCTTAGTAATTGCAATAGTAAAAGGAGCAGAAGATTAAGACATCCATTGTAACTGGAATTCTTAAGTATAGTGGATAGTCTCGGCAAAGGAGAGTTCCTACCACCGTGGATATACATCTCGTTGACAGAACCACGTAAATCTCGTGTGCCCTTAATTTGCTTTACGTTCTGTGTTTTGAATTGAGTTGTGAACGCAGCTAAAGTATCAGCCAACCCATAACCTAACAAAGACCTAAACAAGAACATCTAAATTGTCTATTAGACAAGGTGTTTGAAAGGTGACTTTGGGGACTATTATGATTAGTAGGTAGCAATAGATCTACCTTAGTTGAATCTGAGAAAGAGTTCGCTTTAAAGAAGAGATTGAAGTTGTTTACTTACCTGCGAATTATGAATTGTGGTGACACTGATTCACCCCCCTCGGTATCACAAACTAATAGATCCTAGGGTGAAGTTAGAAACTTCAACTTTAATAAGGTGCTTCCTCACTCCTCTCTAGAAATATATTGATGAGAATCGTAGAGATGACGGGTGGAAGGTTTCAATTGATGCAAGAGGTCCATTGCACATTCCAGAAGGCCCAATAACACGAGCTAGGGCTTCAATGGATTCAAGAGGTCCATTGTACATTCGAGATGGCCCAATAACACGAACTAGGGCCAAAAAGATGAAAGAAGCACTAAATGGGCTTATTAAGAACACTCAGGCCAACCCAGCTTCAAATAGTGCGAATTTAAACTTGGAAGAGAGTCCAAGCCTTATTACTATCAATAAAGTAATTAAAGTGTTAGGCCTAGTAATAGTAGTCACTCCAAATTAGGAGTTTATTTTCCATATAAGAATTTGTACCTAGATAGGAATTCCTCCTAAATAAGGAATTGTCCTAATTAGGAATTTTACCTCTTTAGGATTGCTATCTAAGCCTATAAATAGGCACCCCTTGTAAGCTTTGGAAATCAGACAACTTTCAGTGAAATAGAAAACAAGGGTTTCTCCTTCGGTTCTTTTGAGAACTAAAGAACTTATCAAGAGGTTTTCTTCTTGTGGCGTTCAAACCGACTTATCACTCCCAATTCCTTCCTCTTCTGGAGTGTGGCGTCCATATCCATCTTGAATACCCTAGGTTCGTGTTCCTTCGAATATTGGGTCTAGGGTTTGTGTTATTAAACTCTGATTTAGCTTTCCTGGTTGTTATTTGATTCATTGTGTGCGATGGGTCCCTAAGCCACGTCTTTTTGGGGTTTTCCGCATCAGTTGGTATCAGAGCCCGGCTCTAAATCAGTTGGTTCTAAATCAGAAAAAAAAATGATTTTAAAACGCAAAGGTGCTACTCAGGAGGGAGCTGTTGACATGTCATTCATGATCAAAGCTATGCAAGAACTATTTAAGCACATGAATACCATATTTGATGATATGAGTGACAGGATGAAGGGGCAGGCTAATACAATAGCAGAGTTGCAAAGGAGGCACGAAGAATATGAGGTTTCTAAAGCAAGAAGGCAATTGAGATGTGCCTATGACCATAAAGATGATGATTCTGTGCCATCATCAGAGGGTGAAAGTGATGGAGAGAAAAAGGAAAAGGAATGCAATTTATAATAGAGTCCCCACTCCATCTATCAGTTGGTTCTACTAATAGAGTCCAATATTTTAGAGCCCGGCTCTAAATCAGTTGGTTCTACTCCATCTATATGCTTCACACAACCTTGAAACTTAAGATTGCTATTTATAATATTCATCCACTAAAGTGTCTTTTATTCAATAGAGTCCATTACTTGTATTTTTGTTTAATTAACATATTCAAATATTAGATTTTTCACATATTATATTTTTCACACTAATTAAATCAAACGACATTAACAATAAATTTAAAAATGAAAATATTTCACTTTTGCAATTTTTAGAATTTTAAAATCTATTAAGGATAAATGAATTGTCAATATTCTGTTGAATTTAAATTTTGCAATTTTCTAAATTGTCTTATTTGCCTCCACGCAATTTAAAATAATTTATATAATCTTCAAGCAAATTACTTAAGAAAAAGCAAGAGCAATAGACTGTAATAAGAAGGTTCTACACTCCTATCTAGGGATATATGCTTAACACAACATTAAAACTTGGGATTGCTATTTATAATATTCATCCACTAAAGTGTATTTTATGCAATTGATTCCATTACTTGTAATTTTTTTCAATTAAGATATTCAAATATTGTATTTTTCTCACCAATCAAATCAAACCATATTAACAATTTTAAAAATCAAAATATTGCATTTTTGCAATTTTTAGAATTTTAAAATCTGTTAGGGACAAATAAATTCTCAATAATCTGTTAAATTTAAATTTTGAAATGTTCTTAATTGTCTCTTTTGCCTTAATGCAATTTGAAATGATTTATAGAATTATTTTCTTCAGACAAATTAGTTAAGAAAAAGGAAAAGGAATGGACTCTAATAAGATGGTTCCCCACTCTTATCTAGAGATATATGCTTCACACAACCTTGAAACTTGAAATTGCTATTTATAATATTCATCTACTAAAGTGTCTTTTATGCAATTGAGTCCATTACTTATATTTTTGGTCAATTAATATATTCAAATATTATATTTTCACATATTATATTTTTCTCACCAATTACATCAAACGACATTATCAATAAATTCAAAAATCAAAATATTTCAATTTTGCAATTTTTAGAATTTTAAAATCTACTAGGGATAAATGAATTTTCAATACTCTGTTGAAGCTAAATTTTGCAATTTTCTGAATTGTGTCCTTTGCCTCAATGCAATTTGAAATAATTTATATAATATTCAGGCAAATTACGAAAGAAAAAACAAAAGCAATGGACTATAATAAGAAGGTTTTGCATCCCCATCTAGGGATATATGCTTAACAAAACATTGAAACTTAGGATTGCTATTTATAATATTCATCCACTAAAGTGTCTTTTATGCAATTAAGTTCATTACTTGTAATTTTGTTCAATTAACTTATTCAAATATTGTATTTTTCTCTCCAATCAAATCAAACGACATTAACAACAAATTTAAAAATCAAAATATTGCATTCTTGCAATTTTTATAATTTTTAAATCTGTTAGGGATAAATAAATTCTCAATAATCTGTTGAATTTGAATTTTGAAATTTTCTTAATTGTCTCCTTTGCCTTAATGCAATTTGAAATGATTTATATAATCTTTAGGCAAATTACTTAAGAAAAAGAAAAAGCAATGGACTGTTATAAAAAGGTTTTGCACTCCCATCTAGGGCTATATGCTTAACACAATATTGAAACTTGGGATTGCTATTTATGATATTCATCCACTAAAATGTATTTTATGCAATTAAGTCTATTACTTGTATTTTTGTTCAATTAAGATATTCAAATATTGTATTTTTCTCACCAATCAAATCAAACGACATTAACAATAAATTTAAAAATCAAAATATTGCATTTTTGCAATTTTTAGAATTTTAAAATCTGCTAGGGATAAATGAATTGTCAATACTCTGTTAAATTTAAATTTTGCAATTTTCTTAATTGTCTCCTTTGCCTCAATGCAATTTAAAATGATTTATAGAATTCTTGTCTTCAAACAAATTACTTAAGAAAAAGGAAAAGCAATGGACTCTAATAAGGTGGTTCTTCACTCCTATCTAGGGATATATGCATAAGACAACCTTGAAACTTGAGATTGCTATTTATAATATTCATCTACTAAAGTGACTTTTATGCATATTGAGTCCATTACTTGTATATTTGTTCAATTAACATATGCAAATATTATATTTTTCTCACCAATTAAATTAAACGACATTAACAATAAATTCAAAAATCAAAATATTTCAATTTTTCAATTTTTAGAATTTTAAAATTTGTTAGGGATAAATGAATTTTCAATACTTTGTTAAAGTTAAATTTTGCAATTTTCTGAATTATGTCCTTTTCCTCAACGCAATTTGAAATGATTTATACAATCTTCAGGCAAATTACTTAAGAAAAAAAAAAAAGCAATCGACTTTAAAAAAAAGGTTCTGCACTTCCATCTAGAGATATATAATATTCATCCACTAAAGTGTTTTTTATGTAATTGAGTCCATTACTTGTATTTTTGCTCAATTAACATATTCAAATATTATATTTTTCTCACCAATTAAATCAAACGACATTAACAACAAATTTAAAAATTAAAATATTGCACTGATAAGGATAAATAAATTGTCAATAATCTGTTGAATTTAAATTTTGAAATGTTCTTAATTGTCTCTTTTGCCTTAATGCAATTTGAAATGATTTATAGAATTATTTTGCTTCAAACAAATTAGTTAAGAAAAAGGAAAAGGAATGGACTCTAATAAGATGGTTCCCCACTCTTATCTAGGGATATATGCTTCACACAACCTTGAAACTTGAAATTGCTATTTATAATATTCATCTACTAAAGTGTCTTTTATGCAATTGAGTCCATTACTTGTATGTTTGGTCAATTAATATATTCAAATATTATATTTTCACATATTATATTTTTCTCACCAATTAGATCAAATGACATTATCAATAAATTCAAAAATCAAAATATTTCAATTTTGCAATTTTTAGAATTTTAAAATCTGCTAGGGATAAATGAATTTTCAATACTCTGTTGAAACTAAATTTTGCAATTTTCTGAATTATGTCCTTTGCCTCAATGCAATTTGAAATGATTTATCAAATTCTTTTCTTCAGACAAATTACTTAAGAAAAAAAAAATCAATGGACTCTAATTAGATGGTTCCGTACTCCCATCTAGGAATATATGCTTCACACAACCTTGAAACTTGAGATTGCTATTTATAATATTCATCCACTAAAGCGTTTTTTATGCATTTGAGTTCATTACTTGTATTTTTGTTCAATTAACATATTCAAATATTCTATTTTCCACATATTATATTTTTCCCACCAATTAGATCAAATGACATTAACATTAAATTGAGAAAGCAAAATATTTCAATTTTGCAATTTTTTGAATTTTGAAATCTGGTAGGGATAAAAGAATTGTCAATACTCTATGAATTTAAATTTTACAATTTTCTAAATTGTCTTCTTTGCCTCAACGTAATTTGAAATGATTAATATAATCTTCAACCAAATTACTTAAGAAAAAGTAAAAGTAATGGACTGTAATAAGAAGGTTCTGTACTCCCATTAAAGGATACATGCTTAACACAACATTAAAACTTGGGATTGCTATTTATAATATTCATCCACTAAAATATATTTTATGCAATTGCGTCCATTACTTGTATTTTTGTTCAATTAACATATTCAAATATTTTATTTTTCTCACCAATCAAACCAAACGACATTAACAACAATTTTAAAAATCAAAATATTGCATTTTTGCAATTTTTAGTAGGGATAAATAAATTGTCCATAATATGTTGAATTTAAATCTTGCAATTTTCTTAATTCTCTCATTTGCCTTAATGCAATTTGAAATGATTTATAGAATTCTTGTTTTTGGACAAATTGCCTAAGAAAAAAGAAAAACAATGGACTCTAATAAGATGGTTTCGCGCTCTCATCTAGGGATATATGCTTAATACAACAATGAAACTTGGGATTGCTACTTATAATATTCATCCACTAAAGTGTCTTTTATGCAATTGAGTCCATTACTTGTATTTTTGTTCAATTAACATATTCAAATATTATATTTTTCACATATTACATTTTTTTTCTCCAATTAAATCAAATGACATTAATAATAAATATAAAAATCAAAATATTTCAATTTTGCAATTTTTAGAATTTAAAATCTGCTAGGTATAACTGAATTATCAATACACTATTGAATTTAAATTTTGCAATTTTCTCAATTGTCTCTTTTGCCTCAATACAATTTGAAATGATTTATAAAATTCTTGTCTTCAGACAAATTACTTAAGAAAAAGGAAAAGCAATGGACCTTAATAAGATGGTTCCCTACTTCCATCTAGGGATATATGCTTCAGACAACCTTGAAACTTGAGATTACTATTTATAATATTCATTCACTTAATTGTATTTTATGCAATTGAGTCCATTACTTGTATTTTTGTTCAATTAACATATTCAAATATGGTATTTTTCTCACTAATCAAATCAAAATATCGCATTTTTGCAATTTTTAGAATTTTAAAATCTACTAGGGGGACATAAATTGTCAATACTATGTTGAATTAAACTTTTGCCATTTTCTGAATTGTCTCCTTTGCCTCAACATAATTTGAAATGATTTATATAATTTTTAGGCAAATTACTTAAGAAAAAGCAAAAGCAATAAACTATAATAAGAAGGTTTTGCACTCCCATCTAAGGATATATGCTTAACACAACATTAAAACTTGGGATTGCTATCTATAATATTCATCCACTAAAGTGTATTTTATGCAATTGAGTCCATTACTTGTATTTTTGTTCAATTGACATATTCAAATGTTATATTTTTCACATATTATATTTTTCTCACCAATTAAATCAAACGATAATAAAAATAAATTTAAAAATTAAAATATTTGAATTTTACAATTTTTAGAATTTTAAAATCTATTAGGGATAAATGATTTGTCAATACTCTATTGAATTTAAATTTTGCAATTTTCTAACTTACCTTCTTTGCCCCAATGCAATTTGAAATATTTTATATAATTTTCAGGCAAATCACTTAAGAAAAAGTAAGAATAATGGACTGTTATAAGAAGGTTCTGCACTCCCATATAAGGATATATCCTTAACCCAGCTTTGAAACTTGGGATTCCTATTTATAATATACATCTACTAAAGTGTATTTTATGCAATTGAATCCATTACTTGTATTTTTGTTCAATTAACTTATTCAAATATTATAATTTTCTCACCAATCAAATCAAACAACATTAATAATAAATATAAAAATCAAAATATTGCACTTTTGCAATTTTTGGAATTTTAAAATCTGCTAGGGACAAATTATTTGTCAATACTTTGTTGAATTTAAATTTTGCAATTTTTTTAATTGTCTCCTTTGTCTCAACACAATTTGAAATGATTTATATAATCTTTAGGAAACTTACTTAAGAAAAAGCAAAAACAATGAACTGTAATAAGAAGGTTTTACACTCCCATCCAGAGATATATGCTTAACACAACATTGAAACTTGGGACTACTATTTATAATATTCATCCACTAAAGTGTATTTTATGCAATTAAGTCCATTACTTGTATTTTTGTTCAATTAACTTATTCAAATATTGTATTTTTCCCACCAATCAAATCAAACGACATTAACAACAAATTTAAAAATCAAAATATTGCATTTTTGCAATTTTTAGAATTTTAAAATTTATTAGGGACAAATAAATTGTAAATAATCTATTTAATTTAACTTTTTCAATTTTCTTAATTCTCTCTTTTTCACATATTCAAATCTTATATTTTTCACATATTATATTTGTGTCACCAATTAAATCAAACGACATTAATATTAAATTTGAAAATGAAAATATTTCAATGTTGCAATTTTTTGAATTTTAAAATTTCGTAGGGATAAATAAATTGTCAATACTTTATTGAATTTAAATTTTGCAACTTTCTGAATTGTCTCCTTTGTCTTAACGCAATTTGAAATGATTTATATAATCTTCAAGCAAATTACATAAGAACAATCGAAAGTAATGAACTGTAATAAGAAGGTTCTACACTCCCTTCCAAGAATATATGCTTAACATAAAATTGAAACTTGGGATTGCTATTTATAATATTCATTCACTAAAGTGTACTTTTGTGCAATTGAGTCCATAACTTGTATTTTTGTTCAATTAAGATATTCAAATATTGTATTTTTCTCACCAATCAAATCAAATGACATTAACAATAAATTTAAAAATCAAAATATTCCATTTTTGCAATTTTTAGAATTTTAAAATCTACAAGTGATAAATGATTTGTCAATACTCTATTGAGTTTAAATTTTGCAATTTTCTAAATTGTCTCCATTGCCTTAATGCAATTTGAAATGATTTATATAATTTTCAGGCAAATTACTTATGAAAAAGCTAAAGCATTGGACTGTAATAAGAGGGTTTTGCACTCCCATCTAGGGAAAGCTAAAGCATTGGACTGTAATAAGAAGGTTTTGCACTCCCATTTAGAGATATATGCTTAACACAACATTGAAACTTGGGATTGGTATTTATAATATTCATCCACTAAAGTGTATTTGATGCAATTGAGTCCATTACTTGTATTTTTGTTCAATTAACTTATTCAAATATTATAATTTTCACATATTATATTTTTCTCACCAATTAAATCAAACGATATTAACAATAAATTTAAAAATCAAAATATTTCAATTTTACAATTTTTAGAATTTTAAAATCTACTAGGGATAAATGAATTGTCAATACTCTATTGAATTTAAATTTTGCACTTTTAAGAATTGTCTTCCTTGCCTAAACACAATATGAAATGATTTATATAATTTTCAGGAAAATTACTTAAGAACAAGTAAAAGCAATGGACTGTAATAAGAAGGTTCTGCACTCCCATTTTGGGATATATGCTTAACACAACATTGAAACTTAGCATTGCTATTCATAATATTCATCCACTGAAGTGTATTTTAAGTAATCGAGTCCATTATTTGTATTTTTGTTCCATTAACTTATTCAAGTATTGTATTTTTCTCACCAATCAAATTAAATGACATTAACAACAAAGTTAAAAATCAAAATATTGCATTTTTTCAATTTTTAGAATATTAAAATCTGCAAGGGATAAACAAATTGTCAATAATCTGTTGAATTTAAATTTTGCAATTTTCTTAATTTTATCCTTTGCCTTAATGCAATTTGAAATGATTTATAGAATTCTTGTTTTCAGACAAATTGCTTAAGAAAAAGGAAAAGCAATGGACTCTAACAAGATGGTTCCACACTCCCATCTAGGGATATATGCTTCACACAACCTTGAAACTTGAGATTGCTCTTGATAATATTCATCCACTACAGTGTCTTTTATGCAATTGAGTTCATTACTTGTATTTTTGTTCAATTAACATATTCAAATATTGTATTTTTAGAATTTTAAAATTTACTAAGTATAAATAAATTGTCAATATTCTGTTGAATTTAAATTTTGAAATTTTATTAATTATCTCCTTTTCCTCAATGCAATTTGAAATGATTTATAGAATATTTGTCTTCAAACAAATTACTAAAGAAAAAGTAAAAGCAATTGACTCTAATAAGAAGGTTCCCCGCCCCCATCTAAGATATATGTTTAACACAACATTGAAATTTGGGATTGCTAGCTATAATATTTATCCACTAAAGTCTATTGTATACAATTGAGTCCATTAGTTGTATTTTTGTTCAACTAACATATTCAAATGTTATACTTTTCTCACCAATTGAATTAAACGACATTAACAATAAATTTAAAAATCAAAATACTGTATTTTAGCAATTTTTAGAATTTTAAAATCTGCTAAGGGTAAATGCATTGTCAATAATCTGTTGAATTTAAATTTTGCAATTTTCTTAATTATCACATTTGCCTCAATACAATTTGTAATGATTTATATAATTCTTGTCTTCAAACAATTACTTAAGAAAAAGCAAAAGCAATTGGCTCTAATAAGAAGGTTCCTCTCCCCTATTTAGGGATATATGCTTAACACAACAATGAAACTTGGGATTATTATTTATAATATTCATCCACTAAAGTGTATTTTATGCAATTGAGT
This sequence comes from Bruguiera hainesii, assembly GCA_023213295.1. Classification (NCBI taxonomy): domain Eukaryota; kingdom Viridiplantae; phylum Streptophyta; class Magnoliopsida; order Malpighiales; family Rhizophoraceae; genus Bruguiera; species Bruguiera hainesii. The sequence goes on along the minus strand of JAHOYR010005910.1, from coordinate 78,668 downwards.
CCATTACTTGTACTTTTGTTCATTTAAATTATTCAAATATTGTATCTTGCTCACTAATCAAATCAAACAACATTAACAACAAATTTAGAAATCAAAATTTTGCATTTTTGCAATTTTTAGAATTTTAAAATCTGCTAGAGAGAAATAAATTGACAGTAATCTATAGAATTTAAATTTTTTAATTTTCTTAATTGTATCCTTTGCCTTAATGAAATTTGAAATGATTTATAGAATTCTTGTATTTAGACAAATTATTTAAGATAAAGGAAAATTAATTGACTTAAATAAGATGGTTCCCCACTTCTATCTAGGGATATATGTTTTACAAAACCATGAAACTTGACATTGCTATTTATAATATTCTTCCACTAAAGTATCTTTTATGCAATTGAGTCCATTACCTGTATTTTTGTTTCATTAACATATTCAAATATTGTATTTTTAGAATTTTAAAATTTGCTAGGCTTAAATAAATTGTCTATATTCTGTTGAATTTAAATTTTGAAATTTTCTTAATTGTCTCCTTTGCCTCAATGCAATTTGAAATGATCTATAGAGTACTTGTCTTCAAACAAATTGCTAAAGAAAAAGTAAAAGCAATTGACTCTAATAAGAAGGTTCCCTACTCCCATCTAAGATATATGTTTAACACAACATTGAAACATGTGATTGCTAGTTATAATATTTATCCACTAAAGTATATTTTATACAATTGAGTCCATTAGTTGTATTTTTGTTCAACTAACATATTCAAATATTATATTTTTCTCACCAATCAAATTAAACGACATTAACAATAAATTTAAAAATTAAAATACTGCATTTTTACAATTTTTAGAATTTTAAAATCTGTTAAGAATAAATGCATTGTCAATAATCTGTTGAATTTAAATTTTGCAATTTTCTTAATTATCACGTTTTCCTCAATGCAATTTGTAAGGATTTATATAATTCTTATCTTCAAACAATTACTTAAGAAAAAGCAAAAGCAATTTGCTCTAAAAAAAAGGTTCCTCTCTCCCATCTAAGGATATGTGCTTAACACAATATTGAAACTTGGGATTGCTATTTACAATATTCATCCACTAAAGTGTATTTTATGCAATTAAGTCCATTACTTGTATATTTGTTCAATTAACTTATTCAAATACTCTATTTTTCTTACCAATCAAATCAAACAACATTAACAACAAATTTAAAAATCAAAATATTGCATTTTTGCAACTTTTAGAATTTTAAAATCTGTTTGGTATAAACAAAAGCCAATAATCTGTTGAATTTAAATTTTGCAATTTTCTTAATTGTCTCCTTTGCCTCAATGGAATTTGAAATGATTTATCGAATTGTTGTCTTCAGACAAATTACTTAAGAGAAAGGAAAAGCAATGGACTCAAATAAGATGGTTCCTCACTCCCATCTAGGCATATATGCTTTATACAACCTTAAAACTTGAGATTGATATTTATAATATTCTTCCACTAAAGTGTCTTTTATGCAATTGAGTCCATTACTTGTATTTTTGTTCAATTAACTTATTCAAATACTCTATTTTTCTCAACAATCAAATCAAACGACATTAGCAACAAATTTAAAAATCAAAATATTGCATTTTTGCAACTTTTAGAATTTTAAAATCTGTTTGGTATAAACAAAAGCCAATAATCTGTTGAATTTAAATTTTGCAATTTTCTTAATTGTCTCCTTTGCCTCAATGGAATTTGAAATGATTTATAGAATTATTGTCTTCAGACAAATTTCTTAAGAGAAAAGGGAAAGTAATGGACTCAAATAAGATAGTTCCTCACTCCCATCTAGGCATATATGTTTTACATCACCTTGAAACTTAAGATTGCTATTTATAAAATTTTCCACTAAAGTGTCTTTTATGCAATTGAGTCCATTACTTATATTTTTGTTTAATTAACATATTCAAATATTGTATTTTTTGAATTTTAAAATTTGCTAGGCTTAAATAAATTGTCTATATTCTGTTGAATTTAAATTTTGAAATTTTCTTAATTGTCTCATTTGGCTCAATGCAATTTGAAATGATTTGTAGAGTACTTGTCTTTAAACAAATTGCTAAAGAAAAAGTAAAAGCAATTGATTCTAATAAGAAGGTTCTCTGCTCCCATCTAAGATATATGTTGAACACAACATTGAAACTTGTGATTGCTAGTTATAATATTTATCCACTAAAGTATATTTTATACAATTGAGTCCATTAGTTGTATTTTTGTTCAACTAACATATTCAAATATTATATTTTTCTCACCAATCAAATTAAACGACATTAACAATAAATTTAAAAATGAAAATACTGCATTTTTGCAATTTTTAGAATTTTAAAATCTGCTAAAAATAAATGCATTGTCAATAATCTGTTGAATTTAAATTTTGCAATTTTCTTAATTATCACGTTTTCCTGAATGTAATTTGTAAGGATTTATATAATTCTTATCTTTAAACTATTACTTAAGAAAAAGCAAAAGCAATTGGCTCTAAGAAGAAGGTTCCTCTCAACCATCAAAGGATATGTGCTTAACACAACATTGAAACTTAGGATTGCTATTTACAATATTCATCCACTAAAGTGGATTTTATGCAATTGAGTCCATTACTTGTATTTTTGTTCAATTAACTTATTCAAATACTCTATTTTTCTCACCAATTAAATCAAACGACATTAAGAACAAATTTAAAAATCAAAATATGGCATTTTTGCAACTTTTAGAATTTTAAAATCTGTTTGGTATAAACAAAAGCCAATAATCTGAAGAATTTAAATTTTGCAATTTTCTTAATTGTCTCCTTTGCTTCAATGGAATTTGAAATGATTTATAGAATTGTTGTCTTTAGACAAATTACTTAAGAGAAAGGAAAAGCAATGTACTCAAATAAGATGGTTTTTCACTCCCATTTAGGCATATATGCTTTACACAACTTTGAAACTTAAGATTGCTATTTATAATATTCTTCCACTAATGTTTCTTTTATGAAATTGAGTCCATTACTTGTATTTTTGTTGAATTAACATATTCAAATATTGTATTTTTTGAATTTTAAAATTTGCTAGGCTTAAATAAATTGTCTATATTCTGTTGAATTTAAATTTTGAAATTTTCTTAATTGTCTTCTTTGCCTCAATGCAATTTGAAATGATTTATAGAGTACTTGTCTTCAAATAAATTGCTAAAGAGAAAGTAAAAGCAATTGACTCTAATAAGAAGGTTCCCCACTCCCATCTTAGATATATGTTTAACACAGCATTGAAACTTGTGATTGCTAGTTATAATATTTATCCATTAAAGTATATTTTATATAATTGAGTCCATTAGTTGTATTTTTGTTCAACTAACATATTCAAATATTATATTTTTCTCTCCAATCAAATTAAACGACATTAACAATAAATTTAAAAATTAAAATACTGCATTTTTGCAATTTTTAGAATTTTAAAATCTGCTAAGAATAAATGCATTGTCAATAATCTGTTCAATTTAAATTTTGCAATTTTCTTAATTATCACGTTTTCCTGAATGCAATTTGTAAGGATTTATATAATTCTTATCTTTAAACAATTACTTAAGAAAAAGCAAAAGCAATTGGCTCTAATAAGAAGGTTCCTCTCTCCCATATAAGGATATGTACTTAACACAACGTTGAAACTTGGGATTGCTATTTATAATATTCATCCACTAAAGTGTATTTTATGCAATTGAGTGCATTACTTGTATTTTTGTTCAATTAACTTATTCAAATACTCTATTTTTCTCACCAATCAAATCAAATGATATTAACAACAAATTTAAAAATCAAAATATTGCATTTTTTCAACTTTAAGAATTTTAAAATCTGTTTGGTATAAACAAAAGCCAATAATCTGTTGAATTTAAATTTTGCAATTTTCTTAATTGTCTCCTTTGCCTCAATGGAATTTGAAATGATTTATAGAATTGTTGTCTTCAAACAAATTACTTAAGAGAAAGGAAAAGCAATGGACTCAAATAAGATGGTTCCTCACTCCCATTTGGGCATATATGCTTTACACAACCTTGAAACTTGAGATTGCTATTTATAATATTCTTCCATTAAAGTGTCTTTTATGCAATTGAGTCCATTACTTGTATTTTTCTTCAATTAACATATTCAAATATTGTATTTTTGGAATTTTAAAATTTGTTAAGGATAAATAAATTGTAAATATTCTGTTGAATTCAAATTTTGAAATTTTCTTAATTGTCTCCTGTGCCTCAATGCAATTTGAAATGATTTATAGAATACTTGTATTCAAACGAATTACTGTAGAAAAAGAAAAATCAATTGACTCTAATAAGAAGATTCTCCACTCCCATCTAAGATATATGTTTAACACAACATTGAAACTTGGGATTGCTAATTAGAATTTTATCCACTAAAATATATTTTATACAATTGAGTCCATTAGTTGTATTTTTCTTCAACTAACATATTCAAATGTGGTATTTTTCTCACTAACCAAATTAAACAACATTAAGAATAAATTTAAAAATCAAAATATTGCATTTTTGCAATTTTTAGAATTTTTAGAATTTTAAAATCTATTAAGGATAAATGCATTGTCAATAATCTGTTAAATTTGAATTTTACAATTTTTTTAATTATCACATTTGCCTCAATGCAATTTGTAATGATTTATATATCTCTTGTCTTCAAACAATTACTTAAGAAAAAGCAAAAGCAATTGGCTTTAATAAGAAGGTTCTTGGCTCCCATCTAGGGATATGTGCTTAACACAACATATAAACTTGTGATTGCTATTTATAATATTCATCCACTAAAGTGTATTTTAAGTGATTGAGTCCATTACTTGTATTTTTGTTCGATTAACATATTCGAATATTGTATTTTTCTCACCTATCAAATCAAACAACGTTAACAACAAATTTAAAAATCAAAATATTGCATTTTTTTTTCTTTTTTGAGAATCTTAAAATTTGCTAGGCATAAACAAATTGTCAATAATCTGTTGAATTTAAATTTTGCAATTTTCTTAATTGTCTCCTTTGCCTCAATGCAATTTGAAATGATTTGTAGAATTCTTGTCTTTAGACAAATTACTTAAGAAAAAGGAAAAGCAATGGACTCTAATAAGATGGTTCCCCACTCCCATTTAGGGATATATGCTTCACACTACCTTGAAATTTGAGATTGAGATTGCTATTTATAATATTGGTCCACTAAAGTGTCTTTTATGCAATTGAGTCCATTACTTGTATTTTTATTCACTTAACATATTCAAATATTATATTTTTCACATACTATATTTTTCTCACCAAATAAATCAAACCACATTAACAATAAATTTAAAAATCAAAATATTTCAATTTTGCAATTTTTAGAATTTTAAAATTGGTTAGGGATAAATGTATTGTCAATACTCTGTTGAATTTAAATTTTGCAATTTTCTAAATTGTCTCCTTCGCCTTAACACAATTTGAAATGATTTATATAATCTTTAGGCAAATTACTTCAGAAAAAGGAAAAGCAATGGACTGTAATGAGAAGGTTTTGCACTCCCATCTAAGGATATATTTTTCACACAACATTGAAACTTGGGATTGCTATTTATAATATTCAACCACTACAGTGTATTTTATGCACTTGAGTTCATTACTTGTGTTTTTGTTCAATTAACTTATTCAAATATTGTATTTTTCTCACCAATTAAATCAAACAACATTAACAACAAATTCAAAAATCAAAATGTTGCATTTATGCAATTTTTAGAATTTTAAAATCTACTAGGGGTAAATAAATTGTCAATAATCTGTAAAATCTAAATTTTACAATTTTCTTAATTGTCTCATTTGCCTTAATGCAATTTGATACGATTTATAGAATTCTTCTCTTAACATAAATTACTTAGGAAAAAGGAAAAGCAATAGACTCTAATAAGATGGTTCCCCACTCCCATCTAAGGATATATGCTTTACACATCCATGAAACTTAAGATTCCTATTTATAATATTCATCCACTAAAGTGTCTTTTATGCATTTGACTCCATTAATTGTATTTTTGTTTACTTAACATATTCAAATATTATATTTTTCACATATTATATTTCTCTCACCAATTAAATCAAGTTACATTAAGAATAAATTTAAGAATCAAAATATTGCATTTTTACAATTTTTTGAATTTTAAAATCTGATAGGGATAAATAAATTGTCAATACTCTGTTGAATTTAAATTTTGCAATTTTCTAAATTGTCTCCTTCGCCTCAACACAATTTGAAATGATTTATATAATCTTTAGGCAAATTACTTCAAAAAAAGGAAATGCAATGGACTGTAATGAAAAAGCTTTGCACTCCCATCTAAGGATATATGCTTAACCCAACATTAAAATTTGGGATCGCTATTTATAATATTTATCCACTACACTGTATTTTATACAATTGAGTCCATCACTTATGTTTTTGTTCAATTAACTTATTCAAATATTGTATTTTTCTTACCAATTGAATCAAACGATATTAACAACAAATTTAAAAATCAAAATATTTGAAGTTCCCAACTTCACCCTAGGATCTACTAGTTTGTGATACTGAGAGGGGGGGTGAATCAGTATCACCACAATTCGCAATTCACAGGAAAGTGAACAACTTCAATCTCTTCTTAAAGGCAAACTCTTTCTCAAATTCGACTAAGGTAGATCTATTGCTACCTACTAATCACAATAGTCCCCAAAGTCACCTTTCAGACACCTTGCCTAATAGACAATTCGGATGTTCTTGTTTAGGACTTCGTTAGGTTATGGGTTGGCTGATACTTTAGCTGCGTTCACAACTCAATTCAAAACACAGAACGTAAAGCAAATTAAGGACACATGAGATTTACGTGGTTCCGTCAATGTGACGTACATCCACGGTGGTAGGGACTCTCCCTTACCGAGACTATCCACTATACTTGAGAATTCTAGTTACAACGGATGTCTTAATCTTCTGCTCCTTTCACTATTGCAATTACTAAGCAAGTACAATACAAAGAGTGTCACTTACTGTGTCTACCCTTCGTCTAGCTTGTCTTGCCTCTGTTGAATTGAAAGGCTACTCCATTGCCGCTTAGAAGTTCACCGCAACACTCTCTAACCTCTCTTGAAGAAATCTGGAAATACGTTGAGTTCTTTCCGATGCTTCTTTGAATTCCTTCTCTAGGTTGTCTCACACAGCTCCTGCTTTCACCGTCTCACGGTTTCACAGCTTGCACTCAAGCTTCTGGTCTGCAGTTTCACGTCTCACGGCCTGCCCCACGCTTCTGATCAGTCACACCGTTGCACGTTCTAGTCTCACGCTCCTAGTCTGCTATTTCACGTCTCTTGGCCTGCCTCACACTACTGGTTTTTCTGGTTCACGTCTCTCGGCCTGCCTCACGCTTCTAGTATGCTGTCTTCTCTTCTGGGTGGTCTCACGGATACCAGGTTTGCTGTCTTCTCTTCCGGGTGGTCTGTTTCTTATTTCTCCTCTTGCTGGTTGTGCGTTTCTGGTTTGGTTGCAGGATGTGTTTCTGGTTTGCTTGCAGGAGGCGTTTCTGGTTTGATTGCAGGACGTGTTTCTGGTTTGCTTGCAGGAGGCGTTTCTGGTTTGCTTGCAGGACGTCACACGTTCTGGTTTGCTCTCCCGGTGGTGACGTTTCTGGTTTGCTCTCTTGGTGGTGTTGTTTCTGATCTCTTGTCGTTCTGCTCTCTCTACCTTTTGGCCGGTTGCTGTAGGGTTGCTGTTTATTCAATTGTGTTGGCCCTCTCTGTTTTGTCTTCCAAGGCCTTTATATACTTTCTTCCATGAAACCCTAATAGGGCTTACATGGCAGATTTACGTTCTTACCCTTACACAGCAGATTTACTTTCTTGCCCTTTAATGTGGCTTTACTTTCTTGCCCTTCCATATGGCTTTACTTTCTTGCCCTTCAATGTGGCTTTACTTTCTTGCACACTTAACCCTAGTTGACAACAATTACAACCCATACAAGGCTGTGGGAACAACAATATTTCATTTATGCAACTTTTAGAATTTTAAAATCTACTAGGGATAAATAAATTGTCAATAATCTGTAGAATTTAAATTTTGCAATTTTCTTAATTGTCTCCTTTGCCTCAATGCAATTTGATACTATTTATAGAATTCTTGTTTTCACACAAATTACTTAGGAAAAAGGAAAAGCAATGGACTCTAATAAGATGGTTCTCCACTCCCATCTAGGACATATGCTTTACACAACCTTGAAACTTGAGATTGTTATCTATAATATTCATCCACTAAAGTGTCGTTTATGCAATTGAGTCCATTAGTTGTATTTTTGCTCAATTAACATATTCAAATATTATATTTTTCACATATTATATTTTTCTCACCAATTAAATCAAACGACATTAACAATAAATTTAAAAATCAAAATATTTCAATTTTGTAATTTTTTGAATTTTAAAATCTACTAGGGATAAATGATTTGTCAATACTCTGTTAAATTTAAATTTTGCAATTTTTTGAATTGTCTCATTTTCTTCAACGCAATTTGAAATGATTTATATAATCTTCAGGCAAATTACTTAAAAAAAAAAAAGTAAAAGCAATGGACTGTAAAATGAAGGTTCTGCACTCCCATCTAGGGATATATGCTTAACACAATATTGATACTTGGAATTGTTATTTATAATATTTTCCACTAAAGTGTATTTTATGCAATTGAGTCCATTACTTGTGTTTTTGTTCAATTAACATGTTCAAATATTGTATTTCTCTCACCAATCAAATCAAATGACATTAACAATAAATGTAAAAATCAAAATATTGCATTTTTGCAATTTTTAGAATTTTAAAATCTGCTAGGGTTAAATGAATTGTTAGTATTTTGTTGAATTTAACTTTTGCAATTTTCTTAATTGTCTCTTTTGCCTCACTGGAATTTAAAATGATTTATAGAATTCTTGTCTTCAGAAAAATTACTTAAGAAAATGGAAAAGCAATGAACTCAAATAAGATGGTTCCCCACTCCCATTTAGAAATATATGCTTAACACAACTTTAAAACTTAAGATTGGTATTTACAATATTCATCCACTAAAGTATATTTTATGCAATTGAGTCCATTACTTGTATCTTTGTTCAATTAACATATTGAAATATTATATTTTCACATATTATATTTTTCCTACGAATTAAATCAAACGACATTAACAATAAATTTAAAAATCAACATATTGCATTTTTGCAATTTTTAGAATTTTAAAATCTGCTAGAGATAAATGAATTGTCAGTACTTTGTTGAATGTAACTTTTGCAATTTTTTGAATTGTCTCTTTTGCCTCAACACAATTTGAAATGATTTATATAATTTTCAAGCAAATTACTTAAGAAAAAGTAAAAGCAATCGACTGTAATAAGAAGGTTCTGCACTCCTATTTAGAGATATATGCTTAACACAACATTGAAACTTGGGATTGCTATTTATAATATTCATCCTCTAAAGTGTATTTTATGCAATTGAGTCCATTACTTGTATTTTTGTACAATTAACTTATTTAAATATTGTATTTTTCTCACCAATCAAATTAAGCGAGATTAACAGTAAATTTAAAAATCAAAATATTGCATTTTTACAATTTTTAGAATTTTAAAATTTGCTAGGGATAAATGAATTGTCAATACTCTGTTGATTTTAACTTTAGCAATTTTCTGAATTCTCTTCATTGCCTCAATGCAATTTGAAATGATTTATATAATATTCAGGCAAATTTCTGAAGAAAAAGTAAAAGCAATGGATTGTAATAAGAAGGTTATGCACTCCCATCTAGGGATATATCCTTAACACAACATTCAAATTTGGGATTGCTATTTATAATATTCATCCACTAAAGTGTATTTTATGCAATTGAGTCCATTACTTGTATTTTTGTTCAATTAACTTATTTAAATATTGTATTTTTCTCACCAATCAAATCAAACGACATTAACAACAAATTTAATAATCAAAATATTGCATTTTTGCAATTTTTAAATTTTAAAATCTGCTAGGGATAAACAAATTGTCAATAATCTGTTGAATTTAAATTTTTCAATTTTCTTAATTGTCTCCTTTGCCCTAATGGAATTTGAAAGGATTTTGAAATGATTTATAGAATTATTGTCTTCAGACAAATTACTTAAGAAAAAGGAAAAGCAATAGACTCAAATAAGATGGTTCCTCACTCCCATATAGGGATATATACTTCACATAACTTTGAAACTTGACATTGCTATTTATAATATTCATCCACTAAAGTGTCTTTTATGGAATTGAGTCCATTACTTGTATTTTTATTCAATTAACATATTCAAATATTATATTTTTCACATATTATATTTTTCTCACCAACTAAATCAAATGACATTAACAATAAATTTAAAAATCAAAATATTTCAATTTTGCAATTTTTAGAATTTTAAATTCTACTAAGGATAAATGTATTGTCAATACTCTTTTGAATTTAAATTTTGCAATATTATGAATTGTTTCCTTTGCCTCAACGCAATTTGAAAAGATTTATATAATCTTCAGGAAAATTACATAAGAAAAAGCAAAACCAATGAATTATCATATGAAGGTTCTTCACTCCCATCTTGGGATGTATGCTTAACACAACATTGAAACTGAGGATTGCAAGTTACAATATTCATCCACTAAAGTGTTTTTTATGCAATTAGGTACATTAGTTGTATTTTTGTTCAATTAACTTATTCAAATATTGTATTTTTCTCACAAATCAAATCAAACGATATTAACAACAAATTTAACAATCAAAATATTGCGTATTTGCAATTTTTAGAATTTTAAAATCTGTTAGGGATAAACAAATTGTCAATAATCTATTAAATTTAAATTTTTCAATTTTCTTAATTGTTTCCTCTGCCACAATACAATTTGAAATGATTTATAGAATCGTTGTCTTTAGACAAATTACTTAAGAAAAAGGAAAAACAATGGACTCTAATAAGATGGTTCTACACTCCCATCTATGGATATATGCTTCACACAAATTTGAAACTTGAGATTGATATTTATAATATTCATCCACTAAAGTGTCTTATGCAATCGAGTCCATTACTTGTATTTTTGTTCAATTAACATATTCAAATATTATATTTTTCACATGTTATATTTTTCTCACCAACCAAATCAAACGAAATTAACAATAAATTTAAAGATCAAAATATTTCAGTTTTACAATTTTTAGAATTTTAAATTCTACTAGGGATAAATGAATTGTCAATACTCTCTTAAATTTAAATTTTGCAATATTATGAATTGTCTTCTTTGCCTCAACGCAATTTGAAATGATTTATATAACTTTCAAGCAAATTACTTAAGAAAAAGCAAAACCAAAGGACTGTAATAAGAAGGTTCTGCACTCCCATCTTGGGATATATGCTTAACACAATATTGAAATTTGGGATTACTATTTATATTATTCATCTACTAACGTGCATTTTATGCAATTGAGTCCATTACTTGTATTTTTGTTCAATTAACTTCTTAAAATATTGCATTTTTCTCACCAATCAAATCTAACAACATTAATAACAAATTTAAAAATAAAAATATTGCATTTTTGCAATTTTTAGAATTTTAAAATCTATTAAGGATAAATAAATTGTCAATAATCTGCAAAATTATAATTTTGCAATTTTCTTATTTGTCTCCTTTGCCTCAATGCAATTTGAAATGAATTCTAGAATTCTTATCTTCAAACAGATTACTTAAGTAAAAGGAAAAGCAATAGACTCGAATAAGATGGTTCCCTACTCCCATTTAGGGACATATGCTTCACACAACTTTGAAACTTGAGATTACTATTTATAATATTCATTCACTAAAGTGTCTTTTATACAACTGAGTCCATTACTTGTATTTTTATTCAATTAAGATATTCAAATATTATATTTTTCACATATTATATTTTTCTCACCAATTAAATCAAACGATATTAAAAATAAATTTAAAGATCAAAATATTTCAATTTTGCAATTTTTAGAATTTTAAAATCTATTAGGGATAAATGAATTGTCAATACTCAGTTGAATTTAAATTTTGCAATTTTCTAAATTGTCTCATTTCCCTCGACCTAATTTAAAATGATTTATATAATCTTCTGGCAAATTACTTAAGAAAAAGCAAAAGTAATGAATTGTAATAAGAAGGTTTTGCACTCCCATCTTGGGATATAGGCTTAACACAACATTGAAAGTTGGGATTGCTATTTATAATATTCATCCACTAACGTGCATTTTATGCAATTGACTCCATTACTTGAATTTTTGTTCAAATATTGCATTTTTAACTCTAATCAAATCTAGCGACATTAACAAAAAATTTAAAAATCAAAATATTGCATTTTTGCAATTTTTAGAATTTTAAAATCTGTTAGGGATAAATAAGTTGTCAATAATCTGCAAAATTAAAAATTTGCAATTTTCTTATTTGTCTCCTTTGCCTCAATGCAATTTGAAATGATTTATAGAATTCTTGTCTTCAAACAAATTACATAAGAAAAAGGAAAAGCAATGGACTCAAATAAGATGGTTCCCCACTCCCATCTAGGGACATATGCTTCACACAACTTTAAAACGTGAGATTACTATTTATAATATTCATTTACTAAAGTGTGTTTTATACAATTAAGTCCATTACTTGTATTTTTGTTCCATTAAGATATTCAAATATTATATTTTTCACATATTATATTTTTCTCACCAATTAAATCAAACGACATTGACAATAAACTTAAAGATCAAAAAATTTCAAATTTTCAATTTTTAGAATTTTAAATTCTCCTAAGGATAAATGTATTGTCAATACTCTCTTAAATTTAAATTTTGCAATATTATGAATTGTCTCCTTTGCCTCAAGGCAATTTGAAAAGATTTATATGATCTTCAGGAAAATTACTTAAGAAAAAGCAAAACCAATGAACTATAATAAAAAGGTTTTGCACTCTCATCTTGGGATATATGCTTAACACAACATTGAAATTTGAGATTGCTATTAATATTATTCATCCAATAACGTGCATTTTATACAATTGAGTCCATTACTTGTATTTTTGTTCAATTAACTTCTTAAAATATTGCATTTTTCTCACAAATCAAATCTAATGACATTAATAACAAATTTAAAAATCAAAATATTGCATTTTTGCAATTTATAGAGTTTTAAAATCTATTAGGAATAAATAAATTGTCAATAATCTGCAAAATTAAAATTTTACAATTTTCTTATTTGTCTCCTTTTCCTCAATTCAATTTGTAATGATTTCTAGAATTCTTGTTTTCAGACAAATTACATAAGAAAAAGGAAAATCAATGGACTCAAATAAGATGGTTCCCCACTCCCATCTAGGGACATATGCTTCACACAAATTTGAAACGTGAGAATTACTATTTATAATATCCATTCACTAAAGTATCTTTTATACAATTGAGTCAATTATTTATAATATTTTTGTTCAATTAAGATATTCAAATATTATATTTTTCACATATTATATTTTTCTCACCAATTAAATCAAACGACATTAGCAATAAATTTAAAGATCAAAATATTTCAATTTAGCAATTTTTAGAATTTTAAAATCTATTAGGAATAAATGAATTGTCAATACTCTATTGAATTTAAATTTTGCAATATTCTTATTTGTCTCCTTTGCCTTAACGCAATTTGAAACGATTTATATAATCTTCAGGCAAATTACTTAAGAAAGCAAAAGCAATGGACTGTAATAAGAAGGTTCTGCACTCCCATCTTGGGATATATGCATAACACAATTGCAAGTTATAATATTCATCCACTAAAGTATATTTTATGCAATTGGGTCCATTACTTGTATTTTTGTTCAATTAACATATTCAAATATTATATTTTTCACATATTATATTTTTCTCACTAATTATATGAAACAACATTAATAATAAATTTAAATATCAAAATATTTCAATTTTGCAATTTCTAGAATTTTAAAATCTGTTAGGGATAAATGAATTGTCAATACTTTGTTGAATTTAATTTTTACAATATTCTGAATTATCTCCTTTGCCTCAACGCAATTTGAAATGATTTATATAATCTTCTTGCAAATTACTTAAGAAAAAACCAAAACAATGGACTATAATCAAAAGGTTCTACATTCCTATATTAGGATATAAGCTTAACATAACATTGAAACTTGGGACTGCTATTTATAATATTCATACATTAATGTGCATTTTATGCTATTGAGTCCATTACTTGTATTTTTGTTCAATTAACTTATTAAAATATTGCATTTTTCTCACCAATCAAATTTAACGACATTAACAACAAATTTAAAAATCAAAATATTGCATTTTTTCAATTTTTAGAATTTTAAAATATGTTAGGGATAAATAAATTGTCAATAATCTGCAGAATTATAATTTTGCAATTTTCTTAATTGTCTCCTTTGCCACAATGCAATTTGAAATGATTTATAGAATTATTGTCTTCAGGCAAATTACTTAAGAAAAAGGAAAAGCAATGGATTCAAATAAGATCGTTCCCCACTCCCATCTAGGGATATATGCTTCACACAACTTTGAAACATTAGATTGTTAATTATAATATTCATCCACTAAAGTCTCTTTTGTGCAATTGAGTCCACTACTTGTATTTTTGTTCAAATAACATATTCAAATATTATATTTTTCGCATATTATATTTTTCTCACCAATTAAATCAAACGACATTAACAATAAGTTTAAAGATCAAAATATTTTAATTTTGCAATTTTTAGAATTTTAAATTTTGTTATGGATAAATGAATTGTCAATACTCTGTTGAATTTAAATTTTGCAACATTATGAATTGTCTCCTTTGCCTCAATGTAATTTGAAATGATTTATATAATCTTCAGGCAAATTACTTAAGAAAAAGCAAAAGTAATGGACAGTAACAATAAGGTTCTACACTCCCATCTAGGGATATATGTTTAACACAACATTGAAATGTGGGATTGCTATTTGTAATATTCATCCACTAAAGTATATTTTATGCAATTAAGTCCATTACTTGTATTTTTGTTCAATTATCTTATTCAAATATTGTATTTTCCCACCAATGAAATCAAACGACATTAACAATAAATTTAAAAATCAAAATATTGCATTTTTTCAATTTTCAGAATTTTAAAATTTGCTAGAGATAAATGAATTGTCAATTCTCTGTTGAATTTAAATTTAGCAATTTTCTTAATTGTCTCCTTTGCCTCAATGCAATTTGAAATGATTTATATAATTTTAGGGCAAATAACTTAAGAGAAAGTAAAAGCAATCGACTGTAATATGAAGGCTCTACACTCCCATCTAGGGATACATGCTTAACACAACATTAAAACTTGGGACTGCTATTTATGATATTCATTCACAAAAGTGTATTTTATGTAATTAAGTCCATTACTTGTATTTTTGTTCAATTAAGATATTCAAATATTGTATTTTTCTCACTAATCAAATCAAACAACATTAATAACAAATTGAAAAATCAAAATATTGTATTTTTGCAATTTTTACAATTTTTGAATTTGCTATGGATAAATGAATTGTCAATGCTCTCTTGAATTTAAATTTTGCAATTTTTTGTTTTGTGTCCTTTGCCTCAATGCAATTTGAAATGATTTCTAAAATTCTTGTTTTCAGACAAATTACTTATGAAAAAGGAAAAGCAATGGACTCTAATAAGGTGGTTCCCCACTCCTATCTACGAATATATGCTTCACACAATCTTGAAACTTGGGATTGTTATTTATAATATTCATCCATTAAAGTGTCTTTTATGCAATTGATTCCATTACTTGTATTTTTGTTCAAATAACATATTCAAATATTATATTTTTCACATATTTTATTTTTCCCACCACTTAAATTAAACGACATTAACAATAAATTTAAAAATCAAATGATTTCAATTTTGCAATTTTTAAAATTTTAAAATCAATTAGGAATAAATGAATTGTCAATACTCTATTGAAGATAAATTTTGCAATCTTTTGAATTGTGTCCTTTGCCTCAACGCAACTTAAAATGATTTATATAATTTTCAAGCAAATTACTTAAGAAAAAGCAAAAGCAATAGACTGTAATAAGAAGATTCTGCACTCACATCTAAAGATATATGCTTAACACAACATTGAAACTTGGGTTTGCTATTTATATTATTCATCTACTAAATTGTATTTTATGCAATTGAGTCCATTACTTGTATTCCTGTTCAATTAAGACATTCAAATATTGTATTTTTTCATCAATCAAATCAAATGACATTAGCAATAAATTTAAAAATCAAAATATTGCATTTTTGCAATTTCTAGAATTTTAAAATTTGTTGGGGATAAATGAATTGTCAATTCTCTATTAAATTTAAATTTAGCAATTTTCTAAATTGTCTCCTTTGCCTCAACGTAATTTGAAATGATTTATATAATCATCAGGCAAATTACTTATGAAAAAGTAAAAGCAATCGACTGTAATAAGAAGGTTATGCACTCCCATCGAGGGATATATGCTTAACACAACATTGAAACTTATGACTGCTATTTATGATATTCATCCACTAAAGTGTATTTTATGCAATTCAGTCCATTACTTGTATTTTTGCTCAATTAAGATATTCACATATTGTATTCTTCTCATCAATCAAAATCAAACGACATTAAGAATAAATTTAAAAATCAAAATATTGCATTTTTGCAATTTTTAGAATTTTAAAATTTGCTTGGGATAAATGAATTGTCAATACTTTGTTGAATTTAAATTTTGCAATTTTCTGATTTGTTTCCTTTGCCTCAATGCAATTTGAAATGATTTATAGAATTCTTGTTTTCAAACAAATTACTTACGAAAAAGAAAAAGCAATGGACTCTAATAAGGTGGTTCCCCACTCCTATCAAGGGATATATGCTTCACACAACCTTCAAACTTGGGATTGCTATTTATAATATTCATCCACTAAAGTGTATATGCTTAATACAACAATGAAACTTGGGTTTGCTATTTATAATATTCATCCACTAAATTGTATTTTATACAATTAAGTCCATTACTTGTATTTCTATTCAATTAACATATTCAAATATTATATTTTTCTCAGCAATTAAATTAAAGGACATTAACAATAAATTTAAAAATCAAAATAGCACAAGCAAGGGACTATAATAAGAAGGTTCTGCACTCCCATATATGGATATATGCTTAACACAACAATGAAATTTGAGATTGCTATTTATAATATTCATCCACTAAAGTGTATTTTATGCAATTGAGTCCATTATTTGTACTTTTGTTCGATTAAGATATTCAAATATTGTATTTTTATTCACCAATCAAATCAAACGACATTAACAATAAATTTAAAAATCAAAATATTTCAATTTTGCAATTTTTTGAATTTTAAAATCTGCTAGGGATAAATGAATTGTCAATACTCTATTGAATTTAAATTTTGCAATTTTTTGAATTGTCTCCTCTGCCTCAAATCAATTTGAAACGATTTATATAATCTTCAGGCAAATTACTTAAGAAAAAGCAAAAGTAATGGATTGTAATAAGGTTCTGTAATCCCATCTAAGGTTATATTCTTAACCCAATATTGAAACTTAAGATTGCTATTTATAATATTTATCCACTAAAGTGTATTTGCTGCAATTGAATCCATTACTTGCATTTTTGTTCGATAAAGATATTCAAATATTGTATTTTTTCACCAATCAAATCAAATGATATTAACAATAAATTTAAAAATCAAAATATTGCATTCTTGCAAATTCTAGAATTTTAAAATCTGTTAGGGATAAATAAATTGTCAATTCTCTATTGAATTTAAATTTAGTTATTTTCTAAATTGTCTCCCTTGCCTCAACACACTTTGAAATTATTTATATAATAATTAGAAAAATTACTTATGAAAAAGCAAAAGCAATCAATTGTAATCAGAAGGTTTTGCACTCCCATCGAGGGATATATGCTTAATACAAGAGTGAAACTTGGGACTGCTATTTATGATATTCATCCACTAAAGTGTATTTTTTACAATTCAGTCCATTACTTGTATTTTTGTTCAACTAAGATATTCAAATATTGTATTTTTCTCACCAATTAAATCAAACGACATTAACAACAAATTTGAAAATCAAAATATTGCATTTTTGCAACTTTTAGGATTTTAAAATTTGTTTGGGATAAACAAAATGTCAATAATCTGTTGAATTTAAATTTTGCAATTTTCTTAATTGTCTCCTTTGCCTCAGTACAATTTGAAATGATTTATAGAATTCTTGTCTTCAAACAAATTACTTAAGAAAAAGGAAAAGCAATGGACTCAAATAAGATGGTTTCCTACTCCCATCTAGGGATATATGTTTCACGCAACTTTGAAACTTGTGATTGCTATTTGTAATATTCGTCCACTAAAGTGTCTTTTATCCAATTGAGTCCATTACTTGTATTTTTGTTTAATTAACATATTCAAATATTATAGTTTTCACATATTATATTTTTCTCACCAATTAAATCAAATGACATCAATAATAAATTTAAAGATCAAAATATTTTATTTTTGCAATTTTTAGAATTTTAAAATCTGTTAGGGATAAATCAATTGCCAATACTCTATTGAATTTAAATTTTGCAATATTCTGAATTGTCTCCTTTGCCTCAATGCAATTTGAAATGATTTATATAATTTTCAGGCAAATGAATTAAGAAAAAGCAAAAGCAATGAACTGTAATAACAAAGTTCTACACTCCCATCTAGGGATATATGCATAACATAACATTGAATCATGGGATTGTAGGTTATAATATTCATTCACTAAAGTGTATTTTATGCAATTGAGTCCATTACTTGTATTTTTGTTCAATTAACATATTTAAATATTATATTTTTCACATATTATGTTTTTCTCACTAATTAAATCAAATGACATTAACAATAAATTTAAAAATCAAAATATTTCAATTTTGCAATTTTTAGAATTTTAAAATCTGTTAGGGATAAATGAATTATTAATACTCTATTAAATTTAAATTTTGCAATTTTCTAAATTATCTCCTTTGCCTCAACGCAATTTGAAATGATTCATATAATTTTTAGGCAAATTAATTAAGAAAAAGCAAAAGCAATGGATTGTAATAAGAAGGTTCTGCACTCCCATCTAGGGATATATGCATAACACAACATTGAATCTTGGGATTGCAAGTTATAATATTCATGCACTCAAGTGTATTTTATGCAATTGGGTCTATTACTTGTATTTTTGTTCAATTAACATATTCTAATATTATATTTTTCACATATTATGTTTTTCTCACTAATTAAAGTAAACGACATTAACAATAACTTTAAAAATCAAAATATTTCAATTTTGCAATTTTTAGAATTTTAAAATCTACTAGAAATAAATGAATTGTTAATACTCTATTAAATTTAAATTTTTCAATTTTCTGAATTGTCTCCTTTGCCTCAACGCAATTTGAAATGATTTATATAATCTTCAGGCAAATTACTTAAGAAAAAGCCAAAGCAATGGATTATAATCAGAAGGTTTTGCACTTCCATCTAGGGATATATGCTTAACTTAACATTGAAACTTCGAATTGCTATTTATAATATTCATCCACTAAAGTGTATTTTATGCAATTGAGTCCTTTACTTATATTTTTGTTGAATTAACATATTTACATATTATATTTTTCTCACCAATCAAATCAAACAACATTAACAATAAATTTAAAAAACAAAATATTGCATTTTTACAATTTTTGGAAATTTACAATCTGCTAGGGATAAATGAACTGTCAATATTCTGTTGAATTTAAATTTTACAATTTTTTGAATTGTTTCCTTTGCCTCAACGCAATTTGAAATCATTTATATAATCTTCTGGCAAATTACTTAAGAAAAAGCCAAAGTAATGGACTATATAATAAGACGGTTTTGCACTCTCATCTTGGGATATATGCTTAACACAACATTGAAACTTGAAATTGCTATTTGTAATATTCATCCACTAAAGTGTATTTTATGCAATTGAGTCCATTACTTCTATTTTTGTTCAATTAACATGTTCAAATATTATATTTTTCTCACCAATCAAATCAAATGACATTAATAATAAATTTAGAAATCAAAAAATTGCATTTTTGCAATTTTTAGAATTTTAAAATCTGCTAAGGATAAATGAATTTTCCATACTCTGTTGAATTTAAATTTTGCAATTTTCTGAATTGTCTCCTTTGCCTCAACGCAATTTGAACTGATTTGTATAATCTTTAGGCAAATTACTTAAGAAAAAGCAAAAGTAATGGACTATAACAAAAAGGTTATGCACTCCCATATTAGGATATATGCTTAACACAACATTAAAATTTGGGATTGCTATTTATAATATTCATCCATTAACGTGCATTTTTCTCACCAATCAAATCTAAGGACATTGACAACAAATTTTAAAATCAAAATATTGCATTTTTGCAATTTTTAGAATTTTAAAATCTGCTTAGGGTAAATAAATTGTCAATAAAATGCCAAATTATAATTTTACAATTTTCTTAATTTTCTCCTTTGCCTCAATGCAATTTGAAAAGATTTATAGAATTCTTGTCTTTAGACAAATTACTTAAGAAAATGGAAAAGCAATAGACTCAAATAAGATGGTTCCCCACTCTTATTTTGGGATATATGTATAATACAACATTTAATCTTGGGAGTGCAAGTTATAATATTCATGCACTCAAATGTATTTTATGCAATTGGGTCTATTACTTGTATTTTTGTTCAATTAACATATTCTAATATTATATTTTTCACATATTATGTTTTTCTCACTAATTAAAGTAAACAACAATAATAATAACTTTAAAAGTCAAAATATTCCAATTTTGCAATTTTTTGAATTGTCTCCTTTACCTCAATGCAATTTGAAATTATTTATATAATCTTTAGGCAAATTAATAAATAAAAAACAAAAGCAATGGACTGTAATAAGAAGGTTCTACACTCCTATTTAGGGATATATACTTAACACAACATTGAAACTAGGGATTATTATTTATAATATTCATCCACTAATGCCCATTTTATGCAATTGAGCTCATTACTTGGATTTTTGTTCAATTCACTTATTAAAACAATGCATTTTTCTTGCCAATCAAATCGAACGACATTAACAATAAATTCAAGAATCAAAATATTGCATTTTTACAATTTTTTGAATTTTAAAATCAAGTAGGGATAAATGAATTGTCAATACTCTGTTGAATTTAAATTTTGCAATTTTCTAAATTTTCTTGTTTGCCTCAACGTAATTTCAAATGATTTATATAATCTTCAGGCAAATCACTTAAGAAAAAGCAAAAGCAATGGACTGTAATAAGAAGGTTCTGCACTCCCATCTAGGGATATATGCATAACACAATATTAAATCTTGGGATTGCAAGTTATAATATTAATCTAATAAAGTGTATTTTATGCAATTGGGTCCATTACTTTTATTTTTGTTCAATTAACATATTCAAATATTATATTTTTCACATATTATATTTTTCTCACCAATTAAATCAAACGACATTAACAATAAATTTAAAAATCAAAATATTTCAATTTTTCAATATTTAGAATTTTAAAATCTGCTAGGGATAAATGAATTGTCAATACCCTGTTGAATTTCAAATTTTGAAATTTTTTCAATTGTCTCCTTTGCCTCAACGCAATTTTAAATGATTTATATAATATTCAGGCGAATTACTTAAGAAAAAGTAAAAGCAATTGACTATAATAAAAAGGTTCTGTACCCCCATCTAGGGATATATACTTTCAAACTTAGGATTACTATTTATAATATTCATCCACGAAAGTGTAGTTTATGCAATTGAGTCCATTACTTGTATTTTTGTTCGATAAAAATATTCAAATATTGTATTTTTCCCACCAATCAAATCAAATGACATTTACAATAAATTTAAAAATCAAAATATTGCATTTTTTCAATTCTTAGAATTTTAAAATTTGCTAGGGATAAATGAATTGTCAATACTCTATTGAATTTAAATTTTGTAAGTTTCTTAATTGTCACCTATGCCTTAATGCAATTTGAAATGATTTATAGAATTCTTGTCTTCAGACAAATTACTTAAGAGAAAGGAAAAGTAATGGACTCTAATAAGGTGGTTTCCCACTCCTATCTAGGGATATATACTTCACACAACCTTGAAACTTGAGATTGCTATTTATAATTCTCATCCACTAAAGTGTCTTTTATGCAATTGAGTCCATTACTTGTATTTTTGTTCAATTAAGTTATTCAGATATTGTACTTTGCTCACCAATCAAATCAAACGACATTAACAATAAATTTAAAAATCAAAATATTGCAATTTTGCAATTTTTAGAATTTTAAAATCTGCTAGGGATAAATGAACTCTTAATACTCTATTGAATTTAAATTTTGCAATTTTCTGAATTGTGTCCTTTGGCTCAATGCAATTTGAAATGATTTATAGAATTCTTGGCTTCACACAAATTACTTAAGGAAAAGGAAAAACAATGGACTCTAATAAGGTGGTTCCCCACTCTTATCTAGGGATATATGCTTCACACAACCTTGAAACTTGGGATTGCTATTTATAATATTCATCCACTAAAGTATCTTTTATGCAATTGAGTCAATTACATGTATTTTTGCTCAATTAACATATTCAAATATTATATTTTTCTCACCAATTAAATCAAACGACATTAACAATAAATTTAAAAATGAACATATTTCAATTTGCGATTTTTAGAATTTTAAAATCTATTAGGGATAAATGAATTGTTAGTGCTCTGTTGAAGTCAAATTTTGCAATTTTTTGAATTGTGTCCTTTGCCTCAACACAATTTGAAATGATTTATATAATCTTCAGGCAAATTACTTAAGAAAAAGCAAACACAATTGACTGTAATAAGAAAGTTCTGCACCCCCATCTAGGGATATATGCTTAACACAACATTGAAACTTGCGCTTGCTATTTATGATATTCATCCACTCAAATGTATTTTATGCAATTAAGTCCATTACTTGTATTCTTGTTTAATTAAGATATTCAAATATTGAATTCTTCTCACCAATCAAATCAAACGACATTAACAATAAATTTAAAAATCAAAATATTGCATTTTTGCAATGTTTAGAATTTTAAAATTTGTTAGGGATAAATGAATTGTCAATACACTATTGAATTTAAATTTTGCAATTTTCTTAATTGTCTCCTTTGCCTCAATGCAATTTGAAATGATTTATAGAATTCTTGTCTTCAGACACTTAAGAAAAAAGAAAAGCAATGGACTCTAATAAGGTGGTTCCCCACTCCTATCTACGGATATATACTTCACACAACCTTGAAACTTGGAATTGCTATTTATAATATTCATCCACTAAAGTGTCTTTTATGCAATTCAGTCCATTACGTGTATTTTTGCTCAATTAACATATTGAAATATTATATTTTTCACATATTATATTTTTCTCACCAATTAAATGAAACGACATTAGCAATAAATTTAAAAAGGAAAATATTTCAATTTTTCAATTTTTAGAATTTTAAAATCTATTAGGGATAAATGAATTGTCTATACTTTATTGAATTTAAATTTTACAATTTTCTGAATTATGTCCTTTGCCTCAACGCAATTTGAAATGATTTACATAATCTTCAGGCAAATTACTTAAGAAAAAGTAAAAGCAATCGACTATAAGAAGAAGGCTCTGCACTCCTATCTAGGGATATATGCTTAACACAACATTGAAACTTGGGCTTGCTATTTATGATATTCATCCACTAAAATGTATTTTATGCAATTAAGTCCATTACTTGTATTTTTGTTCAATTAATATATTTCAATATTGAATTTTTCTCACCAATCAAATCAAACAACATTAATAATAAATTTAAAAATCAAAATATTGCATTTTTGCAATTTTTAGAATTTTACAATCAGTTAGGAATAAATGATTTGCCAATACTTTGTTGAATTTAAATTTTGCAATTTTTTGAATTGTCTCCTTTGTCTCAACACAATTTGAAATGATTTATATAATCTTCAGACAAATTACTTAAGAAAAAGCAAAAGCAATAGATAGTAATAAGAAGGTTATGTACTCCCTTATAGGGATATATGCTTAACACATCCTTGAAACTTAGGACTGTTATTTATAATATTTATCTCTTAAAGTGTATTTTATACAATTAAGTCCATTACTTGTATTTTTGTTCCATTAACCTATTCAAATATTGTATTTTTCTCACCAAACAAATCAAACAACATTAACAATAAATTTAAAAATCAAATTATTCCATTTTTGCAATTTTTAGAATTTTAAAATCTGTTAAGGATAAATGAATTATCAATAATCTGTTGAATTTAAATTTTTCAATTTTCTTTATTCTCTCCTTTTCCTCAATGCAATTTGAAATGATTTATAGAATTCTTATTTTTGGACAAATTGCTTAAGAAAAAGGAAAAACAATGGACTCTAATAAGATGGTTCCATACTCTCATCTAGGTATATATGCTTCACACAACCTTGAAACTTCAGTTTGCTATTTGTAATATTGATCCACTAAAGTGTCTTTTATGCAACTGAGTCCATTATTTGTATTTTTTGTTCAATTAACATATTCAAATGTTATATTTTTCACATATTACATTTTTCTCACCAATTAAATTAAACGATATTAACAATAAATATAAAAATCAAAATATTTCAATTTTGCAATTTTTAGAATTTTAAAATCTGTTAGGGATATATGAATTGTCAATACTCTGTCGAATTTAAATTTTGCAATTTTCTAAATTGTCTCCTTTGCTTCAAGGCAATTTGAAATAATTTATATAATCTTCAGCCAAATTACTTAAGAAAATGTAAAAGCAACAGACTATAATAAGAAGATTCTGCACTCTCATTTAAATATATATGCTTAACGCAATATTGAAACTTGGGATTGCTGTTTATAATATTTATCCACTAAAGTGTATTTTATGCAATTAAGTCCATTACTTGTAATTTTGTTCAATTAAGATATTCAAATATTATATTTTTATTTTCAATCAAATCAAACAACATTAACAAAATATTGCATTTTTGCAATTTTTAGAATTTTAAAATCTGGTAAGGATAAATGAATTATCAATACTCTATTGAATTTAAATTTTTCAATTTTCTTAATTGTCTCCTTTGCCTCAATGCAATTTGAAATGATTTATAAAATTCTTGTCTTTAGACAAATTATTTAAGAAAAAAGAAAAGTAATGGACTCTAATAAGGTCATTCCCCACTCCAATCTAGGGATATAGGCTTCACACAACCTTAAAACTTGGGATTGCTATTTATAATATTCATCCACTAAAGTGTCTTTTATGCAATTAAGTCCATTACTTGTATTTTTGTTCAATTAACATATTCAAATATTTTATTTTTCACATATTTAGTTTTTCTCACTAATTAAATCAAACGACATTAATAATAACTTCAAAAATCAAATATTTCAATTTTGCAATTTTTAGGATTTTAAAATCTGCTAGAGATAAATGAATTGTCAATACTCTGTTGAATTTAATTTTTGCAATTTTCTGAATTGTGTCCTTTGGCTCAATGCAATTTGGAATAATTTATAAAATTCTTGGCTTCAGACAAATTACTTAAGAAAAAGGAAAAGTAATGGACTATAATAAGGTGGTTCTCCACTCCTATCTAAGGATATATGCTTCACACAACCTTGAAACTTGGGATTGCTATTTATAATATTCATCCACTAAAGTGTCTTTTATGCAATTAAGTCCATTACTTGTATTTTTGTTGAATTAACTTATTCAAATATTGTATTTTTCCCACCAATCAAATCAAAATATTGCATTATTGCAAGTTTTAGAATTTTAAAATCTGATAGGGATAAATGAATTGTCAATATCTATTGAATTTAAATTTTGCAATGTTCTTAATTGTCTCCTTTGCCTCAATGCAATTTGAAATGATTTATAGAATTCTTGTCTTTAGACAAATTATTTAAGAAAAAAGAAAAGTAATGGACTCTAATAAGGTGGTTCCCCACTCCAATCTAGGGATATATGCTTCACAAAACCTTGAACTTGAGATTGCTATTTATAATACTCATCTATTGAAGTGTCTTTTATGCAATTGAGTCCATTATTTGTATTTTTGTTCAATTAAGATATTCAAATATTGTATTTTTCTCACTAATCAAATCAAACGACATTAACAAGAAATTTAAAAATCAAAATATTGCATTTTTGTAATTTCTAGAATTTTAAAATCTGCTAAGGATAAATGAATTGTCAGTACTCTGTTGAATTGAAATTTTGCTATTTTATGAATTGTCTCCTTTGCCTCAATGCAATTTGAAATGATTTACATAATTTTCATGTAAATTACTTAAGAAAAAGCAAAAGCAATGGACTGTAATAAGAATGTTCTACACTCGCATCTAGGGATATATGATTAAGACAACATTGAAACTTGGGATTGTTACTTATAATATTCATCCACTAAAGTGTATTTAATGCAATTGAGTCCATTACTTGTATTTTTGTTCAATTTACATATTCAAATATTGTATTTTTCTCGTCAATTAAATCAAACAACAACAATAAATTTAAAAATCAAAATATTTCAATTTTGCACTTTTTTCAATTTTAAAATCTGCTATGAATAAGTGAATTGTCAATACTCTGTTGAATTTAAATTTTGCAACTTTCTAAATTGTCTCCTTTGCCTTAATGCAATTTTGCAATGGACTCTAATAAGATGGCTTCCCACTCCCATCTAGGGATATATGCTTAACACAACCTTGAAACTTGAGATTACTATTTATAATATTCATCCACTGAAGTGTCTTTTGTGCAATTAAGTCCATTACTTGTATTTTTATTCAATTAACATATTCAAATATTCTATTTTTCCCATATTATATTTTTCTTACCAATTCAATCAAACGATATTAACAACAAATATAAAAATCAAAATATTTCAATTTTGCAATTTTTAGAATTTTAAAATCTGCTTGGGATAACTGAATTGTCAATACTCTGTTGAATTTAAATTTTTCACTTTTCAAAATTGTCTCCCTTGCCTCAACACAATATGAAATGATTTATAGAATTCTTGTTTTCAGACAAATTATTTAAGAGAAACAAAAAGCAATGGACTCTAATAAGATGGTTCCCTACTCTCATCTAGGGATATTTGCTTTACACAACCTTCAAACTTGAGATTACTATTTATAATATTCATCGACTAAAGTGTCTTTGGTATAATTGAGTCCATTACTTGTATTTTTATTCAATTAAACTATTCAAATATTATATTTTTCACATATTATATTTTTCTGACCAATTAAATCAAATGACATTAACATTAAATTTAAAAATCAAAATATTTCAATTTTGCAATTTTTAGAATTTTAAAATCTTTTAGGGATAACTGAATTGTCAACACTCTGTTGAATTTAAAATTTTGAATTTTCATAATTGTCTCCTTTGCCTCAATGCAATTTGAAATGATTTATAGAATTCTTATTTTTAGACAAATTACTTAAGAGAAACAAAAAGCAATGGACTCTAATAAGATGGTTCCCCACTCTCATCTAGGGATATATGCTTCATACAACCTTGAAACTTGAGAATACTATTTATAATATTCATCCACTAAAGTGTCTTTTATGTAATTGAGTCCATTACTTGTATTTTTGTTCAATTAACATATTCAAATATTATATTTTTCACACCAATTAAATGAAATGACATTAACAATAAATATAAAAATCAAAATATTTCAATTTTGTAATTTTTAGAATTTTAAAATCTGTTAGGGATAACTGAATTGTAAATAATCTGTTGAATTTAAATTTTGCAATTTTCTTAATTCTCTCCTTTGCCTCAATGCAATTTGAAATGATTTATAGAATTCTTGCCTTCAGACAAATTACTCAAGAAAAAGGAAAAGCAATGGACTCTATTAAGATGGTTCCGCACTCCCATCTAGGGATGCAGGCTTCACACAACCTTGAAACTTGATATTGCTATTTATAATATTAATCCACTAAAGTGTCTTTTATGAAATTGAGTCCATTACTTCTATTTTTGTTCAATTGACATTTAAATATTATATTTTTCATAGATTATATTTTTCTCACCAATCAAATTAAAGGACATTAACAATAAATTTAAAAATCAAAATATTTTATTTTTGCAATTTTTAGAATTTTAAAATCTGCTTGGGATAAATGAATTGTCAATACTCTGTTGAATTTAACTTTTACAATTTTCTGAATTGTCTCGTTTGCCTCAACGCAATTTGAAATGATTTATATAATCTTCAGGCAAATTATTTAAGAAAAGGCAAAAGCAAAGGGCTGTAATAAGAAGGTTCTGCACTCCCATCTAGGGATTTATGCTTAACACATCATTAAAGCTTGAGTTTCCTAATTATAATATTCATCCACTAAAGTGTATTTTATGCAATTGAGTCCATTACTTGTATTTTTGTTCAATTAACATATTCAAATATTATATTTTTCACATCATATTTTTCTCATCAATTAAATCAAATGACATTTACATTAAATTCAAAAATCAAAGTATTTCAATTTTGCACATTTTCAAATTTTAAAATTTCCTAGGGATAAATGAATTGTCAATACCTTATTCAGTTTAAATTTTGCAATTTTCGGAATTGTATCCTTTGCTTCAATGCAATTTGAAATAATTTATATAATTTTCAAGCAAATTACTTAAGAAAAAGCAAAAGTAATAGACTATAATAAGAAGGCTCTACACTCCCATCTAGGGATATATGCTTAACATAACATTGAAACTTAGGACTGCTATTTATAATATTCATCCACTAAAGTGTATTTATGCAATTGAGTCCATTACTTATATTTTTGTTCAATTAACATATTGAAAGATTATATTTTTCACATATTATATTTTTCTCACCAATTAAATCAAACGACATTAATATTAAATTTAAAAATCAAAATATTCTATTTTTGCAATTTTTAGAATTTTAAAATCTGCTAGGGATAAATGAATTGTCAATACTCTGTTGAATTTAAATTTTGCAATTTTCTTAATTGTCTCCTTTGTCTCAATACAATTTGAAATGATTTATAGAATTCTTGTCTTCAAGCAAATTACTTAAGAAAAACGAAAAGCAATGGACTATAATAAGATGGTTCTCCACTCTCATCTATGGATATGTTGTTCACACAACCTTTAAACTTAAGATTCCAATTTATAATATTCATCTACTAAAGTGTCTTTTATGCAATTGAGTCCATTACTTGTATTTTTGCTCAATTAATATATTCAAATATTATATTTTTCACATAGTATATTTTTCTCACCAATTAAATAAAATGAATTTAACGATAAATTTAGAAATCAAAATATTTCAATTTTGCAATTTTTAGAATTTTAAAATCTACCAGCGATAAATGAATTGTCAATACTCTGTTGAATTTAAATTTTGCACTTTCAAAATTGTCTCCTTTGTCTCAACACAATTTGAAATGATTTATAAAATTTTCAGGCAAATTACTTAAGAAAAAGCAAAAGTAATGGACTGTAAGAAGAAAGTTTTGCACTCCTATATAGGGATATATGCTTAACACAACATTAAAACTTAGGATTGCTATTTATAATATTCATCGACTAAAGTGTATTTTATGCAATTGAGTTCATTACTTGTATTTTTGTTCAATTAACTTATTCAAATATTGTATTTTTCCCACCAATCAAATCAAACGACTATAACAACAAATTTAAGAATCAAAATATTGCATTTTTGCAATTTTTATAATTTTGAAATCTGCTAAGGGTAAATAAATTGTCAAAAACCTGTTGAATTTAAATTTTTCAATTTTCTTAATTGTCTCATTTGCCTCAATGTAATTTGAAATGATTTATAGAATTCCTGTCTTCAGAAAAAATAGTTATGAAAAAGGAAAAGCAATAGACTTTAATAAGATCGTTGCACACTCCCATCTAGGGATATATGCTTCACATAACCTTGAAATTTAAGATTGCTATTTATAAGATTCATCCACTAAAGTGTATTCTATGCAATTAAGTCCATTACTTATATTTTTGTTCAATTAACATATTCAAATATTATATTTTTCACATATTATATTTTTCTCACTAATTAGATCAAACGACATTAACATTAAATTTAAAAATCAAAACATTTCAATTTTGTAATTTTTAGAATTTTAAAATCTGCTAGAAATAAATGAAATGTCAATACTTCATTGAATTTAAATTTTGCAATTTTCTGAATTGTCTCCTTTCCCTTAACACAATTTGTAATGATTTCTATAATCTTCAAGCAAATTACTTAAGAAAATACAAAAGCAATGGACTATAAGAAGGTTCTACCTCCCTTCTAGGGATATATGGTTAACACAACAGTGAAACTTAGATTTGCTGTTTATAATATTCATCCGATAAAGTGTATTTTATGCAATTGAGTCCATTACTTGTATTTTTGTTCAATTAACTTATTCAAATATTGTATTTTTCTCACCAATCTAATCAAACGACATTAACAACAAATTTAAAAATCAAAATATTACATGTTTGCAATTTTTAGAATTTTAAAATATGTTAGGGATAAATAAATTGTCAATAATCTGTTGAATTTAAATTTTTCAATTTTCTTAATTCTCTCCTTTGCCTCAATGCAATTTCAAATGATTTATAGAATTCTTGCCTTCATACAAATTACTCAAGAAAAAGGAAAAGCAATGGACTCTAATAAGATGGTTCCGCACTCCCATCTAGGGATATAGGCTTCACACAACCTTAAAACTTGAGATTGCTATTTATAATATTCATCCACTAAAGTGTCTTTTATGCAATTGAGTCCATTACTTGTATTTTTGTTCAATTAACTTATTCAAATATTGTAGTTTTCTCACCAATTAAATCAAACGACATTAACAACAAATTTAAAAATCAGAATATTTCGATTTTGCAATTTTTAGAATTTATAATCTACTAAGGATAACTGAATTGTCAATACTTTGTTGAATTTAAATTTTGCAATTTTCTGAATTGTCTCCTTTCCCTTAATACAATTTGAAATAATTTATATAATCTTCAAGCAAATTACTTAAGAATATACAAAAGTAATGGACTATAATAAGAAGGTTCTACACTCCCATCTAGGGATATATGCTTAACACAACCTTGAAATTTGAGTTAGCTATTTATAATATTTATCCACTAAAGTGTCTTTTATGCAATTGAGTCCTTTACTTGTATTTTTGTTCAATTACCATATTCAAATATTATTTGTTTCACATAGTATATTTTTCTCACCAATTAAATTAAACGACATTAATGATAAATTTAAAAATCAAAAGATTTCAAATTTGCAACTTTTAGAATTTTAAAATCTGCTAGGGACAAATAAATTGTAAATAATCTATTGAATTTAAATTTTGCAATTTTCTTAATTGTCTCCTTTTCCTCAATGCAATTTGAAATGATTTATAGAATTCTTGCTTTCAGAAAAATTACTTAAGAAAAAGGAAAAGTAATAGACCCTAATAAGATGGTTCCCCACTCCCATCTAGGGATATATGCTTCACACAACCTTGAAACTTGAGATTGTTATTTATAATATTCATCCACTAGAGTGTCTTTTATGATATTGAGTCCATTACTTGTATTTTTGTTCAATTGACATATTCAAATACTATATTTTTCATATATTATATTTTTCTCACCAATTGAATCAAAAGACATTAACAATAAATATAAAAATCAAAATATTTCAATTTTGCAATTTTTAGAATTTTAAAATCTAATAGGGATAACTAAATTGTCAATACTCTGTTGAATTTAAATTTTTAAATTTTCTTAATGGTCTCCTTTGCCCTAATGCAATTTGAAATGATTTTTATAATTTTCAGGCAAATCACTTAAGAAAAAGCAAGATTAATGGAATATAATAAGAAGGTTCTGCACTCACATCGAAGGATATATGCTTAACACAACATTGAAAGTTGGGATTGCTATTTATTATATTAATCCACTAAAGTGTATTTTATGCAATTGAGTCCATTACTTGTATTTTTGTTCAATTAACTTATTGAAATATTGTATTTTTCTCTCCAATCAAATCAAACGACATTAAAAAAAAATTTAAAAATCAAAATATTGCATTTTTTCAATTTCTAGAATTTTAAAATCTGCTAGGGACATATAAATTGTCAATAATTTGTTGAATTTAAATTTTTCAATTTTCTTAATTGTCTCCTTTGCCTCAATGCAATTTTAAAAGAATTATAGAATTCCTGTCTTCAGACAAATTACTTAGGAAAAAGGAAAAGCAATGAACTCCAATAAGATCGTTTCGCACTCCCATCTAGGGAGATATGCTTCACACAACCATGAAATTTGAGATTCCTATTTATAATATTCCTCCACTAAAGTGTCTTTTATGCAATGGAGTCCATTACTTGTATCTTTATTCAATTAACATATTCAAATATTATATTTTTCACATATTATATTTTTCTCACCAATTAAATCGAACGACATTAACATTAAATTTAAAAATCAAAATATTTCGATTTTGCAATTTTTTGAATTTTAAAATCTGGTAAGAATAAATGAATTGTCAATACTTTGTTCAATTTAAATTTTTCAATTTTTTGAATTGCCTCCTTTGCCTTAATGCAATTTGAAATAATTTATATAATCTTCTGGCAACCTACTTAAGAAACAGCAAAAGCAATTGACTGTAATAAAAAAGTTTTGCACTCCCATCTAGGGATATATGCTTAACACAACATTGAAATTTGAGACTGCTATTTATAATATTCATCCACTAAATTGTATTTTATGCAATTGATTTTATGACTTGTATTTTTGTTCAATTAACATATTCAAAGATTGTATTTTTCTCTCCAATCAAATCAAACGACAATAACAATAAATTTAGAAATAAAAATATCGCATTTTTGCAATTTTTAAAATTTTAAAATCTACTAGGGATAAAGAAATTGTTAATAATCTGTAGAATTTAAATTTTTTAATTTTCTTAATTGTCTCCTTTGCCTTAATGTAATTTGAAACAATTTATAAAATTCCTATTTTCAGACAAATTACTTAGGAAAAAGGAAAACCAATGGACTCTAAAAAGATGGTTCCCCACTCCCATTTTGGATACATGCTTTACACAATCTTGAAACTTGAGATTGCTATTTATAATATTCATCCATTAAAGTTTCTTTTATGGAATTGTGTCAATTACTTATATTTTTGTTCAAATGACATATTCAAATATTATATTTTTCACATATTATATTTTTCTCACCAATTAAATCAAACAACATTAACGTTAAATTTAAAAATCAAAATATCTCAATTGTTAAAATTTTTGGAATTTTAAAATCTGCTAGGGATAAATGATTTGTCAATACTGTGCTGAATTTAAATTTTGAAATTTTCTGAATTGTCTTCTTTGCCTCAACACAATTTGAAATAATTTATATAATCTTCAGGCAAATTAGTTAAGAAGAAGTATAAGCAATAGACTATAATAAGAAGATTGTGCACTCCCATGTATAGATATATGTTAAACACAACAGTGAAACTTGGGTTTGCTATTTATAATATTCATCAACTAAAATGTCTTTTATGTAATTGTGTTCATTACTTGTATTTTTGTTCAATTAGCATATTCAAATATTATATTTTTCATATAGTATATTTTTCTCACCAATTAAATCAAACAGCTTTAACGATAAATTTAAAAATCCAAATATTTTGATTTTACAATTTTTAGAATTTATAATCTGGTAAGGATATCTGAATTGTCAATACTTTATTGAATTTAAATTTTGCAATTTTCTGAATTGTCTCTTTTGCCTCAAAGGAATTTGAAATAATTTATATAATCTTCAGGCAAATTACTTAAGAAGAAGCAAAAGCAATGGACTCTAATAAGAAGGTTCTACACTCTCATTTAGGGATATATGCTGAACACAACATTAAAACTTGAGATTGCTATTTATAATATTCATCCACTAAAGTGTATTTTATGCAATTGAGTACATTACTTGTATTTTTATTCAATTAACATATTCAGATATTATATTTTTCACATTTATATTTTTCTCACCAATCAAATCAAACGACATTAGCAATAAATTTAAAAATCAAAATATTCTAATTTTGCAATTTTTAGAATTTTAAAATCTGCTAGGGATAAAAAAATTGTTAATAATCTGTAGAATTTAAATTTAAATTTTCTTAATTGTCTCTTTTGCCTCAATGTAATTTGAAACGATTTATAAAATTCTTGTTTTTAGACAAATTACTTAGGAAAAAGGAAAACCAATGGACTCTAAAAAGATAGTTCTCCACTCCCATTTGGGATACATGCTTTACACAATTTTGAAACTTGAAATTGCAATTTATAATATTCACCCATTAAAGTTTCTTTTATGGAATTGTGTCAATTACTTATATTTTTGTTTAATTGACATCTTCAAATATTATATTTTTCTCACAAATTAAATCAAACAACATGAAAAATAAATTTAAAAATCAAAATATTGCATTTTTGCAATTTTTAGAATTTTAAAATCTACTAGGGATACATGAATTATCAATATTCTGTTGAATTTAAATTTTACAATTTTCTAAATTGTTTCCTTTCCCTCAATACAATTTGAAATGATTAATATAATCTTCAAGCAAATTACATAAGAAAAAGCAAAAGCAATGGACTATAATAAGAATGTTCTGCACTCTCATATAGGAATATATGTTTAACACAATATTGAAACTTGGGACTGCTATTTATAATATTCATCCACTAGAGTGTAATTTATGCAATTGAGTCCATTACTTGTATTTTTGTTCAATTAACATATTCAAATATTATATTTTTCACATATTATATTTTTCTCACCAATTAAATCAAACGACATTAAAATTAAATATAAATATCAAAATATTTCGATTTTGCAAGTTTTAGAATTTTAAAATCTGCTAGGAATAAGTGAATTATCAATACTCTGTTGAATTTAAATTTTGCAATTTTTTGAATTATCTCCTTTCCCTCAACACTATTTGAAATGATTTATATAATCTTTAGGCAAATTACATAAGAAAAAGCAAAAGTAATGGACAGTTATAAGATGGTTATGCACTCCCATTTTGGAATATATGCTTTTCACAACATTGAAACTTGGGATTGCTATTTATAATATTCATCCACTAAAGTGTATTTTATGCAATTGAGTCTATTACTTGTATTTTTGTTCAATTAACAAATTCAAATATTCTCTTTTTCTCACCAATCAAATCAAACGACATTAACAATAAATTTAAAAATCAAAATATTGCATTTTTGCAATATCCTTAACACAACATTGAAACCTGGGATTGCTATTTATAATATTGATCCACTAATGTTTATTTTATACAATTGAGTCTATTACTTGTATTTTTGTTCAATTAACATATTCAAATGTGATATTTTTCACATATTATATTTTTCTTAGCAATTAAATCAAACGACATTAACAATAAATTTAAAAATCAAAATATTTCAATTTTGCAATTTTTTGAATTTCAAAATTTGATAGGGATAAGTGAATTGTCAATACTCTGCTGAATTTACATTTTGCAATTTTCTAAATTGTCTCCTTTACCTAAACACAATTTGAAATAATTGATATAATCTTCAGGCAAATTACTTAAGAAAAAGCAAAAGCAATGGATTATAATAAGAAGGTTCTGCACTCCTATCTAGGGATATATGCTTAACACTATAATGAAACTTGGGATTTCTATTTATAATATTCATCCACTAAATTGTATTTTATGCAATTGAGTCCATTACTTGTATTTTTGTTCAATTAAGATATTTAAATATTGTATTTTTCTCACCAATCAAATCAAATGACATTAACAATAAATTTTGAAAATCAAAATATTCCATTTTTGCAATTTTTAGAGTTTTAAAATCTATTAAGGATAAATGAATTGTCAATACTCTATTGAATTTAAATTTTTCAATTTTCTTAATTGTCTCCTTTGCCTCAAAGCAATTTGAAATAATTTATAATATTTTTGTCTTTAGACAAATTACTTAAGAAAAAGGAAAAGTAATGGAGTATAAAAAGATGGTTCCCTACTCTCATCTAGGGATATATGCTTCATACAACCTTGAATCTTGAAATTGCTTTTTATAATATTTGTCCACTAAAGTGTGTTTTATGCAATTGAGTCCATTACTTGTATTTTTGTTCAATTAACATATTCAAATATTATATTTTTCACATATTATATTTTTCTCACTAATGAAATCAAACAACATTAACAATAAATTTAAAATTCAAAATATTCCATTTTTACAATTTTTAGATTTTTAAAATCTATTAGGGATGAATGAATTGTCAATACTCTATTGAATTTAACTTTTGCAATTTTTTGAATTATCTCCTTTGCCTCAATGTAATTTCAAATGATTTATATAATGTTCAGCCAAATTACTTAAGAAAAAACAAAAGCAATGGACTATAATAAGAAGGTTCTGCACTTCCATCAAAGGATATATGCTTAACACAACTTTGAAACTTGGGTTTGCTATTTATAATATTCATCCACGAAAGTGTATTTTATGCAATTGAGTACATTACTTGTATTTTTATTCAATTAACATATTCAAATATTATATTTTTCTCACCAATTAAATCAAACGACATTCGTAAGAAATTTAAAAATCAAAATATTCCATTTTTGCAATTTTTAGAATTTTAAAATCTACTAGGGATAAATGAATTGTCAATACTATGTTGAAGTTAAATTTTTCAATTTTCTTAATTATCTCCTATGCCTTAAAGCAATTTGAAATGATTTATAGTATTCTTGTCTTCACAAAAATTACTTAAGAAAAAAGAAAAGCAATGGACTTTAAAAAGATGGTTCCCCACTCCCATCTAGGGATATATGCTTCACACAACCATGAATCTTGAGATTGCTATTTATAATATTCATCCATTGTGTATTTTATGCAAATGAGTCCATTACTTGTATTTTTATTCAATTAATATATTCAAATATTATATTTTTCACATAATATATTTTTCTCACCAATCAAATCAAATGACATTAGCAATAAATTTAAAAATCAAAACATTCCATTTTTGCAAGTTTTAGAATTTTAAAATCTATCAAGGATAAATGAATTTTCGATACTCTCTTGAATTTAAAATTTGAAATATTCCTAATTGTCTCCTTTGCCTCAATGCAATTTGAAATGATTTATAGATTTCTTCTCTTCAGAGAAATTACATAGGAAAAAGGAAAAATAATGGACTCTAATAAAATGGTTCCCCACTCCCATCTAGGCATATATGCTTCACATAACCTTGGAACTTGAGATTGCTATTTATAATATTCATCCACTTAAATGCCTTTTACTCAATTGAGTCCATTACTTATATTTTTGTTCAATTAACATATTCAAATATTATATTTTTCATATATCACTAATTAAATCAAACAATATTAACAATAAAATTCAAAATCAAAATATTTCAATTTTGCAATTTTTTGAGTTTTAAAATTTGCTAGGGATAAGTGAATTGTGTGTACTCTGTTGAATTTAAATTTTACAATTTTCTAAATTGTCTCCTTTGCCTAAACACAATTTGAAATGATGTATATAATTTTCGAGAAAATTACTTAAGAAATAGCATAAGTAAGGGATTATCATACGAAAGTTCTATACTCCTATTTAGGAATATATACTTAACACAACAATGAAACTTGGGATTGCTATTTATAATATTCATCCACTAAATTTTATTTTATGCAATTGAGTCCATTACTTGTATTTTTGTTCAATTAAGATATTCAAATATTGTATTTTTCACATATTATATTTTTCTCACTAATGAAATCAAACGACATTAACAATAAATTTAAAAATCAAAATATTTCAATTTTGCAATTTTTTGAATTTCAAAATCTACTAGGGATAAGTGAATTGTCAGTACTCTGTTGAATTGAAATTTTGCAATTTTCTAAATTGTCTCCTTTGCCTAAACACAATTTGAAATGATTTATTTAATCTTTGGGAAAATTACTTATGAAATAGCACAAGCAAAGGACTATTATAAGAACGTTCTGCACTCCCATCTATGGATATATGCTTAACACAACAATAAAACTTGGGATCGTTATTTATGATATTCATTCACTAAAGTGTATTTTATGCAATTAAGTCCATTACTTGTATTTTTGTTTAATTAAGATATTCAAATAATGTATTTCTCTCACCAGTCAAATCAAACGACATTAACAATAAATTTAAAAATCAAAATATTTCATTTTTGCAATTTTCAGAATTTTAAAATCAGCTAAGGATAAATGAATTGTCAATAATCTGTTGAATTTCAATTTTGAAAATTTCTTAAATGTCTACTTTGCCTCAGTGCAATTTGAAATGATTTATAGAATTATTGTCTTCTCACAAATTACTTAGGAAAAAAGAAAAGTCATGGACTCTATTAAGATGGTTCCCCACTCCCATTTAGGGATATATACTTTACAAAACCTTAAAACTTGAGATTGGTATTTATAATATTCATCCACTAAAGTGTCTTTTATGCAATTGAGTCCATTACTTGTATTTTTGTTCAATTAAGATATTCAAATATTATATTTTTCACATATTATATTTTTCTCACTAATTAAACCAAACGACATTAACAATAAACTTAAATTTGAAAATATTTTAATTTTGAAAATTTTTCAAATTTTAGAATTTTAAATTCTTTTAGGGATAAATGAATTGTCAATACTCTATTGAATTTAAATTTTGCAACTTTCTAAATTGTCTCCTTTACCTCAACGCAATTTGAAATAATTTATATAATCTTCAGGCAAATTACTTAAGAAAAAAGAAAAGTAATGGTTCTGCATTCCCATCTAGGGATATATACTTAACACAATATTGAAACTTGGGATTGCTATTTGTAATATTTATCCACTGAAGTGTATTTTATGCAATTGAGTCCATTACTTGTATTTTTGTTCAATTAAGACATTCAAATATTGTATTTTTCTCACTAATCAAATCAAACGACATTAACAACAAATTTAAAAATCAAAATATTGCACTTTTGAATTTTTAGAATTTTAAAATTTGTTAGGGATAAATAAATTATTAATACTCTGTTGAATTTAAATTTTGGTATTTTCTAAATTATCTCCTTTGTCTCAATGCAATTTGAAAAGATTTATATAATCTTTAGGCAAATTACTCAAGAAAAAGCAAAACAAATGGACTGTAATAAGAAGGTTCTGCACTCGCATATAGGGATATGTGCTTAGTACAACATTCAAAATTAGGATTGCTATTTATAATATTCATCCACTAAAGTATATTTTATGTAATTGAGTCTATTACTTGTCATTTTTTTCAATTAAGATATTCAAATATTATATTTTTCTCACCAATAAAATCAAACAATATTAACAACAAATTTAAAAATCAAAATATTGTACTTTTACAATTTTTAAAATTTTAAAATCTGTTAGGGATAAAAGAACTGTCAATTTTTTGTTGAATTTAAATTTTGCTATTTTCTGCATTATCTCCTTTTCCTAAACGCAATTTGAAATGATTTATATAATCTTGAGGCAAATTATTTAAGAAAAAGCAAAAGGAATGAACTGTAATAAGAAGATTTTGCACTCTCATCTAGGGATATACACTTAACACAACATTGAAACCTTGGATTGCTATTTATAATATTTATCCACAAAATTGTATTTTATACAATTGAGTCCATTACTTGTAATTTTGTTCAATTAACTTATTCAAATATTGTATTTTTCTCACTAATCAAATCAAACGACATTAACAACAAATTTAAAAATCAAAATATTGCACTTTTGAATTTTTAGAATTTTAATATCTGCTAAGGATAAATAAATTATCAATACTCTATTGATTTTAAATTTTGGTATTTTCTAAATTGTCTCCTTTGTCTCAATGCAATTTAAAATGATTTATATAATCTTTAGGCAAATTACTTATGAAAAAGCAAAATGAATGGACTGTTATAAGAAGGCTCTGCACTCGCATATAGGGATATGTGCTTAACACAACATTGAAATTTGATATTGATATATATAATATTGTTTCACTAAAGTATATTTTATGCAATTGAGTCCATTACTTGTAATTTTGTTTAATTAAGATATTCAAATATTGTATTTTTCTCACCAATCAAATCAAATGACATTAATAATAAATTTAAAAATCAAAATATTGCACTTTTGCAATT
Organism: Bruguiera hainesii; assembly: GCA_023213295.1. Lineage (NCBI taxonomy): Eukaryota > Viridiplantae > Streptophyta > Magnoliopsida > Malpighiales > Rhizophoraceae > Bruguiera > Bruguiera hainesii. The sequence goes on along the minus strand of JAHOYR010005910.1, from coordinate 38,205 downwards.
TCTAAAATTTTAAAATCTGTTAGGGATAAATGAATTGTTAATTTTTTGTTGAATTTAAATTTTGCTATTTTCTGCGTTGTCTCCTTTGCCTCAACGCAATTTGAAATGATTTATATAATCTTGAGGCACATTACTTAAGAAAAAGCAAAAGGAATGGACTGTAATAAGAAGGTTTTGCACTCCCATCTAGGGATATACGTTTAACACAACATTGAAACCTTGGATTGTTATTTATAATATTTATCCACTAAAGTGTATTTTATGCAATTGAGTCCATTACTTGTATTTTTGTTCAATTAACTTATTCAAATATTGTATTTTTTCCACTAATCAAATCAAATGACATTAACAATAAATTTAAAAATCAAAATATTGCACTTTTGAATTTTTAGAATTTAAAATCTGCTAGGGATAAATAAATTGTCAATAATCTGTTGAATTTAAATTTTGAAAATTTCTTAATTGTCTCCTTTGCCTCAATGCAATTTAAAATGATTTATAGAATTATTGTTTTCAGACAAATTAGTTAAGAAAAAGAAAAAGCAATGGACTCAAATAAGATAGTTCTGCACTCCCATCTAGGGATATATCCTTCACATAACCTTGAAATTTGAGTGTGCTATTTATAATATTCTTCCATTAAAGTGTCTTTTATGCAATTGAGTCTATTACTTGTATTTTTGTTCAATTAACATATTTAAATAGCAATTTTTAGAATTTTCAAATTCACCAGAGATAACTGAATTGTCAATACTCTGTTGAATTTAAATTTTGCAATTTGCTAAATTGTCTCCTTTGCCTCAACAAAATTTAAAATGATTTATATAATTTTTAGGCAAATTACTTAAGAAAAAGCAAAAGTAATGGACTATAATAAGAAGGTTCTGCACTCTCATCCCTATGCTTAACACAACATTGAAATTTGGGATTGCTATTTATAATATTCATCCACTAAAGTGTATTTTATGCAATTGAGTCCATCACTTGTATGTTTGTTCAATTAACTTATTCAAAAATTGTATTTTTCTCACCAATCAAATCAAAAGACATTAACAACAAATTTAAAAATCAAAAGATTGCATTTTTGCAATTTTTAGAACTTTAAAATTTGCTAGGGATAAATAAATCATCAACAATCTTCAGAATTTAAATTTTGCAATTTTCTTAATTGTCTCTTCTACCTCAATGCAATTTAAAATAATTTATAGAATTCTTGTTTTCTAACAAATTACTTAGGAAAAAGGAAGAGCAATGGACTCGAATAAGTTGGTTCCCCACTCCCATCTAGGGATATATGCTTCACATAACCTTGAAATTTGAGATTGCTATTTATAATTTTCATCCACTAAAGTGTCTTTTATGCAATAGAGTCCATTACTTGTATTTTTGCTCAATTAACTTATTCTAATATTATATTTTTTACTTATTATATTTTTCTCACCAATTAAATTAAACGACATTAACAATAAATTTAAAAATCAAAATATTTCAAATTTGTAATTTTTAGAATTTTAAAATCTACTAGGGATAAATGAATTGTCAATACTCTAATGAATTTAAATTTTGGTATTTTCTGAATTGTCTCCTTTGTCTCAATGCAATTTGAAAAGATTGATATAATCTTTAGGCAAATCACTTAAGAAAAAGCAAAACGAATAGATTGTAATAAGAAGGTTCTGCACTCGCACATAGGGATATGTGCTTAGCACAACATTGAAACTTGGGATTACTATTTATAATATTCATCCATTAAAGTATATTTTATGCAATTGAGTCTATTACTTGTCATTTTTTTTAATTAAAATATTCAAATATTGTATTTTTCTCACCAATAAAATCAAACGACATTAACAACAAATTTGAAAATCAAAATATTGCACTTTTGCAATGTTTAGAATTTTAAAATCTACAAGGGATAAATAAATTGTCAATCATCTGTTGAATTTAAATTTTGAAAATTTCTTAATTGCCTCCTTTGCCTCAATGCAATTTGAAATGATTTATAGAATTCTTGTCTTCAGACAAATTAGTTAAGAAAAAGGAAAAGGAATGTACTCTAATAAGATGCTTCCCCACTCCCATCTAGGGATATATACTTGACACAACCTTGAAACTTGAGATTGCTATTTATAATATTCATCCACTAAAGTGTCTTTTATGCAATTGAGTCCATTACTTGTATTTTTGCTCAATTAACTTATTCGAATATTATATTTTTTACATATTATGTTTTTCTCACCAATTAAATCAAACAACTTTAACAATAAATTTAAAAATCAAAATGTTTCAAAGTTGCAATTTTTAGAATTTTAAAATCTACTAGGCATAAATAAATTGTCAAAACTCTGTTGAATTTAAATTTTGGTATTTTTTGAATTGTCTCTTTGTCTCAAAGCAATTTAAAATGATGTATATAATCTTTAGGCAAATTACTTAAGAAAAAGTAAAATGAATGGACTATAATAAGAAGGTTCGACACTCGCATATAGGGATATGTGCTAAACACAATATTGAAACTTGGGATTGCTATTTATAATATACATCCACTAAAGTATATTATATGCAATTGAGTCCATTACTTGTAATTTTGTTCAATTAAGATATTCAAATATTATATTTTTCTCACCAATCAAATTAAATGACATTAACAATAAATTTAAAAATCAAAATATTGCATTTTTGCAATTTCTAAAATTTTAAAATCTATTAGGGATAAATGAATTGTTAATTTTCTATTGAATTTAAATTTTGCTATTTTCTGAATTGTCTACTTTGCCTAAACGCAATTTCAAAATTATTTATATAATCTTGAAGCAAATTACTTAAGAAAAAGTAAAAGGAATGGACTGTAATAAGAATGTTTTGCACTCTCATCTAGGGATATATGCTTAACACAACATTGGAACCTTGGATTGCTATTCATAATATTTATGCACTAAAGTGCATTTTATGCAATTGAGTCCATTAATTGTAATTTTGTTCAATTCACTTATTGAAATATTGTATTTTTCTCACCAATCAAATCAAACGACATTAACAACAAATTTAAAAATTAAAATATTGCACTTTTGACTTTTTAGAATTCAAAAATCTGCTAAGGATAAATAAATTGTCAATAATCTGTTGAATTTAAATTTTGAAAATTTCTTAATTGTCTCCTTTGCCTTAATGTAATTTGAAATGATTTATAAAATTCTTGTCTTCAAAAAAATTAGTTAAGAAAAATGAAATGAAATGGACTCTAATAAGATGGTTTCCCACTCCCATATAGGGATATATGTTTCACACAACCTTGAAAGTTGAGATTGCTATTTATAATATTCATCTGCTAAAGTGTCTTTTATGCAATTGAGTCCATTACTTGTATTTTTGTTCAATTAACATATTCAAATGTTATATTCTTTACATATTATATTTTCCTCACCAATTAAATCAAACGACATTAACAATAAATTTAAAAATCAAAATATTGCATTTTTGCAATTTTTAAAATTTTAAAATCTGTTAGGGATAAATGAATTGTCAATACTCTGTTGAATTTAAATTTTGGTATTTCCTGAATTCTCTCCTTTGCCTCAACGTAATTTGAAATGATTTTTATAATCTTTAGGCAAATTATTTACGAAAAAGCAAAACGATTAATACAAAAAAGCAAAATATTATTTACGAAAAAGCAAAATATTATTTACGAAAAAGCAAAATATTATTTACGAAATGATTTTTATAATCTTTGGTATTTCTTGAATTCTCTCCTTTTCCTCAACGTAGTTTGAAATGATTAATACAATTTTTAGGCAAATAACTTAAGAGAAAGCAAAAAGAATGGACTGTAATAAGAAGGTTCTGCACTTTCATCTAGGGATATGTGCTTAACACAACATTGAAACTTGGGATTGCTATTTATAATATTCATCCACTAAAGTGTATTTTATACAATTGAGTCCATTACTTGTAATTTTGTTCAATTAACTTATTCAAATATTGTATTTTTCTCACCAATCAAATGAAACGACATTAACAACAAATTTAGAAATCAAAAGATTGCATTTTTGTAATTTTTAGAGTTTTAAAATAAGCTAGGGATAAATAAATCATCAACAATCTTTAGAATTTAAATTTTGCAATTTTCTTAATTGTCTCGTTTGTCTCAATGCAATTTAAAATGATTTATAAAATTCTTGTTTTCTAACAAATTACTTAGGAAAAAGGAAAAGTGATGTACTCGAATAAGATGGTTCCCCACTCCCATCTAGGGATATATGCTTAACACAACCTTGAAACTTGAGAGTGCTATTTATAATTTTCATCCACTAAAGTGTATTTTATACAATTCAGTCCATTACTTGTAATTTGGTTCAATTAACCTATTCAAATATTGTATTTTTCTCACTAATCAAATCAAACAACATTAACAACAAATTGAAAAATCAAAATATTGCACTTTTGCAATTTTTTGAATTTTAAAATCTACTAGGGATAAATAAATTGTTAATAATTTGTTGACTTTAAAATTTGAAAATTTCTTAAGTGTCTCCTTTGCCTCAATGCAATTTGAAATGATTTATAGAATTCTTGTCTTCAGACAAATTAGCTAAGAAAAAGGAAAAGGAATAGACTCTAATAAGATGGTTCCCCACTCCCATCTAGGGATACATGCTTCACACAACCTTGAAACTTGAGATTGCTATTTATAATATTCATCCCTTAAAGTGTCTTTAATGCAATTAAGTCCATTACTTATATTTTTGCTCAATTAACGTATTCAAATATTATATTCTTTACATATTATATTTTTCTCACCAATTAAATCAAACGACATTAACAAGAAATTTAAAAATCAAAATATTTCAATTTTGCAATAT